>BSBK01007160.1:0-375000 GCA_027943335.1 Chamaecyparis obtusa | reverse complement strand
GTGATATGTTTGGTCTTGTATGAGATAAATACTGTAATCCTCCAATCATTGATCTGTACTTCTTTTGTTCAACTGCAGGAGTTTCATATGTGCTAGATAACTTATGAACAATTACCATAAGTGTGCCAACTGGCTTACAATTTTCCATTCCAAATCTCTGCAACAAGTCTTTCAAATACTTTTCTTGACATAAGAAAATACCATCATTGTTCTTTTCTATCTGTAATTCTAGAAAATATTTCATCTCACCAATCATGCTTATTTCAAATTATATCTTCATTTCATCAAAAAATTTATCACTAGCTTCATCTTCACCTCCAAAGATAATATCATCAACAAAGATAACTACAATCAATAAGCCATTCTCAATTTCTTTCAGATGTAAATTAATATTTGTTGTGCCTTTAGCAAATCCTAATTTTATCAAATATTTATCTAATCTTGCATACCATATTATAGGTGCTTGTTTCAGTCCATATAAAGCTTTGTTCATTTTACATACCATATCTCCTTCACGAGTCAAGGGAAAACCTTTAGGCTTCTCAATGTAGACTTCTTCCAATTCTCCATTCAGAAATGTTGACTTCACATCCATCTGATACACTTTGAATGTTTTATAAGCTACATAAGCCAAAAACATTCTTACTGCTTCAATTCTTGCAACAGGTGCAAAAGTCTCTTCATAGTCAATTCCTTCTTGATGTGAGTATCCTTTACATACCAATATTGCTTTCTTCCTTACAACTTCACCTTGTTCATTCATCTTATTCCTAAATACCCATTTAGTTCCTATAACATTTTTATCTTTAGGTCTAGGGACCAAATTCAAAGTCTTGTTCTTTTCAATTTGATCTAGTTCTTCCTTCATTGCTTTAATCCAATTTTCATCTTTACAAGCTTCATCAGTAGTTTTAGGTTCAATTTGAGAAATCAAAAATAGTTCTTCCTGTACCTTATTCCTTGTTAGAACTCCTTTTTCTATGGTCCCAATAATCTGATCAACAGGGCGATTTCTTGCTAGATTCTTATTAGGTGTCACTATCTCAGTTCTTACTTCAACTCTATGTTCTACTCTAGGTTCTTCTCATATCTCCTCAATGTAACTCTCATTTTGCAAATAACTATCAGTTTCATAAAATAATTCAATATTTTCTTGATCAATTCTAGGATGAACTTCTTCATCTGATTCATAATCAAGAATTCTTTCCTAAATTTTGAACTTCTCATCAATTTTAACATTTGCGCTCTCAACAATAGTCTTAGTTCTTTTATTGACACATCTATAAGCTTTTCTTTTCAATGAATAACCAAGAAATATACATTCATCACTTATGGGATCAAACTTACCAATGTCATCATCTCTCTTAATATAAGAATTACTTCCAAAAATTCTGAAATACTTAACTGATGGCGCATGTCCAAACCATAATTCATAAGGTGTCTTATTTGAGTCTGCTCTGATTTGTACTTTGTTCATTGTATATACTGATGTATTCACTGCTTCTCTCCAAAATGTCTTCACCAAATCATTTTCAAATAACATAGCTCTTGCTGCTTCAGTTACTGATCTGTTCCTTCTTTCTGCAATACCATTTTGTTTAGGTGTTCTAGGGGCTAAAAGCTATCTCTTAATACCATTCACTTCACAAAAAGTATTAAATTCCTTTGAAGTAAATTCTCCACCTCTATCAGACCTTAAACATTTAATCTCCATTCCATATTCATTCTCAACTTTGTTCTTAATCAATTTAAACTTGTCAAATGCTTCAGATTTTTCTTTAAAAAATGTTATCCACATCATTCTAGTAAAGTCATCCACAAAAATCATAAAATACCTTTCACCATAGAATCCTCTACTCCTTGTGGGACCGCTCAAATCTGTATGAACAATTTCCAACTTTTTTGTTGTTGTGAACTTCTTACTAGGAAATTAACTTCTCTTATGCTTATCCATAACACATTCTTTGCAAATCATATTGGTAGGTTTCATAATCTTAGGCAAATCTCTTACTGCAAATGTAGTACTTACTTTCACAATGCTATCAAAGTTTATGTGACAAAACCTTCTATTCCATAACTAATTGTCATCAATTTTAGTAATCAAACATGTCATCTTAGTAGGATTCAACTGAAATACATTATCTCTAGTTCTTGATCCAGTTCTAATCAAATTACCATCCTTATCCTTGATCACACAAGTTTTATCAGTAAACCAAACTTGATATCCCTTATCAACTAACTGTCCAACACTCAAAAGATTATGTTTCAATCCATCCACAAAGTAAACATCATTAGTATGAGTCTTTCCATCAAGAGTAATAGATCCTATTCCTTTTATCAAGCAAGGTGCATTGTTTCCAACTCTAACAATTCCTCCATCATAATAGTTAAACTTTATAAATTTCTTCATATCTCCAGTCATATGATGTGAACAATCATTGTCTATGATCTAATTAGTTTTCTTTTCTACTTGGGAAACTAAAAAAATTTCTTCTCTAACTTCAGTTTTAGAGTTTTCTTCTTTTCTTGCTACAAATCATATATCATCATTCTCATTATCACTTTCACTTAAGAATTTCTCAATACTAGCCTCAAGTTCTTCATCATTCGCATAGTAACATTATTTAGATCTTCTAGGTTTAAAGTTTTTATATTTCTTTACTCTCTTAGGGCATTTAGATGCAAAATAAACATATTCTTGACATGTCCAACATTTAAAGATTTTCTTACCTTCTGGTTCTCTTTTCACAAGCAAGGCAATTCCTTCCTCAATCTTTCTATCTTCTTCGGTCTTAGATCTACTAAAATTGGCATAATCTCCACTAACACTAGTACTTCTTGAAAAAGTAGGGCAAACACTAAGTGCGCTAAATGTTGTCTCAATTCTAGGTAGATCTCCTGACTATCTCAAGCCTATCTCTGTTGCTTCTAATCTTCCAAGAAGAGTTTCTCTGGTAAACATCTCAGTACAAGGTATAACTTGTTCAATCATTTGTGATGTCTACTTAAATACATGGGTCAATGTATTTAAGATCTTCCATATCACTTCATCCTCAGTCTTATTTCCTTCACAAGCTTTAATACCTGCAACAATCTCTAATATCTACCAATATAACTTCTAACAGATTCATCTTCCATCATTTTTATATCTTCAAATGAACATATCCAATTCTGTAATCTAGCTCTCTTTGCATGCACAACACCTTCAAAAGTAGATTGTAAAGCTAACCAAATTTCATGAGATGTCCTTAGAGTTTTTACTTGACTCTATTCATTCTCCTGAAGAGCTGACAGAAGTGCTTCTCTGGCAAGTATATTACACATGAATAGATCTCTCTCTGTATCAGTACATTCTTCAATTTTGTCTTCTTCAATGATAGTCTTCTCATTCTTTGTGATTAACCAATATCTTGGTCCTAAACATAGAAAATGTTTCTTCATCTTTTCTTTTCAGATGTCATAGTTTACTCCATCAAACTTAGGGCTTGCTTTCCTGAAATGAGTCGACATAGATCTCCTTAAGTTGTTACAATTTTCCTTCAAGGACCTATCGCTTTGATACCAATTGTTAGAAAGTAAAGTCCACCAAGATAACTGAGAGGGGGGGGTGAATCAGTTATCAGATATAAATTAATTTTACCACCATTATTAGATTTCAACCATGTAATCAATATAAGCAACAACCATAGAAAGATAAATATACACAATAACACAAGATATGTTGACTAGGGAACCTATTGATCAGAGAGTAAACCCCAGTGGGAATGATGCTCACAAAAGATGTACCAATATGAAAATTTCTTGTGAGAGGATAGACTCTGTTAGGATCCTTATGAAATACATTCAGTACATATGAGTCCCTATTATGAGACTTTGAATCCTTGTTAAAAGATTTTAACCCAGTTAAGAGTTATGGAAGATAGAAGGACCCACTGTCCAAACAACTTCAAGGGAAAGCTCACTGGACACACTATCCAACTGATCTTTATATTATCTAAATAGAATAATACCAACAATTACTGATCTCAGCAACTTATCTTTTCTCCTCTGCCTGTGCCAAACTACACCAACTGCTTCACTATATCTCTGCAATTCGCATATCATTTTACAATATCAACATCAACATCAACATATATTGCTCAATTCCACAATTCATATCCATATCTCTGATTACTATCAAGGAAAATAATCCTTCCTTTATAACACACTCAAATAATTACAAATGAGTTAGCCAACAAGGCTTAACCAATTACAAAATATAAACCTTCACACGTTACATAATATTTCACAATCACATAAAACTGTTAGCTTCAAAACAAAATAAATCTTCACTCGTGCAACCTCCAACCATGCTATCTCATCCAGGTCACCACCAAAATATCTTCATCAACTGTATAACTTCACATGCCCAGATTCTATCCCGGCTAGTAGATATAATCCAATTATCACAAGCCGCTTCTTAGGAACATTGTCTGAATACTGCTTCCACAACTATCGTGAATAATTGAATTTCCCTATGCACTCTTGACCATAATCTCAAGACATAATATTATTAGGAATGAATGTTGAAGTCTTTGGTAGTCATTCTGTAGCAGTGGTTGTTGCATTCATGGCTATGATTGTCATTGATGTCAACACAGTGATATTTTGGAGTTTAGCAGAGAAGCAGGCACAGTTTTTTTTTGCACACATGTTATATAGAAAATTGAGTTATGTGTAGTTAATATTATGTTCTTTGGTGTTTTATTAGCCTATGGTTAAGAGCGCAAAAGGAAATTCATTTATTCATGAAAGTTATAAGCATTTTGGTGGAAGCAGTATTCGGGCAATGTTCTTGAGTAGCGGTTTTTGGTAATCTGAGGATATCTCCTAATCGGGATGGAATCTGATTCTGCACAGTTAAAGTAAAGTTTGAGACTCATTGGTGGTGATGTGGTTCATAGTGCAAACTTTGAGGTCACATGATTGGAAAGTTATTGTATTTGGAAGCTGACAATTTTTATGTAATTTTGAT
Organism: Chamaecyparis obtusa; assembly: GCA_027943335.1. Taxonomy (NCBI): domain Eukaryota; kingdom Viridiplantae; phylum Streptophyta; class Pinopsida; order Cupressales; family Cupressaceae; genus Chamaecyparis; species Chamaecyparis obtusa. Next base: position 369,986 of record BSBK01007160.1, on the reverse strand, counting down.
GTAGCGTGTTGAAATTATTATTTTGTATTTGCATGCCGACTCATTTGTAATTATTTGAGTGTGGTATAAAGGAAAGAATGTTTTTCTTGTTGTGATAGTGGATTGTAATAGTTGTGATATGATATTATGAAATTTGCGATGCGAATGTATGCATGAAGTGAAGAAAAGAGCTAATTCAGTGATGAAGGAAGACTTGCAAAGTACAGATATCTAGATTTGTGATCTTGTGTAGTAGAGAGTGCGGTTTTGGCATAGTATGAAGGAGGTAACATATTTCATATTATTCTATTGAATAATCCTAAGATCTATTGAATAGTGAGTTCAGAGATCTTGCCTTGAAGTTGTTTGGGCAGTGGGTCCTTCTGTCTTCCATAACTCCTAACAGGGTTAGAATCTTTTAACACGGATTCAAAATCTCCTAACAGAGATTCATATGTACTAAATGCATTTCATAAGACTCCTAATAGGTTCCATCCTCTAACAAGGAACTTTCATATTAGTGCATCATTTTGTGGGCATCATTCCCACCGGGGTTTACTCTTTGATCAAGAGGTTCCCTAGTTAACATATCTTGTGTTATTGTGTCATTGTGTATGGTTATCTTTCTATGGTTAGTTACTGCATTGATTATATGGTTTAAATTTATTGAAGTTGATGTTAATAAATGGTTTAATTATCAAATAACTGATTCACCCCCCCCCCCCCTCTCATTTATCTTGGTGGTCTTTACTTTCTAACAATTAGTATCAAAGCGGCAGGTCCTTGAAAGAGAAGTTTAACGACTTAAGGAGATCTATGGTGAATTTTAGGAAAGAAAGCCCTAAGTTTGATGGAGTAAATTTTGACAGTTGGAAAGAAAATATGAAGACACATCTCTTGTGTTTAGGACCAGGTTATTGGTTGATTACTAAGAATGAAAGGACGATAATTGAAGAAGACAATCTTGAAACAAGTACTAAAGATGAGGTAGATCTATTCATGTGTAACATACTTGCAAGAGAAGCACTTTTATCAGCACTTCCAGAGAATGAATACAGTCAAGTAAAAGGTTTAACTAGATCTCATGATATTTGGAAAGCTTTACATTCTACTTTTGAAGGTGATGAACATGCAAAGAAAGCTAGGTTACATAATTGGATTTGTGCTTTTGAAGACATAAGAATGATGGAAGATGAATATGTTAGAAGCTATATTGGTAGGATGTCAGAAATTGTTGCAAGAATAAAATCTTGTAGAGGTGAAAAGACAAAGAATGAAGTAATATGGAAGATTTTGAGAGCATTGACACCGGTATTCAGGCAAACTACACAAATGATTGAACAAGTGATACCTTGTACACCAAATCTTTCAAGAGAGACTCTTCTTGGAAGATTGGAAGTAGCAGAGATGAATTTGAGATTATTAGGTGAACTACCTAGAGTGGAGACAGCATTCAGTGCTCTTAGCATCAGACCTACTTTGTCTAGAAGTACAAGTGTGAATGGAGATTATGCCAGCAATAGCAGATCCAAATTTGATGAAAATAAGAAGATTGAAGAAGGTTTTGCCTTGCTTGTGAAAAGAGAACCAGATGGTAAGAAAATCTTTAAATGTTGGACATGTCAAGAATATGGTCATTTTGCATCTAAGTGTCCTAAGAGAGTTAAGAAGTATAGAAACAATTTTAAGCCTAGAAGATCTAAAGAATGTTATTATGCAAATGATGAAGAAATTGAAGTAGGAATTGAAAGACATTTGAGTGACAGTGATAATGATAACTTTGATGACATAGGATTTGTAGCAATTAAGGAAGAAAATTCTAAATTTGATATTAAAGAAGAAAAAAGCCTTAGTTTCCCAAGTTGAAAATAAAGCTGATTGGATTATAGACAGTGGTTGTTCACATCATATGACTGGTGATAAAGGAAAGTTCATAAAGTTTAACAATTATGATGGAGGAGTTGTTAGAGTTGGTAACAATGCACCTTGTTTGATTAAAGGTATAGGATCTATTACTCTTGATGGAAAGACTAATACTGATGATGTTTACTTTGTTGATGGATTGAAACATAATCTTTTGAGTGTTGGACAGTTAGTGGATAAGGGATATCAAGTTTGGTTTACTGAGAAAACTTGTGTGATTAAGGATAAAGATGGAAATCTAATTGGAACTGGATCTAGAACCAGAGGTAATGTATTTAAGTTGAACTCTACTAAGATGACATGTTTGATGACTAAAATTGATGACAGTTGGTTATGGCATAGGAGGTTTTGTCATATAAACTTTGATAATATTGTGAAAGTAAGTTCTACACTTGCAGTAAGAGATTTAAGTAAGATTATGAAGCCTACTAACATGATTTGCAAGGAATGTGTGATGGCTAAGCAGAAAAGGAGTTCATTTCCTAGCAAGAAGTTCACATCTATAGAGAAGTTGGAGATTGTTCATACAAACTTGAGCGGTCCTACTAGGACTAGAGGATTCTATGGAGAAAGGTATTTTATGATTCTTGTTGATGATTTTACAAGAATGATGTGGATTGCATTTTTGAAAGAAAAATCTGAAGCATTTGATAAGTTTAAGGTCATGAAGAATAAAGTTGAGAATGAATTAGGAATGAGGATTAAATGTTTGAGATTTGATAGAGGTGGAGAATTTACATATAAAGAGTTTAACACTTTTTGTGAAGTAAATGGTATTAAGAGATAGTTATCAGCCCCTAGAACACCTGAACAAAATGGTATTGCAGAAAGAAGGAACAAATCAGTGACTGAAGTAGCTAGAGCTATGTTGTTTGAAGGTGATTTGGAAAAGACATTTTGGAGAGAAGCAGTGAATACAGTAGTATATACAATGAACAAAGTACAAATCAGAGTAGACACAAACAAGACACCTTATGAATTGTGGTTTGGACATGCACCCTCAATTAAGTATTTTAGAATTTTTGGAAGCAAATGTTATATTAAGAGAGATGATGATATAGGAAAGTTTGATCCTAGAAGTGATGAAGGAATTTTTCTTGGATATTCTTTGAAAAGAAAAGCATATAGATGTTACAATAAGAGAACTAAGACTATTATTGAAAGTGCAAATGTAAAAGTTGATGAGAAGTTTAAAATTCAAGAAAGAATACTTGATTATGAATCTGATGAAGGAACTAACCCTCAACCTAACATTGAAACTACTGAACAATTTTTTGAGACTGGCAGTGAATTGTTGAATGAAAGTCATGCTAAAGAAAATAGAGAAGAATCTAGAGAAGAATCTATAGTTGAAGAAAGATTAGTGACTATGACACCTAACAGGTATATATCAAGACATCATCCGATTGAACAAGTGATTGGAAGTTTGGACAGAGGAGTTATGACTAGAAAGAAGGTACATTTATGTTTGATTTCTCAAATTGAACCTAAGTCTACTAATGAAGCTTGTGAAGATGAACATTGGATTAAAGCTATGAAAGAAGAATTGGATCAGATTGAAAAGAACAAGATATGGGAATTGGTCCCTAGACCTAAAGACAAAAATGTGATTGGAACTAAATGGGTATTTAGAAACAAGATGAATGAATAAGGAGAAGTAATTAGAAACAAAGCAAGATTGGTATGTAAGAGATACTCACAACAAGAAGGAATTGACTATGAAGAGACTTTTGCCCCTGTGGCAAGACTTGAAGCAGTAAGAATATTTTTGGCTTATGCAGCATTTAAGAAATTCAAAGTGTATCAGATGGATGTGAAGTCAGCATTTCTGAATGGTGAATTAGAAGAAGTCTACATCAAGCAGCCTGAAGGTTTTCCTTTGACTCAAGAAGGAGACATGGTATGTAAACTAAAGAAAGCATTGTATGGACTAAAGCAAGCACCTAGAACTTGGTATGCTAGATTAGATAAGTATTTGTTAAAGTTGGGATTTACAAAAGGAACAGCTGATAGTAACTTATATACAAAAGAAATTGAGAATTGATTGTTAGTTTTGGTTATTTTTGTTGATGACATTATTTTTGGAGGAGAAGATGAAGCTAGTGACAAATTTGCTGATGAAATGAAGACAGAATTTAAAATGAGTATGATTGGAGAAATGAAATACTTTTTGGGATTACAAATAACACAAAACAAAGATGGTATCTTTATAAGTCAAACAAAGTACTTGAATGATTTGTTGAAAAGATTTGGTATGGAGAATTGTAAACTAGTTGGAACACCTATGTTTACAGGACATAAACTATCTAGTAAAGATGAGACACCAGTAGTTGAGCAAAAAAAATACAAATCTATGATTGGTGGATTGCAATACTTGACACACACTAGACCATATATACAACATTCAGTTGGAATGGTAGCAAGATTTCAAGCTGAACCTAGAGAGTCACATTATGCAACAGTAAAGAGGATATTGAGATATCTTAGAGGCACAATGGACTATGGACTGTGGTATGAAACTTTTAATGATTTTACCCTATGTGCATATACTGATGTTGATTAGGGAGGCAACGTTGATGATAAGAAAAGCACCAGTGGTGGAGCCTTTTTTCTTGGAGGAAGATTAGTTTCTTGGTTGAGCAAAAAGCAAAATTGTATCTCACAGAGTACAGTAGAAGCAGAATATGTAGCAGCAGCAAACAATTGTAATCAGATAATTTGGATGAAGCAGATGTTGATGGACATTGGAATCAAGTTTGATGAGCCTATTGTCATACATTGTGACAATACAAGTACAGTTAGTATGTCTAAGAATCCTGTATTACATTCTAAAACAAAGCACATAGAGATCAAGTATCATGTTGTAAGAGAGAAAGTTGCAGATAAAGAAGTCAGACAGGAGTACATAAGCACAAAGGAGCAGATAGTAGATATATTTACTAAGCTTTTGCCTAAGGATACATTTGAGTATCTGAGAGGTATGCTTGGGGTTATGCTCCAACCTACTTTTGAGTAATGATGTAGTTGGTTGCATCCATCCAGTGGAATATGGCCCTATCTATTTTCTGGATTGGATATTGGTACTTCCTCTATGGGGGAGTATGTGTATTTGAGCTGAGTCATTAAGGACTCTAGTGTATATTTTTTTTCTAAACAGTGTCTTTTGACATTGAGCTATTGTTTGACATAGTGATATAATTTTTGTCATTGATGTCAATGGGGGAGAGAATCATGAAAAGCATTGAAGAACTACATTTGTTGGAGAGATTGAATAGGATAACGAAGCAAGATTTGATTGATGAAGAGCAGCAGAGCAGTTGAGTAGCAGTGATTGGATTTTTGGAACATTGGATGTTTTTCATCTATGTTACCATCAATGCCAATGGGGGAGATTGTTAGGAATGAATACTGAAGCTTTTGGCAGTCATTCTGTAGTAGTGGTTGTTGCATTCATGGCTATGATTGTCATTGATGTCAACACAGTGATATTTTAGAGTTTAGCAGAGAAGCAGGCATAGTTTTGTTTTGCGCACATGTTATATTGCAAATTGAGTTATGCACAGTTGATAGTATGTTCTTTGGTGTGTTATTAGCCTATGGTTAAGAGCACAAAAGGAAATTTATTTATTCATGAAAGTTATAAGCATTTTGGTGGAAGTAGTATTCTGGCAGTGTTCCTGAGTAGTGGTTTTTGGTAATCTGAGGATATCTCCTAATCGGGATGGAATCTGATTCTGCGCAGTTAAAGGTAAGTTTGAGACTCATTGGTGGTGATGTGGTTCACATCACAAACTTTGAGGTCACACGATTGGAAAGTTATTGTATCTGGAAGCCAACAATTTTTATGTAATTTTGATGTAGCGTGTTGAAATTATTATTTTGTATTTGCATGCCGACTCATTTGTAATTATTTGAGTGTGGTATAAAGGAAAGAATGTTTTCCTTGTTGTGATAGTGGATTGTAATAGTTGTGATATGAAATTATGAAATTTGTGATGTGAATGTATGCATGAAGTGAAGAAAAGAGCTAATTCAGTGATGAAGGAAGACTTGCGAAGTACAGAGATCTAGATTTGTGATCTTGTGTAGCAAAGAGTGTGGTTTTGGCATAGTATGAAAGAGGTAACATATTTCATATTATTCTGTTGAATAATCCTAAGATCTTTTGGATAGTGAGTTCAGAGATCTTGCCTTGAAGCTATTTGGGCAGTGGGTCCTTCTATCTTCCATAACTCCTAACAGGGTTAGAATCTTTTAATAGGGATTCAAAATCTCCTAACAGAGATTCATATGTACTGAATGTATTTCATAAGACTCCTAAGAGGGTCCATCCTCTAACAAGGAACTTTCATATTAGTGCATCATTTTGTGGGCATCATTCCCACCGTGGTTTACTCTTTGATCAAGAGGTTCCCTAGTTAACATATCTTGTGTTATTGTGTCATTGTGTATGGTTATCTTTCTATGGTTGGTTACTGCATTGATTATATGGTTTAAAGCTATTGAAGTTGATGTTGATAAATGGTTTAATTATCAGATAACTAATTCACCCCCCCCTCTCAGTTATCTTGGTGGTCTTTACTTTCTAACAAATATAGAATAATTCCTCAACTTCACATAGCTTGATATGCAATACTCCACATGTGCTAATTCAAACATTGTCTGCTTCTATGCTAATATCTAGTAGATCAATGTGTTGACATCAATGACAATCACAATCATGAATGCAACATACAATTGCTACAAAATGACTCTGAATACTCCCCCATAGGACATATTCAGCATTCATTCCTAATAGAATATGCCTCCAGGGGCCAACCAAAATGTGTTTGCATGGGGAATATATTTTATGTGTATATGTTAAGGTTTGATCTATCAGTGCCAAAGGAATATCGACGATTAGATAGAATATAAGTTTGGAAAATTTCACACCGTATGGTGTGAATGATTTGTCCTTTAAACTTAAAAGAATTTCAATTGCTCTATAATCAATCTAAAAGGTTTTTAGATTAGAAATTAAATTTAATATTTTTAACAAACAAAAACTATAATTTGAATTTTAAATTTTATTTATGAAAAGTGTTAATAAATTTATGATAATAATTAAGTGAAGAAAATACTAGAAAGAACTTAAAAAACAAAAATAAAAAATAAAATAAAATAAAAATGATTACTCATAAAGTTATTAAAAAATGTCATTTATCTTTCTCTCTATTGATTCATGTGGGGAGTAGTCATTGCAAAAATTAAATTATTGTTTATCTTTTATAGTTTGACATCTTCTACATCTTGTATATCATTAGTGACAAGGTTTGTCAGTGCATTTAATAAGGATGTTAGTGAGATTAATATTGAAGAGAGATCATGTAATTTAGCAGGTTCCTACATATATTTTAGATAAGTAAAAACCATTGTCAATGTTTACCCAAAGTTCTAGACCATCCCAAATAAAGACTTAGAACACTTCAAAATATTCTCTTAGAGTGAGTTACTCCTATACAAACGTTTTCACCATATAGAAAATGAAATAGGACTTACAAAAGATTCGATAATTGTAAATTAGAAGCATATGAATGCAACCAAATACGATGTATGGCACACCAATCACATCACCTGGGAGGAAGCAACCCTGGAAGAAGAAGAGTGATAATGACACAAACATGGGGGAGTCCTCAAATGCAAATAAAACATATATTTTCATGTGTTGTAGAAACTTTTTATAGTGCAAAAGCACTTTACAAAGCTTGTTAGTTTAAAATTAATGTTAATAATTCAACACAGAGTATCACAAAAGAATATCTTCAACAAATGATGCATGAACAATGCCAATATGTTTCAACTAATCAGCTCTAACATTGTACAAACAATTTGTATATGTCACATCTTTGAATATATTTGCGTTTATTTATATAAGTTCCTGTTGTTGGCTATAGAACTATAGACAACACTATGTCTTTAGCTCATTATTATTAACACTTTTTTTCAACAAATCAGATGTCAGTATTTTTTTTCATATTTGAAAAAAAATTATCATAACTAAAGTAAGATGTAATTGGTGGTTGATATTTGCACTGATATAAATGTACCAGCAGTATTTTTCGTTCACCAAGAAAAATGCAAATACAACATGTTGGGGGAGACTCGAGAGTTACGTTGGCAAAACTAAATAAAGGCCAGCTAGGGGAAATTAAATAATGTTTCTTATGACCAAATATCATTGTTGTTACATAGGCGATTTTACGTACTATGTTTCATTTTCCATAGGTGACAATTTTTTGAAGATATTGATTCTTAAATGAACAAAATATAGATAACAAAAGTTAATGAAACATATATATTATTTTAAATTTATTTAAATTTGTATTTCTCTAGTGAACTTTGTAGGATTAGGAAAAGTAAATATATGGGACATACTTAAAACTATTGCAATTAATTTGTATTGTTTGAAGAATTTCAATTTGTTAATGGTGTCAAGTGTGCCTCCTCATCTTTCTATCGAGCAACATACAGGCTTTTTTGTATGCATGCATATCTTTTAAAAGTGAAGAAGGGTGAATGTTAAGTCTTACAAGCTCACAAACTAAATGCTTCTCTCTTACATTAATAGGCTACACCTTCTTTCAACTCATTTCAAATTTTACATTTTGTCTTCCCTACCACATATCTTTGACGTACCCCTTACACACCAAGGTCCAATTTTTTTTAGAACCAATGCACTACCACAAAGGAATCTTGGTCATTTATTTTGTTAAGTCTCATACAACTCTACATTCTCTGGATTGTGAGGTGGAAGGTAAGACCATTAAGTGAATGTATAAACATTTTTCTTATACACATCAATCTTTGCCTCTCATTATTTTGTCATTTCATTATTCAATGTTTCCACGCTGGAGCATACCTTACACTTGCATTTTTCAGGTAAAGTAGCTTTTCGTGGGGTAAAACTAAAATGAATATCTAGTGAGAAAAGTATTTTAATAATTATGGAGGATGTGAATAAAATATTTGGACCATGTGCTAAATGATTCTCTCCTACCAAAGATAGGGGGGAGATAGGGAGAGATAGGGATATAAAGAGAGAGTGGTGTAAAGGGAAGAGCAAGACAGAAAGGAGATAGAGAGAGGTATGGAGATGGAGATTGAGAAGAAGAAGAGGGATATGGAGAGGAGAGGGAGAAATAGAGAGAGGGGGCATGGAGTATATAAATATATAAAAAAGAGAGAATGAGAGAGGGGAATATATAAAGATAAAAATAGAGGTAGAAAGGGATATATAGAGAGAGGTAGCGAGGGGGAGATATATAGGGATGGCGAGATAAAAAGATAGAGATAGAGGGAGAGACGAGGGAAGAAATATGGAGATATGGAGATTTAAAGGTTTAGGAAGGGGGTGATGGAGAGAGATGAATGTATAGAGAGAGGGAGATGTGTCTAGATATAGAGGGGGGAGAGGAAGATAGAGATAGAGATGGAGATGAATACAGAGTGAGAAGAATGAGAGAAAAATAGACAGAGAGATAGAAATAGATCGACAGGTAAAGATAGAAAGAGACGCAAGGAGATACAAAGGAAGACATAGAGAGGGAGAGATAAAGAGGAAGAGATACGTTGATAAAGAGATAAGGAGATCTAGAGAGGATGAGAGGGAGTGAAAAACAAAGGGACAAATACTTAAATCACATTTCCATAACTCTACGGCATACCCATTGCACACTAAGATGTGATTGCTAGTAAGTAGATGCATGATTGATTTGGAGTTATCACTCCTCCCTTTTAAATGGTCTACCACTTGATCTTATGTTAAACACAAATATATGTACAAAATAGACAAACATTTTTCTAATCAACTTCTCACACTTCTTCACCAGGATTGGATTGCTATATACTACTTAACTAAAGAAGCTCAACCTAAAACTGGTCTCATCTCTACAGATAAAAACAACATTGCTGAATGCAAAAACCCAAAAAGATTACAATTGGTAAAAAAAACAAGAAATAAAGGTGATTGAGACCACTGGCTAGAAAAAACAAAACATAATTTGAGCATTCAGAAACAAATGAAAAGCGAACGGCTCCATGGGAGGCTGCGGAAGAAACCCTAAAGTTGACTGGACGGTTGTCATCATTATTTTCGGTACGCTCCCCTTCTGCTCTCCTCTCAAGGCGAAAACCCATGGGGGAAGAGGAATATTGCAGGTCTCGAAAACAAAGGTCTCAGAAATTCAACCAAAGATACGGCAGTCCGCAGAGAATATCGTAATATAATTTGTTAGACCATGAGATGAGTGCGACGGACGCTCGTAAATCACGTCCTAATTGTAGACTGGTACAGGTACTGTGTACTGGTAAAAGCCATACCTTTTTGTTTTGACTCTTCCGTAATTATGATTCTGTGGCCCTCCAAATGCTTTCAGTCACGTGAAAGACGCAGATCTTTCATTTCATTCGCTCATTTTGGTAGCTGATTTCCTGCGAACAAATTTGTGGAGGGTTTGCCGGATGACCTGAAGAATTTTAAAATTTGATGTACAAATCTGAATCTGTGAGAGAGAAAGGGATTTCATTTTCAGGGCGCCAGACTTTTCCTCAGTGAGACCTCTGAGGGTTAGGTAGCTCAATTTTTCCTTTCTGTCAGACGAATTGCACAGAAAGGTTGAATCACTGCTGAATCTATGGAATGCGCTCCGAATTCTCTGGAATGAATCTGGGCCTTTTATATATGTTTGGAACTTTGAGGCATTTTAGTGGTAGTGCTTTTAGGGCTGACACAAGTTCAACTGCTTCGTGCGGTAGAGTCTTGTGGTCAGGGAAGGGCTTTGAGCTGGATGCTCGTACAATGTTAATCTTTAAAATACAATGAGTACAATGTTAATCTTTAACATACAATATATTTTTTGAAAAAGATTTTAATATAGGGGAAGTGTACAAATAGTCCTTATAGCTAATTTTGAACATTTGAAGATCTTAAATTATATATCAGATTTTGATGGTTTTTTTTTAAATTTTGATCATGAGTTGACAACTTTTTTAAAAAAATTGGCTTCTAGGTGTTACACAACTCTTTCTAGAGATCGTTAAGTGTCGAAGTGTTAAAAAGTAGCCATTTCAAAGTGTCGCTCAAAACATGACCCCTTTTGTACCATTAATCATTCACTTAGACAATAAAAAATGTTTACACAATTGATCCCATACTTTTACACAAATGCCCCACTAACCATGCATTTTTTGCACAAATGCCCCAATAATGGTACACTATTGGTACCAATAAACTTGCACAATTGATCTAATTGCTAACTTTCTTTTTCCAAAAAATGAGTGCCTATTGGCTTGTAGATGATTTTCTACTGGACTTTTAATTTGTGAAATGTAGCACACGACTATTGGAACACACTTGGCTACTAGTGCTCTTCCCCTATGAGACAGTTAGTCTTACCATCTTCGACTTTTGTGCTTTGGTCTTTAGTAGAACAGTCTTATGAGAATTGAGTATCTTAAACTTTTGCTATATAACATTTAAGAATTGTGATATCACTATCAAAATGCAATCGTGTAGTTTGTGAGTTAAACTCATTGACCCATGTTTATCACGATCAGGATTTAACTACGTAGTTTTTGTGTCAAACTCATTGACCCATATGTCATGCATGGGTCAATGAGTTTGACCCAAAACCTACATAGTTGAATCTTGATAGCGATATCACAATTTGACTTGTCATCGAAAATATCTCCTACTTATCAACTTTTAAAAAGATTATATAGAAGAGCTTAAATATTTTATTTGGAATGGTTTTATTAAAATTAGCAAGTTCAGTTGGATTGATGTTAGGAAATTTTATGGGTTTGGTGTTTTAGAGTTGGATTAGTATTGGGATGGCTGATGTCTTAAGAAGTCATAACATTTACCCTTTGTGAATATCAATTAAGTGCAATGAGTTCAAAGTGGGCGGTCCATTCTCATTAGAGATGGATTCATGTGAACCTCTAATCATGATGTACGATCTTAAAATGGATGCACTCCTCATTTAAGACATTTTAGCTCCCAACATCTATCGACTTTTCAGACCATGGATGGATTTGTGCTCGATCGCCTCATTCTTCTATTCAATCCCATATTCTCCCTTTTCAGCAATGTAGTATATGAGACCTCGGGGTTAGCTCCATGTGGGCCAACCCTAGAACAGGTCGACCAAGTCAACCTATTGCCGAGGTTTGTGAACCTTGGGCCCAGTGTTGTCTCAAGGATTTAATTCTTAAAATATGGTGACCCTGTTGGCTTGCTTTTTTTCCTTCTTGAAAACTTGTATAAAAGGAAGTCTAGGCACCTCATTTTGCAAGCATGAAAGAAAGAACACATCACAAGGCAAGGAAAAAAGCACAAAAGCAAGGAGACAATTTGATGATTCAAGCATTCAAGTCTTCAAAGACTCAAGGATCCTTTATGAGCATCTTTCCTCTTCAAGACCTAGCATATTGTTGGCCATCAAGGGAGGAGGTCTACATTGAGGCATTCATCATCTTCTTCACTTGATGCACATTTACATCCATGGCTCCATGAAGTGATTTTGGTAGATTCATAGCATTTGTGGAGATTTCCTACATTGAAAGTTCAAGATCAACATACAAACATAACAAAATCCTTATTGACAAGGGTTTTCTTCAAGCAAGGTGAATATTTACATTTGTCTTATTTCATTTACACATTTGCAATTCAATTCAAGGTTGATTCCTCAATCTAGGGCTTGACCAAAGCAAGCCCTTATCCACCCCAACCCTAAAAACTTAGTTTTCTGTATGCAGGTGCAGGATCTCAAAATTGCAGGTACATATCATGAAAGTTGTAGACTGAGAGTTACAAGGAGAACCCTGGTCAACTTCAGAAAAGTGCCTTGGGAACATGGTGACTTAAGTCGACCTATTCCAAAACACGGTGACATGGTCAACCTGTTCCGGAACACGGTGACATGGTCAACCTATTTCGGAACATGGTGACATGGTCAACCTATTTTGGAACACAGTGACATGGTCAACCTGTTCCTGACAACTTGAGATTTTCAACATTTTTTGGGTTTTCAGTCATGATCACAGATCCGTAGTCAGAAATTTAGTTACAAGTCTAGAACAACACTTTTTAGAGCAGAAAAGTGCATTCCTCACACATTTCAAGGTGAGTGCCTCATTTTCTATTTCATATCTTTTCTTAGATCTGTTTTCACATCTTAATTGGGTTTATTGCTTACATTTAGCACCTAGATCTCTATTTCTCATCTTGCTAAATCAATTGGTTCAATTTTACAAGTACATTTACACAACCTTAATCAAATATTGCATTGCATGAAATAGGACTTGCTTGTGTACTTCCTTAGTATAATATGGGTTTAGCATTGACATCCTTTTATATTCTTGGGTTTTGCTTAGGATGGAAATGGTTAATTAATGAATACACATCATATATTTTACATTTTTAAATTTATTAACACCATTTTCACCCTAAACACATGAAATATAGGTTGACGAGTTTAACTTAAAAATTGCACAATTAGTATTTTTTTATAATATGGTTGTGAATTTATACTTAGTTTAGGTATGTATGTGAAGAAGTGTAGAGTTTTTATTGAAGTAATTTTGTGAAAATTGGGCGGAAAGTTAAGTTGGATTGATTTTACAATTTCTTTTGGTTAGGTACATTGGAGATTAGCATTTGGATGGGTGATATCTCAAGAAATCATAAAATTTAACCTTTTGAAATATCACCTAAATGTAATGAGCTCAAAGTCAACCACTCATTCTCATTAGAGATGGATTCTTGTGAACTACTAAGTTCATGAAATATGGGTCAATGACTTTGACTTAAAAATGTGTAGGTAATCCATATATTTATATTATATAATATTATTATTAGATAAAATTAAGGCTTGCATGAAAATTGATATTTTTATCATAATATGGTTGTATATTGTATCTAGTTTAGGTATGCATGTGAAGAGGTGTAGAATTTTTATTGAAACAATTTTATGGGAATTGAGTAGTGTGGAGAAGGGAATTTACCACCCTCAAGATTGATAAAATCTTAAGGGATGAATTGTCCCAATGCCACTTCACTTCTACTAGTGCTATGGTGAGCTAGGGAGATTTAATTAAATTAAGAGGAAATTAATGCTACTAGTTGATACAAATATTTATACTACAGAAAATAGAAAGGTAGATAACCAAGTTTGATTTGTAATACCTCTCCTATAGTGATACTATGATTTGACTCTTTTCAATTATGATGGTTAGAACTATGCACTCATGTTTATGTTTCATGGAGGATTATATGTTTATCAGATGATATTTATATGCTCAGTTATAGTTACATTGATTATATGTTTATGAGATCCTAGAAGAATGTATTAGTTTTACATGTTTTATTTAATGATTTGAATACTAACCCTTATCACGATTGTTTTATGGATACATATGTCTGATGTGTTTTCATGACTCAGGACGGAGTCGTAGTTACTCACTCAGTGAGGTCCACACGATGTACCGATCCTAGTCATCTGTCTGCAAGTATTTGATCTATATATATGTACATGTATCTCTTCTTGGTGATGCAGGATTGCAGGTACCGGGTATCGTCTCCACCTGGCTCCACAGGTCTGAGCGATCCCTTAGATCCTCGATCATTGTTGTTGTCATGGAGATATCACCAAGCTTCACAGAAGAAAACCTTTATCCTTGATCATTCACCTTAGGTGGGAAGTGCCGGGTCAGTTCCTGGTAGGGAGATATTATGTGGTTTATCAGTTATTAGGGTTTGGATCTTGTTCTTACTATTAGGGATACTCAACTTTGTCAGTAGGTTATCTCTGTGAGTCCTTGTTGATCGATTTCTGTTTCAGTGACTTATCCCTGTTTAGATTTTCATGTTAGTATTAAGATCGAGTTGCTATTTGTACCTTGCATCTTCTGGTTATATAGTTATAAAATGTTAGTAAAACGAATAATGAGTTATTTATACTATATGTGTCATAAACACATGGGTGCACACATATGCTTATGAACACATATATGTATATTAAGGTATAAATATATATTCATAAATATAAATAAATATATACTTAATTATATTAACAAAATAGCACTTGGTTGTTGATAAAAAAAAATAATAATAATAAATTAAGAAATAAATAAAATAAGATAAAATAAAATAGCTTTTGGTAATAAAACTAACTAGCTAGGAGGGAGTTGAACTCGAGACCTCCTAGAAGTTGGGGCTAGTTAGTTACCAATTGTGCTATGTGAATTCCTTGTGAGGTATTTAACTAAATTTGTTATTAAAGCTTGTTTTGGATAATAATTTAATTAAAATTAACAAAACTTTATTATATTTACGGGAGAGATTAGTTTCTCCTCCAACCGACTATGGAAGTTGGAGAAGTTTCTTCCCGTAAAGAAACTTCTCCAACCATATAGTTGGAGAGGAAAATATATTTATGATGGTAGGTTTCGAGACAAGGGAGGAGGCTGAAAAATGAAGGAAACTATTAATAATATTTCAGTTTGACATTAGGAAAGAGCTGGGAATTGCATCCGGGGAGAATTGCAGATGAGAGGCTGAAGAGTTCATCTGCAACAGACAAACTACGAATCCAGGTTGGATCCTACACCAGAAATAAATTTGTTAGATTTGTAATGGAAAAGAAAATTATATTTTTCGCTTTAGTTGTATTAATGTAGAAAATATTTGTACATTAGTGAGGAAATAAATTATTGGCTGTAAAATATAGATGCTGTGGTTGTATTTAATATATATATATATTAATATTCATGCTTGAAGAAATATAGCTTTATAAATTAAATTAATGTTCATTAGAAACATTCTATTTTTGAAAATATATTATAAGTATTTATTTTTTTAAAAATATATATATATATTTATTATCTTTAATTTTTAGAGTTTCTTTTTAATAAAATTTAAAAAAAAAAGGAAACTATACAAAAAATGATATTTCAAAACATACATTTCAAAAGAATATATGTGCAATAACAAAATATATTGGCGGTTAGATTTATATTGTATATATATATAAAATGTTATATATATATATATATATATATATAATATAATATTATAAAATAAATAATATAATATAATATTATAAAATAAAGGTTCTTGTTGATTTTGTTGTTTTGAAATAAATATGTAACAAAATAAAATAAAACAAAGAAATAATATAACAAATGTTTTCTTTTGTAAATGTTATGTGTAGCAGCAGGCCTGCTGCCGCTGGTACCCCGGGGGTACCGCACGGAGCGGGCCCCCTTCCCCTTTTTGCTTGTGCATTTAAAACAAAACAAAATTTTTGTTTGGATTTATTTCGGGTTAGCATTACATTTTACTATATATATAATATATGGTTAATATATTATATATATAATATAATATATGTGTTTTTTATAATATTATGGTGTAATATATTATATTATATATATAATATGTATAATATTATATATATAATATAATTTAAGTTTTTATTTAAATTAAATTGATATTATATTATACATATAATATACATTATATGTATAATATGAATTATATTTTAAAAACTATTTTGGGAACGGAAAAACTTTGGCTAATCAGGAGAAATTTGGGAGCGGAGGAACAGGGAGCAACGGAAGAAATTTTGCAGGAACGGGCTTCGTCAACCAGGGAACTATTTACTAGGTTGGAGCTTTTCCCTGATAATTCCTAAAATATGAAATAATTATTTTATTGTCTGTTTGTGCATTATTGTTTATGTTAGATCGGCAAACTCAATAGTTTTAACATCATGGTTATATTAATATTTGCTGAAATAAAATGTAAATTCACAGAATATTAAACGTTAGAAAATGTATAAGAAGTTAGATAAACAAATAAAATACATAATGTTGTATTTTATAATGTTATTAAGGGTTATATTTTCCTGTATATGTCCTTTAAAAAAAATAAAATAAAATATATATAAATATAAAATTATTAACCTACTAATGTTTGGATATTCTAAAATATTCATTAATTAAATTAACCATTGTCTTAATATTCTTATTATGTAATAGATAAAATAAATTCTATTAAATGTGTTTTAAAAGTTTTTTAAAAAATGATAAAATAAGATCAAAAAAAAATAGAATAGGGCCGCTGCCGCGGCGGGTCCCGCAGTACCGGACGACAGCGTCCGCTGCCGGCGGCACCTTCGGGTGCCGTGCGGCAGCGACCGCTGTCGGCGGTACCCGGGGGTACCGCACGGGAGCGGGCCCCTGTGTAAGGTTTTTTTAAAAAAACATTTTTTTTATTATTGAATTTTGGCATTTGAAAAAAAATAAGATTTCGGTGTTATATGTATAATATATGGTTGATATATTATATGTATAATATAATTTGTGTTTAACATTAATTTAAGTTAGATATTATATTTTATATATATAATATAGGTATTATTATATATATATAATATAATTTGAATTTTTATTTAAATTAAATTTGTATTATATTTTTACATATAATATGATAGTAGTAATTGAAAACATGGGTTAAATAATTTAATACATATGATATTGATAATTAGACTTATATTATATATATATAATATATAGTATTATATATATATAATATAATCTTAAAATTGAAGAAAAATGCCAAATTGTATATGTCAAGGTGTTTTTTTTTAGATATATTATTTTGATGGTTTAGTTTTATATTATGTTTATATGTAATAAATTTGGTTATACATATATATAATTAAAGAACTTGTCGAACAAAGTGATATTAAATATCATTATATTATGTAATGAAATTTGTTAGATGAACGAAATGTTTGAACTAGAGGCATATTTATTCAATGTTCTAACTGTGTAAATGTTTTTAAGTTGTAAATAAATAATTGATTTCTTAGTTCCATGCTTAGACAAATGTTAGGATGGGGGCTAGAAAACTGAAACAAAACTCTTACTTTCAATTTTATCAACAATCAAACTAGTCAAACTTTAGGACTCCTAAGCGTCCTAGGGTAGATCTGCTATAATGTTGAACATGTTAGTGGTTTGCTAAGAAAACCTAACGGGACTAGGTTAGGGTTAGGAAACCTAGGAACCCCTAAGTGAGTGGCTCTCAGTGCGGGGCCGGGGCCCTAAAGTGGCTAGACCAGGATAACCGACTGATGAGTTAGTTAACCAAGTGATAACCTAATAAAATTTAAGGGATGGGTTCAAAACATTAAAAAGATTAAATTGTGCCTCGCCCATGCCATTAGCGCTAGGACAGGCTATGGATGGGAGTGGGAGAAGGTACCTATGCGTAGGTACAAATCGAATGGCGCTTGTCTGTACGAAAGGCATTCGATTTCCGCATGTGCCTACTTGGGGGCCGGGGCCCAGTGTGGCTAGTACCAGGACAACCCAAGGGGTGAGGGCTATGCGATGACACTCACTTAGGTTGTTGCTTAGGATTTCCTACCCAAACCTTAGAATCCCTTGTGAAATGTACTTTACTTGTGTGAAATGTTATCCAACCCTTTTGGTAAAAAAAACTAGTAAGTTCCTTCTTGTGGGCTTGGTGTTTATCTCCTAGCACGGGGGGTGAAACCTTACCAGTTTCACATGGTTGGGTGGAAAATCTTTCTATCGAGGTATCTTGTGCAGATGTAAACAACTGAAGATTCATATTTGTCTGAGCACCTGTTGAAGAATGAAGATTTGTACTTTTTCATGTTGTTGTAAACTTATGTATTCTCCTATGAGGAGTTTAAATGTAATGTAATTTTTAAATGATGTAATAATGGGTAGACTTAGGAAAAGGGTTATATGGGATGTTTATTTAATGGAAAGATGTAATCTTGGTATGTATCAAGTTATGTAAAATGTTGATGAATCATTTGTTGTACTATTGCAATATGTTTGTTTGAGGAAATGGAATTATAGTAATTGATCCTTAAAAAGTTTTAGATGGAAATTAATTATGAATGTGTTTAAGTATTTTCCAATAAAGAACTTGAAATGGAATTTGTATGGTTAGTAGATGTTGTTAATAGTTTATCAGTTTTTAATTTACATTTAAGGGAACCTTGGAAAGAAGTTAGATTATGTTTTGTTAATTGCAAACTTTAAAAGTTCAAAATTTTTCATAAAACTCTACTTAGGTTTTCTTTTACAAAGTAAACCTTTGTGCAAATTCCCTGGTTCCCTTGCGGGGCATGACATGATTGGTGGGCTCCGTTAACTCTCTATCTAGGATTTTTGTGAGTGAAGGACTATAGTGTAGATGTAGGATGACAACATGGTGCACATGCATCTGATATGGATAAAGTACAAAGACCCATACCAAAAAGGTACAATGCTAAAATATAGTCTACCAAAATAGAAAGTACAAAAAATGTAAGTAACAAAATGCTAAGTCCATGATGAAAACAACTTGTAATGAAATAAAAAATGGTGAAATGGGTGTGAGGGAAAATAGATAGGATGAATGGATAAATTAGGAAGCTCACACCTATCTTTTTTCATCACATTGGGAGGAAAGTTGATCCACTAGACTTGAGGAGGCTCAAGCACTAAGAGGATGCAAGGATTTGTTCTCTATGGAGTTGAAAGATGACTACAAAAGATTTAGGGCAAGAATGAAAGGAAAGAAGGAAAGGATAAGCATGTAGACATATACAGACTGAAAATCATATTCAAAAAATAGATCTAAAAAACCAAAACAATGACTAACCTATGATATGAGTTGCAGTCCAAATTTGAAGGTATGAGGTGCCTATGAAGGTAAGGGGCAATGGAGAGGTTTGAAGCGAGTCAAATTTCCTTATACCAGGTAAAATTTGATGAAAAAATAGTCAACTACAATTCTCTATTTGATATTTCTATATGTTTTTTCACTATTGCACCACTTGTCACCTGCACATAGAAAATGAGAAAGATGTTAGGGAAAAGGAGTTCGCCTTAGTCAAATCATTGTTGAGGAATTAACTTGAAATTGAATAGAAATGCTTGAAAAATGGAAGTGTGCTATTAGTAGCATAGGCTTAATAAGATGCAATACTTTTACAAACCTTCGTAGTGTCGAATTGCTTATAGAGATGCTTGAAAGTGTTGTTGATGTAGTCTTGACCATGGATCTAGGATAGGAAGAACATGAATTCTTTCACATATACTTTGATCTAGACATTACTCCTTGTCTTCCATTCTTGATGCTTGAATGGATGAATAAAAAAAATAATATATTGCCTTGATTGCTCCTTGGATTGATAGCTTGATTGCTTGAATGCATATAATGATAAGAGATTGAAATTATTTCTAAAATGAGGGAGGTAGTATTTCTTTTTTATCTCACCTAGCCATTTGGGATCTCAAAAATTGAAGGAGGCCAACAGGGGTTTAAGGATCTTGCTAAAATCCCAAAATTTTCTCCAACTGAAATTTGGACCCAAATCATGGACTATGGTGCAATTCCTAAATGTAAGGAAAGTGGACTCACATTATACCTATCCACTCGTCCTATACTAGATAATCTAGACTCAAGTTTGATTTGGGGGTCAATTTGTGTTGGTGTTAGTTAATTCCAACTACCACTCCAGATTAGTTCTATACGGTGATTTACAAGTAAACTTTAGTTATCTTTTATCTAATCCATGATTCATGGTTGACCATCTATTTAAATGTTCATGTTGATTGGTGATAACTGAAACTCTTCACCGTAATTTGCTCTTGCAAACGGTAGTTTAGTTATGTATAAATCATGCACTATGTGCATATTGTAATCAATGATTGTTTTTATTGAATCATGAAATGATTGTTTTTATTGAATCATGAAATGAGAGATAGAATTTCATTGTTGATTTTCTTTGTTTTTATTCTATTTTTGCAAGCTATCATTTTTCTTATTTCCTAGCTAGATCTATGTTGAAATTTCTACAATTTGGATATGGGGATTGTGAAATTCAGGTTTAGTATTGGGATAAATATAAAAGGCCACCCATGACAAAATAGGGCCTATGTATGCAAGTGGTGATGAATGAATGAAATAATCATAGGGGGCACGACTATAATTAAGGGCCCAAATATAGAAATAATTAAGAAAGAGCTCATATGTAAATATTTATTAATTAAATGAATAGAAAGGTTCCAATGATGCATGGAAGAATGATCACACACTAAAATGGGTAGTAAGTAAATTTGAAATTGGACACCTTAGGTATAATTTGAGACACTACACAACTATTTTAAGAATAAAACATAGAGGACAAGAGATCTTACAACCCTTTTGAGAGCCTCTCGTTGTGTCACTTTCTTCCACTCTTTGAACTTGCACACATAACACCAACAAAAATATTGGGGTTATTTACTTAAGAGGTCTCTTGATGTAACACCCCCATTTTGGTGTTTTGACCTCCACAGAATAATGCTAATATAATATTATGATAAATAATAATATGATAAATGATAGAAACACATTAGATAATGACTAAGAACACAATAGATATGCACTTTATCAAATGAGAATAAAAGAGTGTGAGGTGTGAGATAACTCCCCTTCAATGCTAAGAAGCTAGAGCTTGGTGGATTAATAGTGAGAATAAGCTTGTGCAAAAAGGAGATGGTGGAGAAACCAAGTGAGATGAACAAAGTGTTAAATGCACATGAAAATTGAGAGGGAGGGTAGGTGAATTACTTGTTAATAAAATATTTAAAACATTTCCTTGAATTAGATCCACAAAAACTTATCCTTAATTCTTTAACCAATGAAAGATATAAATTTGAAAGACATAGAAAAGAAAAAACTACCATACGCAATGGAACAACAGATTTACATGGAAAACCTTGTTAAGGGAAACCCACTGAGAATATTTATTCTCAAATATATATGAAAACATGTTAAGGTGATACCAATTAAGGTGACTTTTAAAAAGAAACACTCATTGCCTGAAGAAGGCTCACTGTTTAGATGAAGAATGATAAAAGAGAATAGATCCACCACTAATGCACTTCTGCAACTCAATCAAATTATCTATAGATACCTTCATCTCACTACTTGGTACCTAACACATGGAGGTCCACATTTCTCAACTCAAAACTTTACACCACTTCATGCATATCCATCACATACGCATACACTTTCAAAAGTACACACAAATGCCATACACTTTCCTCAACATTTCATCCTTTATCTATACTATCCTTTCGTTTTTGAAATCTCCCATTGCCGGCTAAGCATCTAAACCGAACATAATTTGAATTAGGTCAATACTAAACATTCTCATTTTTTAAGGAAAGATAAGTGGACCAAAACATGCCTCAACTAGGACCAACATGATCATGAACATGTTAAATTTCATCTTACATACATTGAGGCAATTAATTAAAGTATAAACATATGAGGTCAACCAGACCTAGAATAAAGACACCATCGAACTTTGAAACCATGCCTCTAAAACTCAACATCTCGTACCATCTAAAATGAATGAAGCTAAGGACATTAAAAACTTAGTTCCAAAACCACAACATCATACATCATCACATGTCGAAACACAAAGAATGCATTTCATGCAAGAAAAATTGTCGATCACAATTATGTAATGCCCCACTAGGGAACCCAAGAGAGATTAACCTAAAACATGCTACTAAATTTACAAAATAATTTTTTTCTTAAGAATTTACACAATAACAATGTATATCAATGCAAAATTAGTACAATATAATACTACTCATACACACAAGTGTGACTCAAACAAAGATTACAAATCTCAAGGGTTCCATGATGTCTAGATTATGTAAATGTTAATTAATCTACTTAATACAAAAACCATACAAAGTCTCCACATAATGTAATTAAGTACATCATCTTATACATGAAACCAAGATACAACTGATACCACAAGGTATCCATAATGAAAGACATCCTCTGTAGATGTCACAGGGTATGTAATAAAATCAAACATAAAGTACAATATGATATCTCCAGAGTAACTAAAATAATGATATAAGAACATAATATAAGAAAGATAAGAATACATCTCCAACAATGATGAAAAAGGAGGTATAAATGCTACAAGGATCATCCAAAACTGGTACATAAACGTCAAAATCTCAAATGGTAAAAGAATCACTACCACCTGACCTCATGGAACCTAAATGGTCCACTCCCACCATGCTGAGGAGATAACAACAGAGCCCACTCAGATATCAAAGACCAAAATCAACCACATTACAAGCTAAGAAAGAGATCTTGAAAGCTCTCTATCTCAAAGGTACAATAAAATGAAAAAGGTAATACATAATCAACTAGAGGCAACCAACACATGTAGGAAACCTAAGATGCATATAGAGAAGTGTCATCACATAAATCAACTCTAGAGTTATCCTAGCAGTCTCTCAAGACTCTGACGCCCTAGTGACTCTATGTGGTATCAGTAATCCTCTCATACAGACAAGGTACCAACTATACTATATCCAAGTCCATGCATGCGACAAGTATCTTCTCACAAACCATCCTAGCCTATACTAGTGCTCAAGGCATGGGTGAGGAACACATACATCTTATTAATGTTTCTATCATAATAGATTTTATTACATTATCAATTTATTAGGTCACTTGCAATAAGTTATCCTAGAAGGCACTTGCGGGCTATTGCAATCCACTCCCCACCTATACACTTAGTTAACCTACCTAGGCTCAAAAATTGAATAACAACCAAATGATAATAATGATCCTCAAAATTAGTTCCTAAGTACAATAGGAACACACTGGTTCTTGTGTGTGAAAAATGTGGACAAATAACAAACACACTTATATGAATCCTTACACTCAAGATCAATCAATAAAACTCCATGAAAATGCAAGATCTCAAGAATCGACTCATAGCTTCCTATCATCAATGTGCAAAGGTTTGTAGAGAGGTGGCTCTCATATGAACATAGGTCTTGGTCTTCGCAAGTACATTGAATGAACGAAAGATTCAAATGGACATGAACATGCAATATATGTCCAAGTCTTCAAGAAAGCTTCAAATTTTCAAGTATAGTAGTAGCATCAAGTGTGTATGAAAGTATGATCAATCGCAAGAATGCTTCAAGTCCTCAAGGAAATCGCATGAAAGCTCCAAAAACCTGTAGCATAATGGTGATGATAAAATTGCATGATCCAAAATGAAGGAAGGAGGTCTCCTTATATACCAAAGGCAAGAGGCATGAGGAAATTGGAGGGAAATTGAAAATTAAATGAAAGGGTGTGACCCACATAAAAGAATGTGCAATTAGCATTTAATTAGTGATGTAGAGTGTAAAACTCCATAAAAATTATAAGATGAGAGGTAGTTGAAAAAACATAATCCCTTTTCTTATAAAGTAAAGTGTGTGACATTTATTTAATTAATTTCTTTGTAAAATAATAAAAGTTGCACATAAAATAATGTGAAGAGGGGTTTTATTTAATTACAAGGGGGCAAATTCATTTAATTAAATAATGCCAAAAATCAAAGTGATCAACTATTTATTTAAAATTAATTAAATTAATTAATTCCAATTTAATCAAGGAAATTGATGTAAAATAATAATGATTAATTAAATAATTCAAATAATTTAATTTGATCAAAGGAAATGATGATGCAAATATTAATTCAAGCTTGAGATAAATTATGAAACCGGGGCACATAGTCAAGGTGACCATTTTTTAGCGCTTACAATTCTCACATAACCATAACATCAAAAACATACTTCAAAGTGCTCTCAAAATCATAAGCTTCAATAGAACAAGGTTGATCATAAATATTGAGACCATATTTCCCCATGTGAAATATGCAACCAAAACACAACTATACTGCACAACCTCCATACCATATGATAACAAAATAAAATTACAAGGTGATCACATGTCATATAAAAGATCAATTCAAAATTAAGATCAAAATAACAATTACAAGAAGCAACTCACACATTCCAAAAAATACCCCAAAGGCTCTGGTATGACATTCTTAACCAACAAACCCCAAATCAACAATCAACACAAATAAACACATACAAAAAGACCATCAAGTAAAACTCACAACTTTAAAAGAAAAGATCATTTAATTAAATTAACCATAAATAATCACTTTAATAATTTAGCAACTAATTGGTTAAACAATATGTTTTAAGAGCTAAATATATTAACATTCAGTATATTTAGAATTAAACATAATTACAAATATTATAAATGATATTTTTAATAATACATATATAAACCCTAATAATGATTTATTTTCACAAACATGCAACTAAATTTCTATCTACGTATGTACAAATACTATATTTATATTTTCCCCCTTTTTTTAAGGACATAAGGGAATATATATTATTTAGTGCCAAATAAAATATCATAAACTCAAACCCTTGATTATATATAAGCCCCTAATTTCCATGAAACTATATATCAAATAAAAATATACAATTTACTAAAGGAATAAATAGATCTTTCTTGGAAAAACCCTAATCACATTCTCTCCAAATTCACCAGACATATCAAATTCAACATTAAATTTTTACATACAAATGACAAACACGAGGAAGACAATCTTTCAAAAGAGAAATTGCAGAAAGATTCAAATCCCTACCTCAATACACGTAGTTGAATCGAAAACCAATTCTAATTCTCAAAACCTTCAAAGCTTTCAACAATTTCTTCAATCCAAAACTAGAGCCAAAACCTCTAAATTTGTTATCAAATAATAACTCAAAACCCCCCTAATATAGAAAACTCAACAAGCTAGGTTTTCAAAACATGCAACTCCAAAACAAGACAAACTCCACTCGAAAAGAATTACTTAACTCTAAATCATCGAAAAAAGAAATCAACTCCAACATTATTTTTATCAAACTATTATGCACGATTAATTATAATATTAATAATAAATTATGCACTTTTCAATTATCAACTCCTAACTCAACTTTAACTTAATTTCTAATTCAATTTTATTAACTTCAATGTGCAACTTAAATTGTATATTAATAATTTATTAATTAGTTAATATTTTTAACATTTTAATAATTTGAAATTTATAATTAAATATCACTTCATTAAATATTTTTTTGTTTTAAATTTCAATTTTAGATTTAATAATTAATTTAATCTTTTATTTCCATAATTAGAGTTTTTAATGAAGTCTTTTTATTTAACAAATGTATTTAATTAACTCTCATTAATTGAATACACTCATATCCAATCTTACAATTTAATAAGATTTAATTATTGATTCACATAATCAAACCCATAAATCACTTAACCATAATAACATAAAATCACATCAAAATACATAACATGACAACATGAGAAAGAACTGGCTAAACCCAAAAACATAAAAATCATACTGAAGGAAAGGGTTCACGAATTCACGTCACCTTGACGAATTCAGATAGGAAACTCAATCAGATACATATCCCTTAATTTAGGACAATAAATTGCTTGGGTTGGGATTGGAATTGTATTTTATCTCCCCTCCCTTACCATTGAGATATTACGATAGGGAACACTCATCCTGACAATTCAGGGAAGTTTATACCCGGTACCTGAAATCTTGCATAAAAGATGAGCATGTACATACATGTATAAATATACTTAATAGACAATGGCGGCGATCAGCTGATCATGTCGATCTCGCAAGAAAGTAACTATTACTCTGTCCCTCAACCACATCAAACACATGATACAGAAACATAAAACATACAAGCCAACCATACACATGCAAGTATGGGGTCAATAAAATTATAAATGTAAATGACATCCTAACATATAGATCACCATCATGAAATAACCATAACATATACATGGTCATATTTATTTAAATTGACATGAGATTAATCATACTCATCTAACTGTAAACACATGATATAAAACACTATCCAATGGCTCATAATAAATCAATTCTGTAGACTAGGATTTGAGTGTGCACCTAAACCTGTTTTGAAGGCCAAAGACAAACAAACGTCATAGCATATAATCAAATCAGATTTAATGGTAAACAAACTAAAATCAAAGCCACCTCAGTTTAAGCCTAAAATGGATGCGCCCATGCACCGTTTGATATGCTTGGATATAAATGGATGTGGGTGTGCAAACTCAAGCACTTGGAGCATGCAAATTAGGATGATTTGAGGATCAAGAAGACCCAAAATGACACAAAATAGGTATGAGGAACCTATTTTGCCTCAAAGGCCTCAAGAACACACAAATATGCAAAGCTAAAAGATGAACTAAGATTGATTAAACAAGAAATGAATCTATGTTAATCCAATTAAGCTAATTTAGATGTGATTTAAGCTTGAAAATGATCTAAAATGATGAGTTTATGCTTATGCTAGAATGAAAATGGCATTATAACTTTGCTATTGAGTTTGAGAGTTGAAAGATGAGAGAGGATTGTTTGCTCAAAGAAGTGAGGCTATTTATAGGAAAAGGGAAGGTCTTGGGTTAAAAAGATGAGTCAGAGTTAGGGCTAAGGTTAGGGTTGAGTCAATGACAAGTGTCCTGACAAGTGTCAAGGGAGGATTGAGTTGAAAGTTTGAGGGCATGTGCACAATTTGGTAAATGTGCCCAAGGCTAAGAGGTGGCAAGGAAGGGATAAGAAGGTCTTAAATGCATAATGAATGCATGTAAGAAAGATAAGGAAGGCTTAAATGCATCCTTAAATGCATTTGCAAGAGGTGGCCAAGAGGTGTCAATCCTTGTTGACTAAGGAGGATGACTAAGAGGAGGTTAGCATAAGTTTTAGTAAACCTTTTGCTAATGGAATGTGACAAGATTAGAAAGGGGTTTAGGATTAGGATTAGAAGAAAGGGATGGGCAAGTGACTTTTGGGGAGATTTAGATATTTATTAAAGGTAAATTTAATAAATATTAAATATCTAGGCTTAGGGTTTGAAGGGATTAGATTAGGGATTTGACCCATTTAGAGGAAGGTTTAGGACTTTCTAGAAGAGTTTAGTGCTTTTTAGAATTTTGGCCAACTTTGGGATAAAAAATAAATTAAAAATAAATTAATTTATTTTTGAAGTTTTTGGTCAATTTATTAATTAAATAATTAATAAATTAGGGATAATGTCCAAATGACATTTTTAGGCTAGATTCCTTAATTAAAGATTTTTAATTAAGAGAGAGGGATTTAATGCTATAAAAATAAATAAATTAATTAATTAATTAATAAATGATGATGTCATCAAAGATTTTCAGAAAACAAAAATAATTTATTTTCTGAAGGATTTTTCGGTGTCTACATTTTGCCCCTCTTTGATGCGATGCCGCAAGTGGCATGGCGTCAAAGACAAGAAAATAAGATGCCGAGGCTAGAATCAGAAGAAGAGGGTATGACGCCTGGGTGGACTAGAAGAAAGAGGATACATGCCCCGGTGGGACAAAATCATGGAGGATGCGCCCAGTAGGACAAGGAGAAAGAGGGATTACGCCCTGGGACAGAGTGTGCCCGGCGGGACAAGGAAGGAAGGGCCTAGGAAGAAAGGGGAGATAAATAACCTCACTTCTAAGAACAAATATGGATGATATGCAAGATGAGATGGAAATGCAAGATGCAAGATGCAGCTATATGCAAAGATGCAAGATTAATCTATATGATAAATGCAAGGGACCAAATAGCTCCAAGTGCAAACGGGAGTGCACAACCTAGATTTAATATAGCTATGTTAGAGACCTGCCAAGGATACTGGGATCACAAGGCCTGTCAACAACGTCGCAGAGGACTGACGAGGACTGATGCTAAACAAACACACAGGGTTGCCCCAACATCACACATGAAGCGCAGAGGTGACATGTCGGAACCGATGCTGAAGGAACCACAAACACACAACTGACTCACAGGCAGAAGCAAAAGATCAAAAGACCTTGCCCCAGATTATCCGCACACGCAGCACACCGTGATATAATGAATCGTGGTGACCCTGGTGGGATAATGAGAAGCCAAAAAGATTAACAAGACCCAAAGGACAAAACCCAAGATCAAAATGATAACTCCAAAAAGACATCCTTTGCCAAGGAGAGAGATTAGGTTTGATTGATGGTGGGAAGATTGGTCAGACAGGAGGAACGATATATCCTCAAGGACCAGGATGGAAGATTAGGTCAGACAGGAGGAACGATATATCCTCAAGGACCAATGGGTTGGTGAGAGGATAAGTGTAGTTGTTCGCTGGAAAAAGTTGAAGTTCAAGGAATAATCAGGATGAGCAAGGATAAGTCGACAATTGATGTTGCTGAAGCACAAGGCCCGAGTGGGACTAAAAGTTTTCTGAAGCTGGGAATGGGACAAGATATTTGATCAAATGCTTCTGCAGGACGGACAAGGACTAAGACAAAGGGTGGGTCCTAAAGACACAAATGTACAAATGAGCTTAGGTGGAGACACGACTGACGCTATGGTACAAGACTCAAGAATAGGATATACAAAGAACCTGGGGGTGAAGCTGACAACTTCAAAGATATGCAAATGGTGCCCAGCTAGGTTGGAAGGCCAAGACGGACTGGCGATGGATGATGTGTCCTAAAATGACAAGGATTTGGGAAAGACATATCCCAATGATGATGATTGAATTGAGATCAAGGCCTGCTACAAGACGAAGGATGTGATTTGATCAGTTGGCTTGATCTTGGGTGTTGGCTAGCTAGAAGATATGGATAGGTTGGGAAGATTGCTAGCAAGGTGTGGATAGGGATGAATGGCATTGGATTGCAATGAGGTTAGCCTATAGCTAGATACCAATGACAAGAGAAGGTGCTAGGAAATGCTTAGGATGGGGATGATGGAACTGCCAGTTGATTGGGATGGAGGAAGATTCGGGGAGATTGGATGGTGGAACTGCTAGAGGATTTTGAAGATGGAAAAGCTGCTTGGAGGATGAAAAGCTGGTGGAAGATGGAAAGCTGGTGGAAGATTACCAAGTGTCAACAAAATGAGCTGCTGTTTTCCCAATGAAGGATCAGTGATAGGATTGCGTCAACCTAGGATAGACTGATGATCTTCGGTCAACTGGATTCTTGTCAATACAAGCCACTCTCTTGCTCGAGATGATAAGGCTATGCAAGGACAAGGTTTTGATTTCTTTAAGACAACACGTTGTGTCAAAAAGAGGATGATTTCTGATTTAGGATAAGGGATGGAAACAACTCAAAGGGCTGGAACATGATAATGCTTGTGGATTTGGAGCTCTGGATTTTGGTGCAAAAGATGGTGAATCTACTTTCTGCTGTGGATGGTGGATGTTGGATTCTGATAAAGGATATGGGACGCTGAGTTGGTTTGCTGGTGGATCAAGATAGAGGAGTGCTGGAAGGATTGGATGGTGGTTGGTTTGGATTTGGATAGAGAAATTGCTGAGGATTTTGGGAGATGGAAGATTCAGATTTGGATAGCCTCCAAGGAATACGTCACCAAGGAAGAGGATGCCCCCTGTTTAAGATAGTTCATGTGTTTTAAAGGCATGGTGTATGCTTGGACAGAAGATATGCCAACAAGAGGATGAGGAAGGATGGAAGCTAGGATGAAAGGATTGGATAGAGGATATGTAGCTGAAAGGTGTAATGGATGCCAAGGAGGTGCCCAAAAGCATGTACATCTGATAGTCTCTATTTTTGTCATCAAGATCCAATGGAAAATGAAGGAAGTGAGAGACAAAAGGGGATGGAGGACATGTTGGATAAGAGGTGATAGAAAGGAAGCCCCTAACTGCAGAAAGGAATTAGGGGGGGGCACTACGCATGGCGCCTGTTTGCCAGGTTTTCACCATGGTACTTGTCCAAGGCGCTTGAATTGGCAAGTTTTCACCAGAGGATGAATGTTTTTCTCTTGATTTTTGCTTTGTTGATAATTTGCTCCTTTGATTTATCCAATTTTTATGGATTTTTGTGTTTTTTCCTTGACTTTGTGCTGATCTTGCTGATTTGTTGCTGAGCTTGTGCTGATATGCATTGATACTTCTGATTTTGTTTGGATGTGTTGCTGATTCGGTGCTGATATGCACTGACATTTTGATTTGTTGCTGAAGCTCTGATTTAATGCTGTCGTGCTTGCTGATCAGCTGATGTCGCCGTTTTGGCATTTCCTCTTGATTAGATGGTGACCTTTTGATTTGTCACTGATATTCTAATGGTGTTGTTGATTCTTTGATTGGATGTTCCCTTATGATTTGATGATGGCCCTGCTGTTTTTGATTTTGCACAGATATTTTGATGGTATTGCTAACTCTCTGATGTGGCGCTGAGTTTTGTGCTGATTTTGATGCTATCATGCGATTTGATGTTGATCTTCTGAGAGATTCTTCACTAATTTTTTGATGTGGATTGCTGATTTTTTGATGTTGCCTGGCTTGTCATGGGGATCCATTGCTAGATGATGGACGACAAGCTTAAGATCACACCTAGGCATGTGCATATGACCATGTACAGTTGATAATTGACTCCTCGGAGCAAGGCACTTAAGGTCACGATTCACTTTCTATCAGGTTAACCTCCATGTAGATGAGCCACAAACATCCTTCTGTACCCAAGTTGATTTAGCTTGGTTTCTGCAATGTTGATAGGGAACTATCATGTGTTGTTATCCCAGATAGGAGGAAGAGGCAAGGCTTCATCCTCTAGTGCTTGAATTGCCAAGTTTTCACTAGAAGATACGCCCTTTATTTTTACTGTTTTGAAATCAGAATGTGCCACAGAAGGGTTTTCACATAAAGACTCATGATTTTGCCTTTGCTTTTTTAACTTTTGCGACTAAAGCTTGCCTCTTCTCCAAAATATGCTTCTATTTTAAGCTGATAGGCATATGTTGATGCTAAAGCCTGATTGCCTGTTGACTTTGCTGATTTCTCTGATTTGTCATTGATTTCCCTTTGCTATTTTAGATGTGCTGATTGATCTTTGCTGACTTTCCTCACTGATTTCTTCTGATTGTGTTCTTGGATGTTGGTACAACTGTAGCAGGATGGGGGGGATCATGCAAAGTCATGGATTAGATGGGGGAGATGGGAAAGATGGTGGTAGAAAGTGTTTGGATGGAAGGATGGAAAGTGATCAAGATAGGGGGATGTTGTCAGGATCAACATTGGCACATGTTGCGAGGAAGATGGATGATTGGATGTGGAAGATAGAGATAGATGTGATGGAGGATTTATGCTAGAGGATGGAGGAGATGGAGGGGAAGATTGAGGAGCTGGGAGATGGGCAACGTTGGATGCCATTGTGGATGTTTTTGTTAGATGGATTACATCTTTTTGCTTTGGGATCCACATCATTTTTGTTTTAGCTTTAGTGTGCCTTTGCGGCCATTGGTGGGCATCAGATTGTGCTTTTTCTTTGCTAGGCCTTTGTGGCCATGTGATAGATTTTGCTTGGACTTTTCTAGGTTTTTGGAGCCATTGGGGTGCTTTAGCATGCCTGATTGGCTCTTTGTTGGGCCTTTGCGGCGCATTTGATTGCCTGATTGGAGCTTGTATTGATTGACCATGTCGATTAGACTGGACATGGTAATCGTCATTGGGCCTTTGCAGCCATTGGGATGCATTAGATTTGGCATTTGCTTTGATGGGCCTGTGTGGCCAGTGGTTTGCTTTGGCTTGCTTGATCGGATTTTGCTTTGATTGTGCATGTCGATTAGACTGGACATAACAATCCTGGGATATTTGTGGATTTTTCCCTTTATTCATGCGCGATATGGAATCCAAGTTGCGAGGAGCATTGGGAGGAATATGAGGAGTTGTCTGGGATGGAGGAAATTTGGATGGAGAGATGGAAGGAGATTGGTAGATAGGATATGTGGACATGTGCCGTTGTTGATCTTGACTAGGGATGCTTGGATGTTGGATGAAAGGCTGAGTAGGATAAGATGGAGGATGATATTTTGGGATATAAGGTCCCAAAATGGATTTGCTAGGTAACGAAGATGTGCTGAAAGACTTTGGGACATAGGGACCCAAAATGGATGGGGAGGATGAAGGAGGAATATGATAGGTTTTCCTTAGTTGTAACGATGGAGGAGGAGGAATTGCGTTGTGGGCTCTGAAAGATGTTTTGTTGGTTTTGAATGGATGTTTAAATTTTTCTTTAGCTGTACCAACATTTCTGGATGAAGTACCTTTCGCTGATGTGGAGGGAGTGTCCTCTTCTGGTGTGCAACCAATTCCATAGCCTTTTGGATGTTTCTTGCCTTGAATGGGCTGTATATTTCCCTGTTCGTGAGTGCCAAGGCCTTTGCCTTGCTAGTTCCATCTTTTCAACATTTTATCCAGACAAGGATATTTTTGACTTGGGGTGAATGAAAAACAGCCATTTTCTAGTTTCCTGATGGAAGATAAGAAGCTGATGTCTTCTTTTTCAAGTGGTTTACCTTTGACAAATGTTAGTGACCCAAGAGGATAGAGTGACGGCAGCTGGACAGTTTGGTTAGGAGGATCCTCAAGAGGAGAGGATAGGATGTTGGGATTTTGACTAGGATTGGGGGATGGTATTGGATCTTTAGTTGGAGAAACTGGGATGATAGGATCTTGGATTGGAGGAATTGGGATTGTAGGATTTTGGATCGGAAGACTTGGGATTGTAGGATTTTGGATAGGAAGACTTGGGATTGTAGGATTTTGGATAGGAGGTGATGGGAGAAGAGAAGGGATTGGATCTTGATTTTCTTCTGTGAGTAGTTCATCATGCTTTTGGCCAAGATCTTGATAGGATAGGATTTGTGTAGATAGAGGATTGGGGGATGTATGGATGGACTCTTCAAAGGGGTGGAATGAAAGGATTGGAGACTCTGCTACTGGGGTTTCTGGAAGAAGGAAGAACTCTTCAGATGGTATGGATAAAAGGATGGAAGGTCTTTCAGCTGCAATGGTAGGAAGAGGGATGAACTCAAGAAGCTCATTAGGTATGCTTTGGATAATGCTAGGAGGAGATGATTCTGGGGATTGGATAGATACTTCAGACAAAAGGAACTCAATGATGATAGGAAATGGAAGAGGATCAACGGTTGGGATGTATGGAAGATAGATAATAGATGGGAGCACTGGATGGGCCTCATCAATGATGGCTTCATATGAAGGATTGCTTGGCTTTTCAATTTCAGGCGTGGGTTTTGCTATTGGCTCTTCCTTGGGTTTTGTTATTGGTTTCCTTGGATACTTTTGTGGTGAAGAAGGTTTGGAAGGTGGAGGAGATGGGGAAATTGGATGGTCTTCGCATGAAAGTGGGGTTTGTGCTTGGGTAGATGTTTGCGAAGGAGGAGAGAAAGAAGGGAACACCCATGAAAATGATGATTTTGAAAAGGGAGCTTTGGATTTTGCTTGAGGGGATGATGGTGCTGAAGAGGCAGGGCTAATGGCTTGAGGTACAGGTTTTGGAGTGGGTTGTGGGATGAACTCTGCTAGTGGGGAAAGATTTTCGGTAATGTGGTTTGGAAGAGAGGATGGTGGTTTGGGACAGGATGGAGGATTGGGGTTTGGAGCAGAAGATGGTGGTTTGAGATAGGATGGAGGATTGGGGTTTGGAGCAAAAGATGGTGGTTTGAGATAGGATGGAGGATTGGGGTTTGGAGTAGAAGATGGTGGTTTGAGACAGGATGGAGGATTGGGGTTTGGAGTAGAAGATGGTGGTTTGGGAAAGGATAGAGGTTTGGTGAAAAGGATGGGAGGACTAGAATCTTGGATTTTAGAATTTTTTGGAGGATGGGTAGATGGAGGCCTTAGATAGGGGAAGTAGCGTGAAGCGTTTCTAAGGGATGATGGCGATGGAGAAATGACCATAGCAGAAAGTGGAGGCCTGAAAGGAGCATATGGAAGAGGTGTAGGTTGAAGACAAGGATAAGTTGGGGATGGATAAGATACTGGGGTTGCTTTGCCAAGGACATGAAAAGGAGTGCTAGCCTTGCCAAGGACATGAAAGGGAGTGCTAGGAGATAAGCGCGAAGGCATGGTTGGCTGGATTGGAGGAATGATGGAACGCTGGGGGTTGCTTGGAGCAAACTAGATGAAATAGGCATCATGGTCTATAAGACCTTCATCATCATTAGGATCGATTGGACGGAGCGGAGAGATATCATAACCAAACTCATTATAGATTTGAGACATGCTGACTTTGCGAATGAGTTGGATAAGGAAGAAGGATGAAGATGGTTTGGAAGACTAAGACTCAGATTGGGATGACTGACGGAAGAAGAATAGGATTGGATTTAGCTCAAGATTGGAAGAAGACAGTTTTCTAGAAGAAGACAGACAAAGGGATGGGAGATGACCAAGTTTTGGGATGGCTGCGCTGATTGTCCTTTGAACCAAGTTATAGATCTGCTTGATGTTTTTCCATTGGCAAAGGATTTGATAAAAGAAATCTTCACAAAGGACAAAGCAACTTTGTGAGATACAAACAAGGTAAAAGACTCTGATAAATGCTTTCAAAAAAGTGTATGTTTCAACAAGTGTTTTCACAGAGTCTTTGACTGTCAAGCACTTCAAACAGATCTACCTAAGGAAGGTGAGTATCAAAATCACTTGCCCACAGCTTGGTATCCCCCATAAGGGAATACAAATGGTGAGTAATCTTGAGGCGACCCGGTAAACCCCTTGGAATCGGTCCTTGCACAAGGATTTTGATACTTTCAGATGTAGATAGGGTAGCCTCTATTTTATCAGGTTGCTAATGATTCTGTGGTGTCTCCATACCCGATTTTGCTGATCATCCATGACTCACTTAAGAGCCTTGCCAATAATGCTGGGGGAGAGGAATGTTTACCATCCCCAGACACGCGTTTGGCACAAACGCCCGGTGATTAGGAGATGTAAGTGATTCTTTTGGACTTCACTTATTTGTATACCGGCCGGGGGGGATACCGGTTTGAGGTCGTTCTCCGAGGAGGAAGCGCTTCTCCTTGGACAGGCCTCGCTAAAAGCAGAACAGGTGAACTTGTCCAAGTTCAAATGTTCCACGTTGCTTACTCTAACAAGGATTATGCAAGAATTGAAAAACTCCTACATGCACATCAAGCAGATTTTGTTCATTTTCCCAATTTTGATTAAGTGATGTTTGAACTTTGAAATGAAGACACTCGTGATTAGATTTTGATTTGTTCTTTTCCTCAAAATGTAAATGAATTGAACGTTTGCAAATTTTTTCCTTTTGTGCATTCAAGATTTGATTAGCGAGTTGATTTAAGAACTTTGAAAAAGCTTTGTTTTATCCCTTAGATCACTCAAGATTGAATTTGTTTGCTTGCTTTGAAATCTAAAACAGATGAGGGAATAGAGTTGTTTGTTCCTTTAGTGCATTCGAGATTTGGTTTGATTTTCAAATTGACAATGACACTTAGGACCTAAGTTCATTCCTTTAGTTTCATTCGAGATTGAGTTTGACCTTTGCTGTAATAAAAGAAATGAAAAAAAACCAGTCCCCAAAACCTCAAGACAAAAAACCAAAAAGTGACATTGTCCAGCTTATAGGAGACGCTGGAAAGTTCAGAGGTGACATTTCATTTTTACAGGTGACATTCTGTACCTCAAAAGGTGACAGATAAATATGCAGAGGCATGATTTCTTTTGTCAGAGGCGTGATTTCTTTACATGCAGGCGACAGAAGAAGAATTCTGGGACGGAACAGAAGTTATCGATCACAGGAAAATCTCAGTTATGCAGGCGTGAAAACAGAGCTCATAGGCATCATTTCTTTCCTCAGAGGTGTGATTTCATTGCAAGAAGGCGTGACTGGATTGTCTGTAGGCGACATTTCTTTTCATGAAGGCGGCATTTCTTTGTTTTCCTGCAAAATACAAGCATATAAAGTATAATTTCATCAAAATAATTGTGGTTTGAGTCCCACCGGGCGTGCCAGAATGTAGACTAAGATTTGAGTGTGCACCTAAACCTGTTTTGAAGGCCAAAGACAAACAAACGTCATAGCATATAATCAAATCAGATTTAATGGTAAACAAACTAAAATCAAAGCCACCTCAGTTTAAGCCTAAAACGGATGCGCCCATGCACCGTTTGATATGCTTGGATATAAATGGATGTGGGTGTGCAAACTCAAGCACTTGGAGCATGCAAATTAGGATGATTTGAGGATCAAGAAGACCCAAAATGACACAAAATAGGTATGAGGAACCTATTTTACCTCAAAGGCCTCAAGAACACACAAATATGCAAAGCTAAAAGATGAACTAAGATTGATTAAACAAGAAATGAATCTATGTTAATCCAATTAAGCTAATTTAGATGTGATTTAAGCTTGAAAATGATCTAAAATGATGAGTTTATGCTTATGCTAGAATGAAAATGGCATTATAACTTTGCTATTGAGTTTGAGAGTTGAAAGATGAGAGAGGATTGTTTGCTCAAAGAAGTGAGGCTATTTATAGGAAAAGGGAAGGTCTTGGGTTAAAAAGATGAGTCGGAGTTAGGGCTAAGGTTAGGGTTGAGTCAATGACAAGTGTCCTGACAAGTGTCAAGGGAGGATTGAGTTGAAAGTTTGAGGGCATGTGCACAATTTGGTAAATGTGCCCAAGGCTAAGAGGTGGCAAGGAAGGGATAAGAAGGTCTTAAATGCATAATGAATGCATGTAAGAAAGATAAGGAAGGCTTAAATGCATCCTTAAATGCATTTGCAAGAGGTGGCCAAGAGGTGTCAATCCTTGTTGACTAAGGAGGATGACTAAGAGGAGGTTAGCATAAGTTTTAGTAAACTTTTTGCTAATGGAATGTGACAAGATTAGAAAGGGGTTTAGGATTAGGATTAGGAGAAAGGGATGGGCAAGTGGCTTTTGGGGAGATTTAGATATTTATTAAAGGTAAATTTAATAAATATTAAATATCTAGGCTTAGGGTTTGAAGGGATTAGATTAGAGATTTGACCCATTTAGAGGAAGGTTTAGGACTTTCTAGAAGAGTTTAGTGCTCTTTAGAATTTTGGCCAACTTTGGGATAAAAAATAAATTAAAAATAAATTAATTTATTTTTGAAGTTTTTAGTCAATTTATTAATTAAATAATTAATAAATTAGGGATAATGTCCAAATGACATTTTTAGGCTAGATTCCTTAATTAAAGATTTTTAATTAAGAGAGAGGGATTTAATGCCATAAAAATAAATTAATTAATTAAATAAATAATTAATTAATAAATGATGATGTCATCAAGGATTTTCAGAAAACAAAAATAATTTATTTTCTGAAGGATTTTTCGGTGTCTACAAATTCAATGAAAATTCATACATCAATAATCTAAATATCATTGAAATAATTGACATACACATAAAGGTGGCCTAAAAGAGTTTGGAAATATAAACTAAAAAAAAACTATGGGTGAGCACTACAAGTTTTACATAGATGAACACCAATTCAATGGAATTGTGATTTGAAACACAAAAACTTGAATCCAACATCTACAAACATTATTCAAAAACATTCCAAAACCTCATCATTAGATTTGAAACAAGAAGAATATGCAGAGAAAAAATCTCATCACTACTACACAGAAAACAATCACTAATGACAACAATAGCATGTTGACATCAATGTTAACCTTACTAACTGAGCCAACAACTCATTATGTTGAAACTTGCAACAATCTCCCCCTTTGTCATTGATGGAAACACATAAATGAAAACAAAAATAACAACTCTCTTGTTAAAAAATTCTCCACCATATGTCATAAAATTTCCCCATTTGACATCAATGGAAAAGGATAGAATCAAAAACCACTTAGTAATTCTACTCAGATCTCCCTAAGACATACATATCAACTTGTAACTATACTCATCTCCCTCTAAGAGGATGTCACCATCATTAGTTTAGATTCAAGGTAATGCATGAAGTTCACTGGACTAATGCACCTCCATATGCATCTAGCTCTGATAAGGAGTGGAAATAAGCCCCAATCTCTCTCGAAGATACTCAAAAGTGTCCTTAGAAAGTGCCTTGGTAAAGATATTAACTATCTTTTATTTTATAGGTACATATTCAAACTTTATCTTTTTCTCCAAAATATTTTATCTTAAAAAGTGATACTAGATTGAAATGTGTTTTGTCTTTCAAAGTCTATTTCATCCATAATAGTTGTGTAAAACATTATGTAGCAACAATTTATTCAACTTCAATAGTAGACAAATATATTGAATCGTGTTTCATACTTGACCAAGCAATTAACTAATGCACCCCCACTTGTACTTTCTTATTGTGATCAATGCAAACCTAACTTGTTCAGAACATGCGTAGACATTCAAACATTAGTCCTAGCAGCATATACTAAACATATAGAAAAACCATTTGCATGATACCTCAGATAGAGCTAAAACAAGAGTACCTTGTCACCGTTTAATTTTTTCTCGCTTTAGGGATGTGGGTGTTCTCTCAAAACACTTGAAGCATATCCCTAATGATGATTAGGGAGGATAGGAATAATTAGGGACTAAGAGAATGCCATATTGGCACAAAACCAAGTATAGAATACCTATTTTTCCCCTAAGGCCTCAAAGAGCCTAATAATGCTCAAATTCATATTTATGCTATACATGAGTAAACTATACTTGATTTTAGGCTAAATGAAACATGATATGATGCTAATAAATGCAATATAAAGCAAGAAACTAAGATTAATCCAAGTTATCTAAGCTATGGTGTGATTTTAGGAAAACTTGGAAATGAGCTAAACTAACAAATATGTTAAAGTTTAAGATGATTTAGAATTAATCTAGCATTATAACACTACTCAATGTAAAAGATGTGATTTGGTGTTTTTCTCTTGGAAGAGGAGGGTATTTATAAGATTTGAAGGTCTTGGGTTAGGAAGAGGAGTTAGGGTCAGAGGAAAGGTTTGGGGTAGAGTTTGGGGTTGAGTTAGGGGTAAGGTTAGATTAACCTTGGTCAAGGTTTCTGACACATGTGTGAGCAACACTAGGGAAGTGTGAAAGGGGAACAAGAGTGGAAGAGGAGACATGGGTCTCATCTAAGGGGCTGTAAGAGCCTTAATGAGGGTGTAAGAGGCTTAATGAGTGTGTAAGGCTCATTAATGAGGGATGTTTGACTAAAAGTCAAAGGAGATTTGTTTAGGCTAAGAAAGGGTAGGAATCACCCTTTAATCGGGTTTAGGGTGAGTTTAAGAAATTCTAGAAGAGGTTAGGGATTTCTAGAACATTTCTAAGGTTTTAGGATTTAAATAATTTTTTTATTTATTTAAAGGATTTTTGGTCAATTTATTAAATAATTAATAAATTTTGGGGGGAATGATGTTTAAATAAGATTTAAACATTTTTGGAAGGGATTTCTTAATTAAATATTTTTAATTAAAATAGGAGGATTTAATGGCATAATAATAAATTAATTAATTAATTAACAAATGATGATGTTATCAAGGGTTTTTGAAAAATAAAAATACTTTTATTTTCTAAAGGATTTTTAGGTGTCTACACTTTTTACCTACACAAACAACCCAATCTGCATCAATGTAAGCAGTTAAAATACATATTTTTTGGGATACCATAGTCTAAATTCTTCT
This sequence comes from Chamaecyparis obtusa, assembly GCA_027943335.1. Taxonomy (NCBI): domain Eukaryota; kingdom Viridiplantae; phylum Streptophyta; class Pinopsida; order Cupressales; family Cupressaceae; genus Chamaecyparis; species Chamaecyparis obtusa. The sequence continues at coordinate 329,577 of BSBK01007160.1, read as the reverse complement.
ATGCCTTTCAAATATCTAAAAATTCTTTTTCACATCAACATGTTTTCTTTGGGATCTTGTTGAAATCTAGCTAAAAGAAAAACAACATGCATAATATATGGTCTAGTAGCAGTCGTGTATAACAATATTCAAATCATTTATCTATACTTTCTCTCACCAACCTTAGGAGATTCAACATCTTCACTCTAATTACAACCAATAAACATAGAGTATATATTGGTTTAATATTATCCATTTCAACTTTCCTCAAGATTTCCTTAGCATACTTTGATTGTGAAATAAAGATATCTTCACACTTCTAATTCACTTGCAAAAAAATAAAAAAATTTATTTCCCTAATCATAGACATTTCAAACTCTTCTTGCATCTCATCAACAAATTTCTCTCTCATACCATCATTTCCTCCAAAGATTATATCATTCACAATGATAATGACAATCAATATTTCATTTTCTTTAACCTTAAAATAGGGACTATAATCACCAATACATTTTTGAAATCCTTTTCTTTAGTACATATTGTTGAACAAGATGAATAACCAAGAGGGGGGCAAATCAGTTATTCCAAAATACTTTTTCTCAAACTCAATTGATTTGGTACAAACTTAAACCATTTAGATAATTAAAATAATTAAGAACTTGAAAGTACAAAAATAGTAAGCACCATAACATAGAATTAATATGGAAACCCAAGATGGGAAAAAACATAGAGAAAATAATTGTCATGAATAAAATACTTGTTAAGGTGACAACAGTTAAGTTGATTTTTTCAAGGGCTCATTTTCGGTTTACTCATTGCAGGTAGGCTCAGTACCAATTGGGATAACTGTTCTGATACAAAATGATTGATTATAAAAGGGGCCTTACAGTAAAAATTTGAATTGATATAGTTGCATATGCATATGTATGAAACAATTCTAGTTAATACCACCATGACAACTAATTACAATAGATCTAGTTAGAGACCTTCTACCAATCATTGCCAACCTTGTACAAAATTGAATACTTCTTTTTTATTATTATCTTCTATCTTCAGTATTATCCTTCACAATTCTTATTTCTTCTCACATACTTCACCACTAAGTATTCATTCACATAATCATGCTTGCATCATAACACCTTCAACATAGATACTCTCACCACATGACACTATGTTGTACTTCAAACCTTCAAAATCCAAGTCCACAGCTTTTTGAAAGGTTGTCCCAACATTGGACAAACCAAAAGAAATTTTCTTGTAAGACATGGTGCCCCATTTAGTTTTCAAGGTTGACTTATATTGGTCCTCCTCTTTCACTAAAATATGACATAATATCTTGAATAACCATCTAGTAAGGAAAACCTCTCTAAACCTAAAACTACTTGCAAAATATGTTCCATGGAGGGTAGAAGATGGTGGTCTTTTAATGAGGCTCTATTTAAGTGATAAAATTCAACACACAACCTTATCTCTCCATTTTTTCTTACTAGCATGTACAATGATAGAAACCCATGTGGTATGCTTGATGGGAAAAATAATACTACTCTCAACCATCTTATTGAGCTCTTTTTTCATGAGGGGTTTAAGATTAGAATTTAAAGGCCTTTTCTTTTGTCTTATTGGTTTAGCATTGGGTTCAAGTATAATTGTATGTTGGGAAATAATAGGGTCAAAACCTTTCAAATCTGAATAATCCCAAACAGATACATCATTATACTCTTTACATAGCTCAACAAAAGCAATCTTCTCCTCTGATGTACATATGTTTCCAACATTGAACAGCTTGCCTTTGATGATTTCTACCTCCTCATAATGATTTTGATTGATTTGAATATTTCCTTTTCTGTTTCTTTCTTGGTCATTAGAGCTTAAGATATATTCTAAAGTGACCAATCCTTTAGGCAACTAGTTTGACTTCAACTATATGATTTGGTCACCACACTATTGTTGCAATTTTTCTTGATTACTAGCTGAAAACTTAGCTTCCTCAATCAAAATTTTTATAATCTTCTTGTCACTATAAAAAAAATTCTATCTGCATCATTATTAGGAAGGGAAGGCCTAAAAATAATTTTAACATATTGTTGCACTTCACTATTTGCTATCTCTTTTGGAATATCAATTCTACCCCTATGGAAACTATCTTATCAACATGTTTATTCTTAGCTCTTAGCATGGATAAAAAATTAAAAGCATCAAGATCTTCAGTTTCATCCCAAAATATATGTTTATATGACTTAAGCAAGTAATTTTTTGTCACATTAAGACATCTTACATTATTAACAATGAGATCACTATCCCCAAACACTTGCAAGCAACCAATATCTCTTTTCCTTCCCCACTCTAAGCCATGAATTAGACCTTCATATTTAGCATTATTGTTAGAAAAAATAAAACCAAATCTAAATGTTGAATATAATTTTTTGTTACCATTGGGAGAGATAAGCATGCAACCCCCACCAGCACAATTTTTATTTTTAGAACCATCAAAATACAATTTCAAAACATCATTACCTTTCTATTTAGATTTTTTTTCACAACTGTATTCTAGATTGTGCATAAAAGAATCAACTGCATGCATTAGATACCAAACCAAAGATAAATTATTTTATTTGTTCACACGAATCAACTACATGGTTTTGATCTACCCACTCATCAAGAATCACATATGGTATATCCCTAGTTTGTGTGTTACCTTCTTGAACAACAAGTTGTTCCTCTTATTTATTTGCAGTCAAGTTGGCATTAATAGGACTTGGAGAATAAGGTTCAATATGATATTGGACTATTAGTTTTGATTTAATAGTTACCTTAGTGCCATACCTAGTTATAAATAACATATGAGACCAATATAAGGACAAGTAACCACCTATATTTGTAGTAAAGTCTATAGACAAACAAAGAAAAATATGATGGAAGCTAAATGACACATATACCTTGTTGGATGGAGAAATTGGGGAATGCATGAAGAGTTAAGCTTAAACTTTTGATAACTCCTATGGTGTCAATGTCTGTCCCATCAAGTTGTACCACTCCTTTTGTTAGGGGCTCATAAGAAAGACCAAGTTTGTCAAAAACATCTTTAAGCATTACAAATTTTCTTGCCCTTGAATCAATCATATAATTATGGACAAGATTTTGTCCAATAATTAATGATACATAAAAAGTGTTAATATGATTTAGAACAATAGAGAGGGGGGGTGAATCAATTGTTCTCAGGTCCTAATGTATAAAACAATCTCCAAAACTTATCCTTAAATCAGATCCAAAACCAAAATAAACTTGGTCATCACTGATTCAATAATAGAAACATCTAACAATGCAGTCCACTACCTAGCTGTAACTTAACTTGTAAAACATAGCAATGTTTAGATCTAAACATTCACACAAGTATAAACACCAAGTTTTATAGTGGAAACCCAATTTGGGAAAAACCACTTTGTAACATGCTACTATTATTTTCACTCTTCTAAAGTGAGCTCGGTAAAAAGCCAACCCTATCAAAGGTTACAATACACACTGTCAAATGTGACCTAGTTAAAGGATTTCAATCACCCTGTTAAAAGTGAGCCTAGTCATAGGACTTACATACACTCCATTAGAATGCAACCTTATTCAAAGGATTTAACATATGACTGTTAGGTAAACCTCTGTTAAAAGGATTTTGACTATTACAATGGTTAGAAAGTAGCAGCAGTATTATCTAAAAAATATACAGCTCACTTTGCAAATATCAAATCTGATTCTGTACACTAATGCTGGTTTACTGACTTTGAAACTTTGCCATTTCCATCTCTGATCTACTTGAAACTTTTCTTCAAGCAATCATGACACTTCTCCTTCAGCCTTTTCTTCTTATTCAGTCAATAAAACTTTCCTCCTGCAGCATTCTCTGTTTACCATGTACATACATATCACAATGTTCAGGTTCCCTTATATTTTCTTCAATTAGGTTAACTCATCTTTTGCCGCTCAATCTCATTCGTAGATCTTAGGGTTAGGTCAGATTCATTGAATCTACCCACTTTATGTTCTTCGGATCCTTTTCTAGAATCATCTCAAATCTCTTAAAGATTTACAATAAAATGTTTTACAATGCATTTAATGCTTCCAAACAATCAATAAATAAAGTCAACATGTTTTACATAATCCAAGAATTCAACAATGTCGGCTCCAAAATTAATTTCTCTTCAAATATAAAATTGCTGATGCTCGATCAATACTGTGATTGTTCACTCGGTCTCTATGTAGAACGCTCGGTCAATACTAAAATTGTTTCCTCGGCTTGCACTGTCTTCCTCAGCAATTTACTAATGCTCAGTCGACACTATAATTTTGCTCGGCATATACTAACTTGGTCGACACAAACATCACTCGGCTTAAACATGATTTTTCATTCTTTTCTCGGTTAAGCCTACCAGTTTAGTCTTTAGTCTTACTAAGATAAGCAATACATTATCTCATCATAGTGCAACATAGTCAAGTACACTTTGTAGTATCAAGATCACTCAACCTTTCCCTAGGTGCTATTGTTACCAACCTTGCTTAGCCCCTTAGCAACACTCAAATAGATATAGTACTTTCCTAAGTAGCAATAGTCTAACCAATTAAGGTTTGACATCAATGACAATACAACAATTATTTCAATTCAGTTTCCAACAATCTCCCTCTTTGGCATTGATGGAAACACCATATGATATCATCTAAATAACACATGGATTACCAACCAATCCAAAATCTTACCTGTCCATCAGAAACTTATTTATAATATCCTTAGCTTCATTTTGATTCAAAATCCTATAAGCCTCACTCCTGTGACCGTCAGAAGTATTCAGATCTCCCTCTATCCTGATTCTTCATTTCAGTTCATTATCCTCTTTTCTTTTAGTTCCATCAACTCATCAACTCTTAGTTTTCAGTATCATGTGTTATCATATCTCATGCGTTATCATATCAGTACATTCTCCCTCTTTGACAAAAATGCCAAAGCAGCAACTAAAACTTACATCCATCAGATGTAGATAATATCTGTGCAGCTCTATGTTTCTTCATCTGTCATCTTGCTTATGACTGATTCCTTGTCTTTGCTTCTCTTCACAACTCTAGGCCAGCCCTAAATTGTGACAATCTTCTACATTAATTTGCCAAATGTTCTGATGTAGCACATTTGATGCAGTGCTCCTAGCTTGTCTAGGCAGCCTCAGTTAGGGGAAGAACCCCTAATTGACTTCTTAAATACTCATGAGATTCTCTAGGTAAAGCTTTAGTGAATATGTCTACTAATTGTTCTTTTGTATTCACATATTCCATTCAGACTTCTTTGTCTTGTACTAATTCTCTCAAGTAGTGATACTTGATTGCAATGTGTTTGATCTTAGTGTGCATCACTGGGTTCTTAGAAATATTGATAGCACTTGTGTTGTCACAGAAAATAACAACAGGTCCAGTGCTTTCTTCTTTCATGCCTATCAATGATTGTTTTATCCATACCAAGTTTGAACAGTTCACTGTAGCAGCAACATACTCGGCCTCGGCAGTAGATTGGGAAATGCAATTTTGTTTCTTGCTTATCTAGGAGACTAATCTCTATCCAAGAAAGAAATCTCCACCACTTGTACTCTTTCTGTCATCTACATTTCCTACCCAATCAACATCTGTATAAACTTAGAGTTCAAATTTGTCATCCTTCTTATAATATAGACCATAGTCAGCAGTTCCTTTCAAGTATCCCATAATTCTTTTCACGGCCATCATATGTGTTTCCTTAGGATTGGCAGAGAATCTTGCCACAATCCCAATAGCTAATGCAATATCTAGTCTGCTGTGTACAACATACTCCAATTTTCCAATCATAGATCTATATAGAGTTTGATTCACTTCTGCAGCATCATCATTCTTAGATAACTTTTGTCCAATAACCATAGGAGTTCCCACTGGTTTAGCATCTTCCATCCCAAAAAATTTTAGTATTTCATTAAAATACTTAGACTATGTAATGAAAATTCCATTCTTCCTCTGATATACTTGTAAACCAACAAAGAATTTGATCTCACCAAACATACTCATTTCAAATTTAGTTTGCATTTCGTTTGAGAAACTTTTACATAATGCATCTTGTCCACCAAAAATAATGTCATCAACAAAAAATTTTGCCAACAAGATACCTTTACCTTCTTCATCCTTCATGTATAGATTGCTTGTATCATTTGTTCTTGAAAATCCAATCTGTATCAAGTAGTTGTACAACCTCTCATACCATGCTCTAGGTGCTTGCTTCAATCCATACAATGCTTTGTTCAGATTGCACACCATGTGTCTTTTGTTTGGATCAATAAAACCTTATGGTTGTTCTATGTAAACTTCTTCTTCTAGTATACCATTTAGAAATGTAGACTTAACATCCATTTGATATACCTTGAAATCTTTATAAGTAGCATATGCAAGCAAAGTTCTTACTCCTTCTAATCTAGCTACAAGGGAAAATGTCTCCCCATAATCTATTCCTTCTTCTTGTGTGTAGCCTTTGCATACTAGCCTAGCTTTGTTCCTAGTGATTTCACCATTTTCATTAATCTTGTTCCGAAATACCCACTTTGTTCCTATAACATTCTTGTTTTCAAGTCTCGGCACTAGAGTCCAAGTATCATTCTTCTCAATTTGGTCTATTTCTTCATTCATTGCTTGTATCTAGTCTTCATTCTCTAATACTTCTCTAGTTGTCTTTGGTTCAAATTCACATAATAGATATGTTGGATCCTTAGTCTTGCTTCTGGTCTAGATTCCAGTATCTTTGTCTCCAATTATTAGTTCAGGCTTATGATGTCTTCTCACATATTTTGCCAAAATAGGTTCAGTTGTTCTCTCCTCTATTTCATCATGTTCCTCAACAAGATTGTCAGATTCAACTTCAGAATGTTCAACAACCTCTTCCTGATATTCAACAGCATTTTCTTGTAGCTCGGCATGTTCTTGTTCTTTCTCGGCACTATTTTCTTGACACTCGACAACTTCTGTCTATCGCTCGGCATTGCTTACCCAAGACTCAGCATCAGGTGCAAGTCTGTTACTTGCCTCTTCTTCTTCTTCTTCAATGTACACAAAAGATCTATAATCTTCTGGTTCTCTTTTACTATCAGCTTCATTTCTTTCTGCATACTCATCAATTTTGATATTCACACTTTCCACAATTTTGTTAGTGTTAGAGTTCAAACACTTATAAGTTTTAATTTTTGTGGAGTACCCTAGGAATATGCCTTCATCACTCCTAGCATCAAACTTTCCATTCCTAGTGTCTTTTAATATATAGTACTTACTTCCAAAGATTATAAAGTATTTAATACTTGGTGCATGTCCATGCCATAATTCATAAGGTGTCAGATATGTACCTTTCTTGATCTATACTCGGTTAAGAGTGTAGACAATAGTGCTTATAGCTTCTTTTCAGTATTTATGTGCCACATTCTTTTCAATCATCAATGTCCTTGCACAATCCAAGATAGATCTATTTCTCCTTTCTACTATACCATTTTGTGGAGGTGTTCTAGGTGCAGACATCTATCTTTTAATTCCTCTATCATTGCAAAATAGATTAGATTCATTTGATGTAAATTCTCCACCTCGGTTAGATCTAAGACATTTCAGGTTCCTACCTGTCTCCTTTTCAACCTTAGTCAAATACCACTTAAAATATTGAAAAGCTTCATATTTTTCTTTTAGAAACATCACATGCATCATCCTAGTATGATCATCAACAAATAAGATAAAGTATCTAGCACCACAATAACTGTGTACACCCATAGGTCCACAAAGATCAGTATGAACCAAATCTAAAATGTTTTCAGAAGTAAAGGATTTTCTCTTGAAATTTGACTTTGTCATTTTCCTAACCGGCATTCCTTGCACATCACATTCTCAAGTTTCTTCAATCTAGGTAGACCTCTTACCTTTTTCTTCTTACTTATCTCTACCAGATTGTCAAAGTTAACATGACACAGCCTTTTATGCCATAACTAAATATCATCAAGTTGTGCAATCAAACATGTCTCTTCAGATAGGTCAAGATAGAACAAATTACCTCTAGTCTGATCTCCACTTCCAATCAATTCTCTAGCAGCATTAAATATTTTAGCTTGCTTGTGATGAAATTCCACTCGGTAACTAGTTTTGTTAAGCTGAGCAACACTTAGCAAATTGTAATTAAGACCTTCAACCCAATATGCATTTTCACAAGATATCTTATCAGTTAGTTTAATCAAACCTTTTCCTCTAATAGGACATGGTGCATCATTACCAAATTTTACACTTTTACCTCTATAATGATGTGAAGTCTCAAAATTATTTTTGTCACCAATCATGTGATGTGAATAGCCACTATCAATAATCCATTTATCATTCTTGTTCACATAGGATATCAATGCAATTTTCTCATCCTCATCAGATTCATCTTTCATTGCCACATAAACTACCTCAATTTCAAAATCATCACTATCAGTGTCAGTCTCTTTTTCAACAATGTAACAAGATTTCTTACCTTTTCCCTTGTAGTCTTTGTTCCATCCGTAGCTTCTGTCATCTTTTATGTCTTTGTGTTTGCTTTTCCTTTCATCATCTTTATCCTTCCTATCTAGACATCTGGTAGCTATATGACCAACTTTATTAGATGCAAAACATATAATAGGGAGTTTACTTTTATACTTTCCTTTTCCCCTTCTCAGTCTTCTAGCCATAAGAGCTTCTAGATCTTCTAGGTCTTCATCAAAAGTGTCACTGTCACTTTCACTATCACTATCACTTTCACTTTCACTTTCACTGATGCATCTTTCTTTTTCTTTCTTTGGCTTATTCAGAACTAGCTATGACTTAAAAGAAGATTCAACATTTCCAATACTTCCAATAGTGAAATTATCATAATTAGAGAGTTCAAAAGTAGTCAGCTTACCGACCAAACTTTCCAAAGTAAGCACATTAGTAGAGTTACATCTAGATTCCTGAATAGCAGAGATCTTAATAGCATATATAGGACGCAGGGTTCTTAATACTTTCCCAATTATAGTTTCATCATCAATAGTCCCATTAGCTCCTCTAATAGCATTCACAACTTCTTTTATTCTATTACAATATTGTGCAATGTTTTCTCCTTCGTGCATTCTCATTTCATCAAACTTACCTCTAAGACTCTTAGCCTTTGCTTTCAGCACATTCAAGTCACCACCATAGATCCTTGCAAGAGTGTCCCACTTATCCTTTGCAGTTGTGCAGTCCTTAATGTCCTCAAATTCTAGATAGCTTAGGGCAGATGCAATTTCCAGCATTGCCTGATTATGTTCCTGCTTAGCTCTCATTTCTTTGGCAGTCAAAGGTGCAACAGGTGAGACATAGTTTTTTTCAATGTAGTACTTTGCAGAATCACCAATATCGGCCAGATGTAGCTTCATTAAGCTTTGCCATGTAGGGAAATTTTCTTTGTTCAACTTCAGTACCTCCTTATACATCCTGATCATTTGCTTCAAGCCCCTTTAAACTTGATATCTGTCAACACTAATAATAAGCAACTTAGCTCTGATACCAATTGTTAATATGATTTAGAACAACAAAGAGGGGGGGTGAATCAATTGTTCTCAACCAAATCGGCAATCTCACCATTAACCTTACGCTTAATAATTTGAATTGAGTCAGGGATAGGAACATTGGTAAAGAGGGAGACGACATCAAAACTAACCAAGATATCACCACACTCAACCTTGGGATCCTTGATGAATTGGACAAAATGGAAGGAATCTTTGACAAAATAATTAGACTTTCCCACCAAGGGGGATAAAATCTTGGCAAGGTGGGAGGCAAGAAAATAAGTCGGCGAGCCAGGTCTTCAAATTAAATGGGTATTCTCGTAAGAAAATTTCTAAGGCTCTTAACCAAGCCAAGACCTCTTTTCTTTCCTCCTCTTGTCCTATCCTTGCCTAGTCTCCACCTCCTTTGAACGTCTCCCTTCCTTTTGTGGATGGCATCTCCCAAAAAATTGCCAAAATCTTAACTAGAAAGGGCCTTCGGGTTGCCTTCAAACCCCTTTCAAAGTTAAGAAATTGCGTTCCCTCGCTCAAAGATGCCAAAGACTCACTTCTAGACTTGGGATTCTATAAGATTGTGTGCTCTTGTGGCAACCCCTATATAGGGGAAACTGGTTGGTCTTTCCTCACTAGAATCCATGAGAACAGTGTTGATATAAAGCATGATAGGGTCCACAAGTCTGCTTTAGCAGAGCACTCTTCATCGACCAAACATCATATATGTTTGGAGAACACCCAAATCCTTTCCGAGGAGGACAACTACTTCAAGAGGAAGCTTAAGGAGGCCATTGTTATTAACCACCATCCCATTAACCTTAACCAAGATGATGGGTGGTCCATTAACCCTTCCTGGCAACCACTGTTAGGCTCGCTTGACAACCCCCACCACCCTTGATTCTTTCTCGGTTCCCTCTCTTGCACCTGCTCCTTGTTTGGTTCTTTGTACTCGTGTGATCCCCCTTTCCAGCATGTTTTTGTTTTTTGGTCTGTCCTTGTTTTCTCTCCTTTGTGTGTGTCTTATTATCCTTTTCCTCTTTGGCTCTTTATGTCATATGGCTTAGAGGTTTTTTTGTGTGTCGCGAGTCTTTCCTTGGTAGGTTTCAGGTTCTTCTTTTCAGGTTCATCTTGGTGCTCGCTAGGACTTTGGTCCATGTTGATGTTGGTTCTGTGTTGTTTTGGGTTAGTTTGTTTAGTTTCCCCCTTCCCTTATTTCTTATGTATTTTCTATGGTACTTTATGTCTTTTTTTATCTTTTTAGGGTTTGTATGTATACGTATATTCTTATATATGAATAAGATTCATGATGTATGGACATTTATGACCAAAATATTAGAGACATATATATATATATATATATATATATATATATATATAGATATAGATAGATAGATAGATAGATAGATAGATAGATAGATAGATAGATAGATAGATCACCTCTATGCATACTTTGCATTCTTATTGTTCATACATGTCTTTTTATAATACTTCTTATTATTTTCTTTCTTTGTCATATATATTATTATTATTAATCTTTTTTAATTTATCTTAACCATTTATGAGCTAGGATATAACTGTAATATAATTATTTAGGATGTTTTTATTATACACATATTTTTTCATAATAAATAAATCTTAAACATACATGTGTAATTTGCATTCTATTGTCATATAGACTTTCATTAAACCTTACTCATATAAATCCTAACACATGCATGAATAACATTTATTAAAAAAAACCTATTTGACAATAATAAAAATACTAAATACACATATATGGTTTAGAGTTATTTATTATAAATAGACTCATATGACAACAAAATATGCATAGAGGTATATACATATATATCATCTCTATGCATATTTTGTATTTTTATTGTCATACATGTCTTATTACCCTTCTTTTATTATTAAATCTTTTTCTTGAATATATTATTATAATAGATCTATTTTTTAATAATTCTTAGTCATATATGTGTTAGGATTCATTTGTAATATAATAAGTGAGGTTATATTTATAATAAATATATAGTAAACATACATTTGTTTTTAGTGTCGTATAGGTTTTCTAGTAAATCTTATTCACATATATCTGAACACATGCTTGAATAAGATTTATTAACAAACATATATGGCAATATAGCACACTAAATATATGTTTGTGAGTTATTTATTATAAATAGATACATAGAGGTTCTAGTTTAAGTGTTATTTATTTATTTTAATTATGTTAATGCATCTCATTAATATTTCATTTCTGATTATGTTTTTTCTATTGTCTTGTTTGTTTATCCTTTTAGGTCTTATATGTATAAGTATATACATATACGAATAAGATTTATTATGTATTGGGCATATATGACAAATATACATAGAGGTATATACATATATATCACCTCTATGCATATTTTGTATTTTATTCTCATACATGTCTTTATATAATACATCTTATATTATTATTCTTCTCATGTATATAGTATTATTATTTACTTTTTATATCTATCCTCTATATTTGTTTTAATTTTCTCTACCTTATTACATTTGTATGATTACTTTGTCTTGCAACTTATATGTTTATCATTTTTATTTTAGCTGTAATGCATTTTCATAACATTCATTGCATCTTAAAAATTAATCTCACTTTTACTCTTCTTCTTTTTCTGTGCATATAAATTTGAGCCTTTTTTGTTAGGTTTTTTCATTTCTCTTCTCTGCACAAGTTTCTGTGTCTTCTCCTTTTCTTATATCCCATGAGAATGGCTTGGTCTGCTTCTTCATTTTTTCCATTCTTACACTCTCTCCTCTCATCCTGATGATGGATCACGGAGTGTGATCCGAAACGCACTTACTTATATTCTTTTTTATAACTACCCATCAACCTCAGATGCTAAAAAACACACACAATCGAATCCAGAAATGCACATGTAGTTAAAATGGATTGTGGAAATATAATATTATTAATCAGTTAAGCCTACCAGTTTAGTCTTCAGTCTTACTAAGATAAACAATACATTATCTCATCATAGTGCAACATAGTCAAGTACACTTTGTAGTATCAAGATAACTCAACCTTTCCCTAGGTGCTATTGTTACCAACCTTGCTTAGCCCCTTAGCAACACTCAAATAGATATAGTAATTTCCTAAGTAGCAATAGTCTTACCAGTTAAGGTTTGACATCAATGACAATACAATAATTGTTTCAATTTAGTTTCCAACACTAAGGACGTGGTTTGACATCTTTAGCTTTCTATCCACTAGAATATAGGTTGCTATTAGTAAGTAAAACTTTGGAAGGGTCTTTGGTAGGCTCATTAGACAAGGATATGATACATAAATAACTTTGTAACATCTCTTTTTGACCTAGGATAGAAAATAAATCCCACATAGACATGTTTACTTTATCCTTCTTCATATGATCCAAAATACTAAAGGGAAAATCACTCACCTTTGGATGTCTATTAGGAACAACCATATCCAGTTGATGTTGTAGTGGTTGGGACTGTCCTCCAATTTGTTCTTTGTTGGCCATGGTCTAATTTCTAGGTATAATGTGAATATTTTTCTCATTGGATGGACCAACAACTCCTTTTCCCATATTTCTCACCTGGGAAACATCATTATCAACATGTTGTCTTATGTCAACATCCCCCTTTTTAGACCTTGTTTTGGTTGCAATTTATTAGCCAACATGATTATCTCCACAAAAATCCTCTCCTTTCCAATTCAAGAGAGTTATTTCATGTTGTTGTGTGGGTGCTTCAAAAGGTACATTTTCTTGCACAATTGGACTACTCTAAACTATTAAAGTTTGATTTATAACACCATTGTTTCAAGTAATTTTGTTATGGGGATGATTTCATGGGAAATACCAATCATATTCTTGTGCCAAGTTATTTTTCATAGGTACAATCTCTTTTGAGGAGCTAGCAACATTAGGATTATATGCTTGATAGGGCCTAGAATTCAAAGTTCGCATGACCTTGATTATTGTGCTGGTAAGGAGGCCTATTTAAATAATTTTATTGATATGTGGACTGATATGGAGGATAATAAGGTTTGAAACTCTAATTTTTTTTCTTCTTGATGTTCACAATCTCATTTCCAAATGATTGTAAAAATCCTTCAATCTCTTGTAACTCATAGGATGGAGGTGGAGAGTGATTTCTTGGGAAATAAGATAACTATTTATCATTGGTAATGTAGGAGAAACATGTATATGAGTATTTTTAAGTTGTATCGATGGATACATCTCTAGGAAAAAAGGAATGGGTGGCCTTGGTACAATTTTTCCAGTTTGGATGAGGCTATTTTCAGCCTTTATTGCAATAGCATAAGCAAATAGGAGTGTAGAACCTCCCATAGATTGTATTGTAACTGATATATCATTGTTAAAGTCCCTCAAATAGTACAAAAAGGAATTATCAATAAACGGTCCTACCATTTGAGGAACTCTCTCCCATATCTTTTAAAAATAGAAATTAAAATCCATCATGTGCTCATGAGGAGCCCTCTTGACTGATGAAAACTTCTCTAGCAAAGATAAATGATTAGATTTGTCTTCAAAGAAACTAAAAATCTCAAGACCTAGTTGGTCCCATGAGGTGATAGAATTAACCCCTAAATTTCCAATTCATTGCAAACCTTTTCCCTTGAATGATGATGGAAGTAATCTAATTGTAACATTTCCTTTTGTTATATGATGCACTACACAAAGATTAGCCACATCTTTAATGTGTTCAACTGGGGTAGTTTGATCCTCTCTAGTAAATAAAGGAATAATCTTCAAGGAAACTACTAGGATATCATCATTTTGGGCTAATTGTAAAGGGATTCCTTGATTGAAAGGAACAAAAGGTTGATTCCTAGCCCTAGGAATCACATAAAGTTGGTATCTTGGGGTAGCATTATGGGGTCTTACATTAGGAGTATAATTAGCTATTCTAGAGTATTTATTAGTTTTCTTAGCTCTCTCAATTTATCTACCATTTCTCCTAAGTGGGGACAACTGCAAATATTCAAAATGAGCTTAACTTCCTCTTGTCTATATTCTTTTTATAAGTTGGTATGCACTAATTTTACATTATCGAATCTTAGAGTCACCAAGTATGTGATTTTTGTCCCTTTAAAGGCTGAAACTAATGTGGTACATACCAAAAAATAATAAATAAATCATAACAATGGACTGACAATTAGTCCTCTCATCCCACTGGGCATGCAAAAACTATTATCACACAATCTTGCACCCTACAAAGCTTACAACTCAGCTACCTTGTGACACATGGGAACACCTCCAAGTTGTGGGTAACTTGAAATGGAGATGGACATGTGGAGAAGGTTGGACTCCTATTGGTTATCACTTATACTAATCCTAAAGGTACTAATTTTCAGAGGAGCAGAGAAAGAGATTCTTGAAATGAAACATATTACTACTATTGTTGATGCATAAAAATTATACTAAGCCTATATCACTGTTATGAAACACAAATTTAAACTATTCAAATGATTTTGCACAACCTATAGAAATACACTCTTCTATATATCAACATTTTGAAAGAAGAGAGAGCTTAAGTGCATCCCTTAAAAGGAAAATCAAAAGTTTTCACAGCTTAAGAAACTAATTTTATACACTCTACAACTAACAACCTACATGAATGTATGTATGTGGTTTATATTAAGGAGTTGCAAATATAACATATGTTTAAGGGTTGAATTAAAATCACATAAACTAAATATTACCTTCAATAGTACACAAAAAGAAACAAGACTCTAAAGGTAAAGACTAAATTTTATTGATAAAATGCAATTACAATAATATAGAATTTGGAAATGTCAAACTATTGCTTGAAAAACAAAAGATTACATAGGTTGTCCATTCACAAAAATGTTTGATTTTGATTTACAATTCTATATTTATACCTAAAAAGATCTCTAAAAGCTACAATACCAAGCATGAAAGAGAAAGAACTAAATACAAAACTGAAAACTAACTCCTCTTGAAGCCTACATTCCTCCCCTAAAAAATTGCATCATGGAAATAAAGAAGAGAGGCACATGTCTTTGTTTGCATACCTTTTGATAGTATCACTATTCTTAGCATCAATGATAGTATCTACTAGCTGTGTGTAGAGAGAACCTAACCTATTTGGAATAGGCATAGGCATTCAAACATTATTTAATCAAAGTCTAATAGCATATTCCTAAACATATAGAGAAAACTATTCACAAAGACATTTAGATAGAACCGAAATGGGAGCACCTTGTCATCGTTTGATTTGTTCTTGATTTAGGGATGTGGGTGTGCTCTCAAAACACTTGGAGCAATTCCCTAATGTATATTAGAAAAGAATAGGATGGATTAGGGACTATAAGAACCCCATAGTGGCACGTAATCAGGTATAGTTCACTTGATTTTCCCCTAAGGCCTTAAGGATCCTAATGAAGATGAAATGAAAACTAGGCTACAAATGATTAATCTAGAGTTAATTTTAATCCAAATGAAACATGATATGATGATGAAAATGATTAGAAAATCTTAAAAAAGAACTAGATTCAATCCATTAAGCTATTCTAAGATGATCTATAAAAGCATAAAATAGAGTTAATCTAACAAATATGACTAAAAGCTTAAGATCTAGGAGTAATATAGCATTATAAAACTACTATGAAATGGTTATGTGAATTGGTAAATTTCTCTAAGGAGTGAGGGTATTTATAAGATTTGAGGAAGGGCTTGGGTTAGGTAGTGGAGTTAGGGTCAGAGTCAAGGTTTGGGGTAGATTTTGGGGTATAGTTAGGGGTAAGGTTAGATGGATAAGGGTTAAGGTTGCTCACACATGTGTGACAAACACTAGGGAAGTGTGCACAGGGAACCAAGTGGAAAGAAGAGTCATGGTCCTCATTTATGAGCTTGTAAGAACCTTAAAGAGTGTGTAAGAGGCCATTAATGAGTCTTTAAGGCTCATTAATGAGGGGTTTTGACCAAAAGTCAAAGAAGATTAGTTTAGGCTAAGAAATGTAGGAATCACCTCCTAAGTTGGTTTAGGAAGGGTTTAGGTAAGTTTAGGAAAGTCTAGGAAAGTCTAGAAGATTCTAAGGCTTTGAGGGATTAAATAAATATAAAATTTATTTAAGGAATGTGACATCATTTATTAAATAATGATTCAATAAATGGGGGAAAATTACTCAAATTTGATTTAAGTGGTTTGGAGAGGGATTCTTCAATTAAATGTGTCTAATTAAAATAGGAGGAATTAATGGCATAAAAATTAATTAATTAACAAATGATGATGTCATCAGAGGTTTTACAAAATAAAATATTTTTATTTTGGTAAAGGATTTTTAGGTGTCTACATTTTTCCCTTCTTTGATGCGATGCTGCAAGTGGCATGGCATCAAAGACAAGAAAATAAGATGCCCCGGGCTAGAATAGAGGATAAGGGGTTGTGCCCCCTCCAGAATATAACACAAAGAGGAAACGTTGTGGAATTTTCTCGAAAAGAACACAGAAAGGAAGGGAAGAAGGGAAAAGGATGAAGGAAGAAGGGAGAATAAACAACCAAACTTCCAAGAGAAAATAAGGATGAATGCAATATGAGATGAAATGCAGGATGCAGGATGCAGCTATATGAAAGATGCAAGATGCAAGATTAATCTATATGATGCAAGATGGGGGATTTGGGGAGCTCCAAGTGGAAATGTGGAGAGCACAACCTAGTTTCATATAGAAACATTAGAGACCTACCAAGATTACTAGGAACACAAGGCCTTGTTACCAACGTTGCATAGGATTGACACCAAAAAGGACATGCAAGGTTTCCCCAGCATCACACATGAACCCAAGAGGAAGCATGGTAGAAATGATGCTTGATAAACCATAAAAAAATGACATTTCCCAAGTGCACCATGTAACCCAAAAGATCACATGGGAACCATGCAAGGGTCATGTCTGACTGACTCATAGGAAGAAGAAAAAGATCAAAAAGACCTTGCAGCAGATTGGCCTCATTCATAGCGCACCATGATATAAAGTATCATGGCGACTTTGAGGAGAGGAACAATGAGAATCCATAAAAGATTAACAAGATCCAAAGGACAAAATCCAAGACCAAAATGATAACTCCAAAAGACATCACTTGCCAAGGAGAGATATTGATGTGATTGATGGTGGAAATATTTGGTCTGAACATGTGGAAGCATACATTGACACAGACCTGGGTTGATTGGTGGAAGATTAGGTCAGACGAGAGGAAGGATACATCCTCAAGGACCCACTAATTGATGAGGAGAATGTGTTTTGTTCACTGCAAAGTGATGAATTAAAGTACAATCGCTATGATCAAGGATAGTCAACAAAAGATGTTTCGAAAGTACAAGGCTAGATGGCATAAGTTATCTGATCAAATACTATTGCAAGACAAATGAGGATATGTACAACAAAACACAACCATATGTACAATAGATGAGAAGATATTTATAACAAATATGTACAGAAGCTCAGGGATTTGGAATAGGAAGATCTCTCTATATAGGAAAAATTGTGCTATATAAGATATATATAGGAAGCTCAAGATTGGGGATAGGATCTTAGTGCTACATTGGATAGGCTTGAGGATAGAATGCCCTGGGATGAAGGGCTGGTGGTGGGGATGGGAATTGGATAAAGAGGACTGAGATTTGGGATGAGGGGGATGGGAGTTTGATAAATAATGACTCCATCCACTATGTATGGCACCTGTTTCCAAGTTTTCACCAACATACTTGTCCAAGGTGCTTGAATTGCCAATTTTTCACCATTGAACGATTATTTTTCTTTTCTTTTTTTTTGCTTTTTTTTTTTTTTTTTTTTCTAGATTTTCTAATTTTTTTGGATTTTCTAAATATAGAGGATCTAGTTCAGGCATAGAATCTCTTCAGATGTGTGATGTTGATAGGATCATGTTCACCTTCTGGTGTTGATAAATGATAGGCTTCAGATCCAAAGCATGTTGTGACAACATAGGGGCCCAACCAAGTAGGTTCAAACTTTCCCTTTTTCTCTAGGTGTGCTTGCACTTTCTGATTTTCCTTTAGGACCATGTCACCCACTTGGAGATGTCTTGGATGGACCTTCTTGTTATAACTCCTTTTGATTCAATTTTGGTATACAACTAGGTGATCATATGCTTGATATCTTTTTTCATCTAACAGATCTAGCTGTGTGAGACGTGCCACACAGTAGTCTTCATCAGTGGTATAGTTCTTCATGGAGACACATAATGATGGGAACTCGACCTCAATGGGTAGAATGGATTTGAAACCATATACAAGGGAATATGGGGTGGTGCCTATGGGAGTGTGATAAGAAGTACAGTAGGCCCAAAGGGAAAGATTTATTTGGAGGTGCCATTCATGACCAGAATCATTGACAACCTTCTTGAGGATTTTCAAGATGGTTTTATTGGTTGCCTCAACTTGGCCATTTCCTTGGGGGAAGAATGGACTGGAGAAATGATGGTGGATGTGGAGTCTGGCACATAGATCATCCACATGCTGGTTTTCAAAAGGTGTGTCATGGTCTGTGAAGATGGTAGATGGTATGCCAAAGCGGCAAACAATGTGGTATAAGATGAACTTGGATATTTGGATGTCAGTAGTGAGGGTGAGCGGAATTGCTTCAACCCACTTTGTGAAGTACTTTGTGGCTGTTATGATATACTTATGTCCATCTAAGGAAAGGGGAGTGATTAACCAAATGAGGTCAAAGCCCCAACATGAAAATGGCCAAGGTGCCACAATGGGCTGCAAGTCTTGTGCTAGTGCATGAATCAAATTTGCATGCTGCTGACATTGTAGACATTTCCTGACAAATTCACAAATGTCATGTTGCATTGTAGGCCAATAGTACCTGACTCAAAGCAACTTCTTTTCTAGAACCATACCACTCATGTGGGCACTGCAAATTCCAGTGTGGACCTCTTGTAAAGCTAGGACAGTTTCACTTGAATCTAAACACCTAGAGACGATGTTATGATATCCTTGACAATAAAGAGTGTAACGGGAAGCTCTTCAAATTAGGTTTTGTCATTGGGTGTTGGTGAGATGGGGAGATATGATACCATTTTTTAGATATGCATGGATGTCATGGTACCATGGGGACTAAGGACCAACCAAGACATACACCATTTCTGAATCGGCATTCTCATAAGCAGGCATGTGTAGCTGCTTGTCTAAGAATTCATATTGTGATGCATCATGAGGGATTTCCAATAAGGATTTAATGGTTGCCATTGCGTCAGCCACTTTCTTCTAAAGCCTTGGTATCTGTGTGAACTGTAGATCAAGGAAATGCTCTTTCAGTCTGTCCACCAATTCTTTGTAGTGTAGCAACTTGTTGTCCTTTGTCTGAAATTCATCTAGGACCTACTTGATAATTAGCTATGAATATCCAAACACTTGCAGTTCTGTTATATTCCATTCGATGGCAGTTTTGAGGCATGAGATGAGTGCCTCATATTCTACAATATTATTAGTGCATGGGAATCCTAATTTGAATGATTTTGGAATATAGTCACCTTGAGGTGTGATAAAGAGGATTCTTGCCCCTGATCCATGTGACATATAGGATCCATCAAAGTATAGCTTCTATATGGGATGTTCTTCGATCATACATAGATGCTCATCAGGGAATTCCATGATTAGTGGATATGCATCCACCAGAGGTGCTTCTGCTAGTTGATCGGCAATTACTTGCCCTTTAATTGCTTTATAATCTATGTACTAGATGTCAAACTTGCTGAGTAGCATGACCCATTTTTCCATATGACCTGTGAGAGTTGTCCTAGATAGTAGACACTTGAGTGGATCCACCTTTGATATGAGCTTGATTTTGTGGCTAAGCATGTAATGTCTAATATTTTGAGTGGCAAAGACCACTACAAATTATGCTTTCACCATTGGTGAATAATTGAGCTCATAGCCAACTAGAGTTCAACTGATATAACAAATAGCTCTCTCTTTGTTGTCATCATCATGTTGTGCTAAGAGTGCCCCCAGTGTTGTAGTGGTCACCGAGATGTAGAGTATGAGAGGGCATCCTAAAACTAGTGGTACAAGGATGGGAGAGTTGTCTAGATACTCTTTTAGCCTTTCAAAACTTCTCTGATAGATAGGATCACATTTGAAGCTTGTGTCCTTGCGGAGAAGATGTGTGAAAGGTTGGCATTTGTCTGCTAGTTGTGATATAAATTGATGCATTGAATGAAGCTTTCCTTGTAGGCTCCTGAGCTACTTGAGTGTTCTAGGAGGAGGCATTTCTGTAATGGCTTTGACCTTTTTGGGATCAATCTCTATGTCATGTCATAATACTATGAAGTCTAGAAGCTTTCTATATGTTACACCAAAGACACACTTCTTTGGATTCATCTTTAAGACATAATGCTGGAGACGATCAAACACACTTTCAAGGATGTCTAGGTGTTCGCACCGTATCTTATATTTTTCAAGAATATCATCCACATGGTCTTCTAGGATCTTGTGTATCATGTCATGAAAGATGGCTATCATTGCTCTTTGATAAGTGGCTCCTACATTTTTTAGCCCAAATGGCATCATGTTGTAGCATAAGGTACCCCATGGTGTAGTGAATGTCATTTTGTGTTGATCTTCTTCTGCTATTTGGATCTGATTGTATCCTGAGAAGTCATTCATGAGTGACAACATCTTATGGCCCGCTGTAAGATCTATTATCATGTCTATGTTAGGTAGTGGGAAATCATCCTTAGGACATGCTTTATTTAGGTCCCTAAAGTCAGTACATATTCTTATTTCTCTAGAAGGCTTAGTGATAGGAACCATGTTGCAGATACACTCTAACTAACCTATAGCTCTGATGATCTTGGTGTCAAGGAGCTTTTCCAGTTCTATTTTTACCAATAGGGCTACCTTAGGATGCATCTTGCGTAGCTTTTGCTTTATTGGCTTGACACTGGGATCCATTGCAAGATTGTGCACAACAAGATTTGGATCAAGCCCAAGCATATGTGAATACAACCATGCAAAGTTGGTGGTGGCTTTGTGGAGAAGTACAGTGAGAGCCATTTCTTCACCCTTGGTTGAAGATGCTACAATGTAGGTGATTCTCGAGCATTCTTCTGTGCCTAAGTTAATTGGCTTGGTTTCCTCAATTATGATAGGCAACTTCTTGGCTTTGTAATCCTGGATAGGAGGAAGAGGTAAGTCTCCATCTTCTAGCACCTTAGAGAGGTTTTCACCAGAAGATATCCCCTTTATTTTCTCTTTTTTAGAATTGGAATGTGCCCTAAAGGGGTTTTCACATAAGGACACGTTCTTTTCTATTGCTTTTTCAATTTTGCGGCTAGAGCTTTCCTCTTCCCCAAAATATCCTTTAGGGTCAAGCTTGCTGACATGAACTGATTCTTGATGTTGATCTACTTGTTGGCCTCATGTTCCCATGAGCCTTAGGAGTGCTTGTATTCTTTGGAACTCATCGATATGTGTAACACTTGGTTGATCCTAGTCTATGAGTTTGGGGTGGATGAGCGAAAGTTCTATGATGTTAATGGAGAGTTGATGGAGGAAAAAAGCATCCAGGAGGGTATCATGGTTGAAGATGTCATCATATGATTTATTTTCTTCCTCTTTAGGGATGTCTTCGATCTCTATGAGGTCATCCTGGCTATTCAAGAAGGGAACGTGGGTCAAGTTAGTGCCCCCAGCTATAGTATTGGGTTCTTGTGTACACATGTTAGGGGTATTAAAGCCAAGATCTTGATGCTTTGGATTCTTTGAGGCTTCGATTGGATCTCTTCTTCCACCTTCTTGTGGTCCTAGACCACCCCTTGGCATTTCCATTGCTCTATGGAGTACTTGTGTGACTGTTGATATTTTTCTTTGAAGTAACCAAGAAGTTCAATGTCAAGAGGTGGGGGATCTCTATACAAACACTGATTTATGTCAAGGTCCATCTCAAGGCTATCTATATTTCCATGGGAAACACAAGTCATTGGTCCCAATTTCTTGATCTCATACTCAACTTGAGTAGGCTTGCTTTGGTGACTCGGGTTCCCTTGTGTTTGTGGATCAAGAGGTAGGGCCCCTACTACAAATGCATCGGTTAAGGTGTACTCACCACAACCTTGGTTGTTGATCTTGACAGAAGAGAGAGTGGAGGCAAGGATGTTTTTAGATTGCTATGGGATTGGGAAGAGCTAGCGACAGAAGTGCCAATTTTAGTTCCAGGACAATGGGTGGAATGATGCTTCCAATGCATGAAAATATGTGAAAGGCTAGGGTCTACATGAATGATTACCTCAGTGCCTTGATGTGGGAATTTTACACGTAGATGATACATAGATGGTACAGTTTTGATGGAGTGGATCCATGGTCGGCCGAGGAGGATGTTAAATGGTAAATCAAGATCAATAATGTGGTAGATGGCATCTTGAGTTACAGGGCCTAGCTTGATAGGAAAAAGAATGGTACCTTCAGAGGTACGCTCCAAGTTATCATATGCCTTAATGGTGATGACCTCATGTCATGTCAGCTTTCGTGAACCCTATTCACTGAATGAAATTCAAAGTGCCCAAGTTTAGGGCTGAGAAATTATCTATCATGACCCTTTTTATGGCAAAGTCTCGGATCATGATGGCAATGTGGAGGGGGAGATTTTGGCCTACCTCAATAGATGGTATATCTAATGGTTTGAAGGAGAGAGCATAGGATGCTAATCAATGTCCCACAAGATTTTCAAACTAGATGGTATTTCTGTCCATGGGGACATGTCCTTCTTGGAGGGCTCAGTTGAGGATATCTTGATAGATGGGTGAAGTGCGGAGAAGGTTGAGGATGGATATTTGGGGAGGTGTATTCCCAAGATGTTCTATAAGGTTGTATTGTGCATTATGTGCTGGCCTTGGATTGGCACTAGCGATAGATATTCAGCCTCTGTGGGTAGTAACAACACACTGACTATCTGCTCCTTTGACATGGATGACATTGACTGTGGGCTCGACTTGGGTTATATATCCAACAAATTTGTTGTAGTTGATATGAGCATAGTCTTTATGGTCAGAACAGTCTCCTTGCTTGCCTTTGCCTTGGTTCTGGGGTGGAGGATTGGCATTAGCCTGGTTCTTCCAAGCATTGTGTTGTGGAAACACATTCTGATAAATCTGTAGATTGGCATTAGGCAAAGCTTGGGCTGCTGTGTCCACTTGGATCTCTTTCATATCAATGAGATCTTAGATGTAATGTTTTAGCTTCATGCACCTTAGGGTAGTGTGTCCTTTGACACGATGATAATCATAGTACTCATGATCTTTGTACCAGTTAGGTTTGGGAGTGGCATCATCAAATTGCTAAGTTGGTGGGTAAGTGATTAGATTGGCCTTGGCCATTCAATGAAAGATTACATCCAGAGGTTCACCAAGTGGTGTGAAGATTCTCTTCTGGTGAGTCTGGGCTTGAGGCCTATTCTGATTGGGAGTTGTTGATATGGCATTAGTCTGATAAGTTGGATTCAGATGCTAGTTTGGTTGTGGAGGTTTTTGATTGTTAGGTGCTTGTTGCTATTGGTATGCAAGAGTTGGTGTAGGACCAGCCACAACAATTTGGACATGCTTGGTGTCAGTGGCTCCATCAGTAACAACATTCTTGTTTTGATTCTAGTAACATGGCTTGTCATTACTGGGCTTGATGTGGGAATCATCCTTGTAATGCTAGATTGTTCCTTCATCTAGGAGACCTTTTTCAATGTCTATCCCCTTTCTTTTGATATCTTGGTAAGTTTGGATGCATTTCATCCTCATGAAGTGGGATAGTTTGGGATGCAAGTTATTGATAAATATCTGAGTTAGATGCGTCTTAGGTGGTTGGTATGATAACCTAGTAGTGAGGTTATTTTATCATTGCAAATAGTCAGTTAGGATTTCTCCTCCTTTCTATTTTGAGTTGCAAAGGTCCAAAAAAGACAACTCATTCTCAACATTATGGGCATACTAGGCGATGAACTTTTCAGAGAGATCGGCAAAGGTTGAGATTTTCTTGTAGGGTATTTTGTAGAACCACTCAATAGAAATTCCTCCCAAGGTTTTGGGGAATAGGCGCATAAGTTAATTATCACTATATGCCACTTCTTGGCATGCCATATAGAACTCTTTGGTGTGGCTTACTAGATCTCCTTTCCCTCGATATTTATCAAATTTGGGTGTCTCAAAATATTTAGGGAAAGGGATAGATGTGATCAATCTGTCAAAGGGATAGGTACAAACCTCCTCAAATTTGAAGGTCTTTCTCTCTGTTCTAGCTTTTAGCTCTTTTAGAGCATTCTTCATCTCTTCCCACTTGGCATTGATCGGCATTGGAGCGGGTACTCCCTTTGGAAAAGGATCTAATGGTATTAGCGAAAAGGGATGATTTTGAGGTGGATATTGCGGAGTGGGATATGGAGATTTCCCACTAGGATAGTTGGATTGGATTGGATGTTGGGGTGATGGTTTTTGGGGAGGATATTGTTGCTGAGGTGCGGGAGCATATTGTTGTGGAGGATATGAAGTAGATTGTTGCTGCTGGGGGCTAATGGGATGTTGTAGTTATGATGGGTAGGATGATGCTTGTTGTTACTATGGAACAATAGAATGTTGTTGTTGTTATGCTGGGAAGTGTTGTTACGGTGGAGGAGGCTGATGGAATGGTGCAGCTTGCTACTAGGAGGGTCCTTGGTGCACTTGGATTTTTGCTTTGCTGATGTAGGCGGGATGCATTCCTGCATTTCTTAGGGGTGGAATAGATGTTGGGAAGTTGGTTATAGGAGGTGGTTGCACAAGGTAGCTAGAGAGGTGAAATAAACTCTATTGTTTTGGTGGGGGTACTACTTGAGATGTAATGGGAGGCACAGAAAAATAGTTGGTGTACGAAGGAAAGGATGAAGTTGGTGAAGGTTGTGATTGTTGTTGTTGTGCTACTTGAAGAAAAGTGTCTTGTTGGTTTGCAGGCATGGATATGTTAGATTGGGTAGGTATGCCTAAGGCTTTCATTTCTACTTAAGTGAGGCCCCAATGAGAACCAGTTCGTGGCGGGAGCTGCGATGCTAAGAATGTTGGTAATGCAGATGTGGGGATTTGTGATGTAGATGGTAGATTCTAAGACCCCATGGAGGTAATCCCCATTATGAAGGTAGCTTTTTGGGCTTGTGTATTGGAAATAAAAGGTGGAAGTGGAACGTATGACTGGGAAGTGGAAGGAAATGCTTAAGTGGCCCATGAAAAGGGTGATGCTAATGTGGAGGCTTGTTGAGGACAGGAAGAAAATGATTGTATTGACCCCCAAAAGGGTGATGTTGATGTAGAAGTTTGTTGGGTAAAAGAGGGAAATGTTTGCGTTGTCCCTGGAAATGTTGATGCTACTTAGCTCATGGATGGTGGAGGAATTACTTGTGCAGCAGATTGTGTAAGAGGTGGCGGTTGGTTTTGTGCAAATATTTGGGCTTGGGTGATGGATTGAGATGCCATAGAAGATGATGGTGTTCCCATAATGGAAAATGGACTAGATTGTGTTGCTACTTGTGTTGTAGGACTTGCAAAGCTTCTTTGTAGAAGATGGGGAATGGGTGAGGCTTCCTGAGATATGTGCAAGTTGGGATCAGGGATGTGTTTGATTATGGGAGTATAGGCTTCTTCTAGGATTTGGATGGTGTTTATGGGGATGCGAGGTTGGAGATGTGGTGGAATGGGAGTACCTTCTTGTGAAAAGTTAGCCAATATGGCTTGTTGATTCTAAATAATAAGTGCACTTACTATTTGTGCATGCCCTGGATGACTCATGAATGTTTCCATGGAAAATGAAGTAGGGGGTCCGTTGGGCTCATCTCATACATTCTCAATTTGTGAGATTTATGGATTGTAGGTTACCATCATATTGGTAGGATTGTTAGGATCAGACAAACTAGTGGCCAGGTTGGGATCCATATTCCTTCTCCTCTTAGATCACATCTCAGCAGGCATGGAATGTAGATCTAAGGATGAAAATGCAGATGTTGGGTGGATGCAAGAACTCTAAGGATGATGGATGAAGATCTAAAGAATCTCTAAAGATGGTGGATTTCTACGATGTGATGTACGGACTTGGATCAACTTAAGGATAGCAAGATGATGAAAGATAGTGGGATGTTGGATTTGGATCGAGGAGATGATGAGTGATTGGTGATTGGTGGAAGATGGTGGAGGATTACTAAATATCAATCAAATGAGTTGCTTGCTTCCTAATGTAGCATCAAATAGGATTGGATTTTCAACCTAGGATAGACTGACGATCTTCGATGACAAGATTCTTATCAATGCACGCTAATCTCTTGCTCAAGATGATGAGGCTTACAAGGACACATATGGATTCCCTAGACAATACTCTGTCAAAGGGTGGAGATTTATGATTTAGGATAAGGATTTGAAGCAACTCAAAGGATAAGACACTAAGTGTTTGGCATGTTGGATTCTGGGATTTGGATTAGGATGAAGGATAATGACAAGGATTCTGATTTGTGGATTGTTGATGGAAAGATGATGAAAGGATGACTGAATGGTGTTATTTCTAAGAGGATGACCTAGATGCAGCTAAAAAGGGATGACTTATGATGAAACTAGGAAGATGTCAAAAAATGCACCTAAGGATGAATGGTGATGCAATGATGAGTCTAAGGATGATCTAGAATGTAATGGATGTTGAGATAGGATAGTGAGATTTTGAAGGAATGGCAGATATATGATGGGGCCAAACTAGTCTTCACTCTCTAGGTTGATATAGCGATGATTAACCTGGAACTAGTATGAAAATAGTTTGATTCTGGAGTTATAGCCCATCTTATCTAGTTTCTCTTGATACTTCTTTTCAGCTTGGATTGCCTCTAGGATGGGTTGGTGATCTTTTAGGTCTCTTTCTACAATCTTCTTCTCTTGATAGACTCAGGAATTGGAAAACTTACCTTTCTTGTGTTTGGTCAAATTGGACATAGCTTTTGGCAATTGGATTGAATCAAGGTGTTGGCAAGTTTTCTATACTAAAGTATATGACCAGATATAGTGTTTTCATTATGGCAACAAAGTCATATAGCAGTTTAGAGTCAACGCACTAAGTGTAAACATCTGAATTCAGTTAAGTGTTGAAGATTGGACAACATACAAAGCACCAAAGACTTAGAGCATCAGCGCATGTGTGTAAGGATGAATTATGGTATGCACCCTAGAAGTTAAGGTTGTTAGACTATACTTATGCTTAGTCTGTTAGTGCTCAAATCTGTAGATGATTTATGATTCATAAATCATGACAAAACCATAACTCCAATAATCCCAATAGACACATCTAACAAGATGCAAGCACTAAGGTGTTAAGGTCGTCAAACCTTCTTCACTTCAAGTATGAAACTCAGGCGGGTTTACCTATAACAATTCACTATTTTCAAATGAGCTTTGAATTGTGAATTGGCTCCTTCACTCTTATGCTATCCCTTTTAGAATTGACTCAATAAGACATCACAACTCTTAGTACAACCCAAATTATCCTAATACAGAACACTATAATGAAAATTATTAAAGCAATAACATGGAATAGTGGCATAAGGACATTCATCCTTCTTCTTTTTGAGAGTTAAACTCAAGGAAGGATAACCTCTTTCTGGTGCTTCTCTAAAGCATTAAAATATACATCCATGAAATTTTCATAGATGATTTAGATAATGAATAAGTAATAAAAGTAAAATTAATCAATTATTTGTATATTCTTGGTGGTACAAATATAAATATAGTTTAGACCAATGCCTTATCTACTTGGGCAATAGAGTCAAACCCTACCTCCACAAGATTCTATCAAGAAAGATATACTAAAACCCAAATGAAATGTCTAACATCCAATTCCTTTAATTCCTACACCTCCTATAAAATTTGTACATGGACACTGAATTCACAAAGACCCTCCCCTTAAGATTTTACTCTTTCATTGAAAGAACTTAAGTTCAAGCCCTATATTCACCTTGTGAACAATGCATTAAAAAAGACTTACAATTTAATGCATAAGAAAAATAAACATCCATACACAAAGAAAACAAGTAGCAATAATAGAGTTTCAATATCTTTGTATTAATATTCAAAATGTATCAGTACAGTATCACCAGGACTTCAGAGAAATAAAGTTCTATATCTTGGAAATTTTTTTACAAAATGTATTAACCACCTCTTGAAAAGAGTAAAAACTTGCTATATATACCCAGAGCCATCTTGGAATTCTCAAAAGAATGCAACAAGCTTTGGATAGTTGTGTAAACAACTTGCACAAAAAGACAAACAGTACAAATCAAAAGATTGTGATTATAACAACAGAAAGCAGTTCTCAACTACTTAACAATTTTACAAGTGGCACCTTTGTCTAAAGATATTTCAGAGCAGTTACATAATTTATTGCATGAATGATGACTGCCATATGGCTATCCTACATCATCCCTTGTTTGAAACATACTCTCCCTCAAATTCTACATCAGGTGCCATTTGTACTCTATTCTTCTTCCTCTTCTATCATTTGGGCAGATGGCTTCTTCTTTTTCTTCTTTGTCAGTTTGTCCCATGCTGCCACATCATCATCAGATGGCCAATTGTAAGCCTACAACTCCTATAGTGATTTGATCTGCTAATCCCACATGGAATCAGTTAAACTTTTAGCCTCTGCTACAAACCGTATGCAGTCACTTTCAATTTTAAATAAGTTGTCAATTTTACTATTGCATCTCTCTAAATCCAAAGCCATGTCACTGTTAAGGAAAGCATCCTGCTTAATTATCATTTGATCCATTGATGCTTTCCACTCATCTATACTAACAATACCACCACCATTATCATATATTGGAGGCAAGTACTTATTGCTACTCCCATCAAACATAGCCAGCTTGGCTGCTATCTAGTTAGACTTACCTTTAAAGAACTTTGATACAACACTTACTAAAGCAATCTTTTCAAAAACCTCATATACTACCTTAGGAATATCAAACCTATATTCCTAAAAATCATCAAGCTTATCAAACAGTGAGCTCCTCCCTGACCATGCACTAAAGAGTGGCTCCAAAGTAGTAAAAAACTCATTCACTTTTCCACTAGCCTGGTGTAATAGACTGAGTGATTGATGGACTGATTCCATCCTATCCTTTATTTTGTCCTATCTATATGCACAATCCATGCTACAATATCCAAGGATGCATCTAGTGTTATTTTTTCTAAGTCTTCAGCAAGCTTATCAAGAACCCCTATATCTGTCTGAACATGGACCTCAATCCGCAAAGGAGGGGGAAGAACTACCTTTGAGGCTTCTTCAAGCCTAACCTTCAATTCAACCATCTCATCTTCCAATTTCTTCATCTTCATCATTTTCAAGTCCCTATCTTTGGCCATTACACTTGCATTCTCAAATAGTTTTGTATACCTTTCAGACAACTGAGTTGTCTTTGCTTCATTCAAGTTAGCTAAATGGGTCACTGCCTTGGAAACCTCAAGATCAGTTGTATTCTATAGAGTCAATATGATTTTATCCCCTTCCATCAGATCCTCTATACTTAGTAGAGATGGCTTTTGAGTCTTTGGGGCAATAGACCACATTACAACAGCCTAGGCTCTTGGGTCATAGCCACTTCCTCTTATCATTTCACCAATATGAACCTCATAGGATAGACTACCTTGTGGTTTCTTTCTTATCTGATCAATGATAAAAGCAGAGGTCAAATCCCATCCTAGAGTTAGCAGCATTCCACTTAATCTAACCATTTCTCTAGCTTCATCTACAGTTATAGTGTTACCTTCTTTTTTACCAACTCCCAGTTTTAGTCTTGGTTAGTAGAAATCTTGAACTTGAACTTGAACTTGAACTATTTTTTTTCATAGGTTCAAGTTCAAGTTCAAAGTCCATACGTCTAGCGCATCTAAGTCTTGTAACATCCAAGTTTTTTAATTTCTTAAAATGTCTATCAATCTCAAAGATGAACCCGGACTTGAACCAAATCTCAAACCTCAAGATAGTTCAAGTTCAAGTTCAGGTTGGTAATATGATAGTTTTCATAAGGAGATTTTGGTGGCGTTGTCTTTTCCTCCAAAAGAAGGTTTCTATTTGTAGCACTCTGAGTATTTATTCAACTTTGGAAAGCATCGTACATAAACTGTCTCATTCAGCAAGATGGCTCAAGCATGTGAAGTTTGGAATTGACAGTTGATGGCATGACGTAGAGGAAGTCATTAATATGCAGATATGGTGATCAGAAATCATCCTCGAGAATTGAGATATTCATGCCGCAATAGTTGGTGAATTAATAAAGGGTGAATAAGCATGTCAAATCAATCATTTCACCATTAAATCATTTATTATGGACTTGCTTCGAAGATTATTAGGGATTACAAAGCAGTTGTGAATAAATGAGGAATGATTAAGCTTTCCTATTAGTTATTTTGTCTGGACAAGGAGAAGAGTGACGAAATTGGTGGTTAAAAATTTGTAGAAGACTGGTGTGTAATACATTGGTGAGTTATCTCTTCCCTTAATAGTTTCAATTTTCAGAAGCTCTTTCTGTGTAGCAATCTCTTGTATTCCATATTTGATGAAATGTCATTATTCCGTCCAAAACTTCTGAAAGAGGAAAGTAGAACACACCTGCTAGTTTCTCTTCTAGTAATAGGGGATACCTTCCTATTGAATGCAAATTTAGGGGAGCTTTGTGATCGAGCACAAATTTTTTCTAAAGGTTCTTTTGATGGGAAGTTGGCAAGTAGTGGACTTCTAGAAGCCGTTGCATTTCCTCCTACTTTTCTATGCCCTGAATTAGTGTTGGAATGTGCAAACAAATATGACACCAAGAATAAATGTATCAAGGATGCTTCAGGAGACATCTTGGTTAAAATTAGATGAGAAATAGTAATGGAAGCCCTGTGAATTCCTAAGAAGGAATTATATGAACCATGGACTTATGCTGAGGTGGATCATGTGTATGAAGCATAGAAGAAAACATATAGCTCCTCGGTAGCATAGGTGTGGCTTGAGAAACCAGAGAAAGGTGGATCTAGATTACCAAAGCCTCTAACAATTGAGCACCTCTGCAAGGACATAGCTGATATGGTGTTTCTTGTAAACAAGGTGAAAGGAAACCTTGATGCATTTCATTAGGAGAACTGGATGTACTATTTTATCTAGAAAATCATAGAAGGAGATAAATTTATTGATTGGGCTAACCTGATCGCAGAGGGGCTTCATAGAGAGGTTTTAAATGTGGCAAATCTAACTACATTTTATATGTCCTCCTATCTTGTGTATGTCTTAGCATGTTGCCAAGCTTGGGAAGGATTTCCTATTGAGCTATGGAATAATAATATGAAGATATATGACCACTTTGCATGCTTGTAGAAGGAGAATTTCTCTGGTGTATTCAAAGTTATAAATGATAGGTTTTCAGGTAAGTTGGTTTTTGAATTAAGAGGGAAGGAGAATTGTAGGCTTTCAGATGAAGCCAAACAAGTGATTAATGTCTATGGCTGTCATTTTATTCAATTTCCAAGATTCACTTACCTTAGAGTTGGAGCATTTGATGGAGAACCCTTAAGGCTTCCTATGTTTTGTTTGGATGATATAATCTTAATGGAGCTATGCAGGTAGCTCATTCTAGTTGAACAAAAAGTTGGGACATCAAAGAAGTCCTTGGGTGTCCTCTTCCCTATTGAGTTGGGATACTATAGGTGCAAAAATTTTCAAGATGAGAAGGTTGTCAAAGAAGAGTTAGATGCTTATTGTTTGCAAATTTATGTTCCCAGGACTGATTTTGATTATAGAGGCTTTGCGGAAGCAAACCTGAATGTCCCAGAGACATTCGTGCATGTTCTGGACTTGGAAGATTTTTTGGTCAATTGTCCTGATGAGTTGGAAGTAAGGAAAAGGCTATGGTCTTGATTAACTTTGAAATAGATCATCACTTTTAAGCTGAATATGGATACAAATGGTGTTGGAGAAGACAGTGAAGATGATGTGGTGGACTCCCAATATTTAGAAAATATTGAATTCCTCCCAATTTGTGAGCTAGATTGGAAAGAGCTAGAACAGGATAATTTGCAAAAAAGGATGAAAAGGGTGATGGAGAGAACTGAGGCATGGTTGGTGAAGAGAAGTACCCCTATTACCCCTTTGTAGTCAACAAAGAAACCAATAAAAACCAAGAAGAGGAGTTCCAACAAAAGGCCTTTTGTTTTAACTAACCTAAGTGTTGATCCACCTTGTGCAGGAAAAATTCAACCTGAAGCTGAACTTGAACTTGAATCCTTTTCTTCACAAGTTCAAGTTCAACAGCAACCTGAACCTAAAGTTCATACAACAAGATCAAGCCAAAGAATAAAAGAAAGAGTTCAAAGGAAGAGGGTCACTCCCAGTGTCATTGTATACTTAGACATACCAAGTCCTAATCCAAAGGTAGAATCAATAGAGGATCATAGCATACCCAACATGGCAGATGATCAACAAATGCAAGAAGAAACAGGGGATACCCCGAAAGATTCACTGGCTTTTTTGAGCAATTATGACACTTAGAAGAAATCTTCTGCTACCCCACCATGGTTGGAGACTCCAGTGACCAAGAAAAGAAAATTTGTTCCATTATCGGTCCCCATTGATGATGTGGTGAGCAGGTACCTAGGAAAATCCTCTAAAGTGAAGAAAATGAAAATGGAGTCAAGAATTGATTTTGATAAGAGCAGCGGTCACTGGGTGACCAAAATTTCAAAGCCTAAGGAAGATAAAGCTGAAGGAGAGGTTTCAGTCCAGGAATATCAAGTATCCAAGGTGGACTTAGGAAAAGACACTAGAGCCGTTGATATGAGGTTTTTTGAGTGTCAAATAAGAAGATTGCTAGCAGGGTGTGGAAGGATGCCAAGGATAAACAGGAAATGAAAGAAGCAATGAGGAGTATGGCTCAATATATCCATGACATTCAAAATCTTGAACCTTTCCCTATGAACAAGATGCCAAATTCCATCGATATGAAGTCTCCTGATAATCAGTGTTTTCTTGATCAGGTTCAGAGGAGCAAGGTAGTGGGTAAAGTCTTTGATCAATGGGTGGAGCGTGTGAAAGCTGAAGTCAAACAGCTGGGCCATATCAGTCAAACCCACATAGAAGGGGATCTCCTGGTTAAAAAAGTAAAAGCCTACATTGAGGAATGGGAGCTGGAAAAAACCACATGGACCAGAGAGCTCCATTGGATTGAGGAAATCAAAGAATATGGCTTGCAAAATTTCCTTATGGAAAGGTCGGTTCTTGGACTTGATGACATGGTTATTTACATTATAAAAGAATGTATAGAATAGAAAAATGAGGCTGTGGTCCTAGGAATTTATGAGGTAAGGGAACTTATGAAGGGATTAAAAACAATTGAAGAAATTATTTCAAGTGATATAAAATGGATCAATGAGAAATGTTAGGGAAATCAGGAAGTATCAGTTAAACCAATTGAACAAGTGATCAAGGGGGTAAGCTTTTGGTTTGATGAATTCAAAAATATGAAAGCACCCACAGATGAACATTTTACAAAAGTGGCCAGGATAGAATCCATGATGATCCTTCAATGAGATCATCTAGTTATGCATGCAGGTAAAATAGATGAGGTTAAAAAGGAGAGTGACGTCTAGAGGCAGAGGATTGATTTTATTGGTTTTCCACATCAACCAGTGATATCCGCTTTCAATGCTACATTTTCAGAATGGAAGGCAGCTTGACTTGCAACCAGCTCCACTCCCTAATTGTCTGAGACACTTGGTGAATTTTGGAAGGCGTTTGCTCTCAATTTAGTTTTTCCTTAATGTTTTTAGCTTAGGACAGTTATTAGGTCTATGGGATTTTACTTGCAAGAAGACTATTTTACTAAGTTAGTTATCTAAGGCCCTGCATGGCTATATATGGCAAGAACTTTTATTGATTACGGGTTCAGCTCTCTGAGACTTTTGGAGCTATTTTCATGAAGTCTATGTTTTGAGTTTTTTGAAAATGATATAATAGAATATATATGCTATCCTATGGTTTCGTATATATGATTAAGCTTTTTTGAAGTGGTAGATACTGTTATTTATCAATGTATAATCTATTTTCATATGGGAATAAATTATATTTGAGGAAATCTTGACTGTTATGTTGGTTAATTTTGCGCTTGAAACAACAAAGGGAATTAGTGGAAAGATTTGGTTTAAATAGTGAATCTTTAATAATATCAGAAGTGAATGATCTTTAAATTCTACACATTCTTTTCATGGTGATGGAATGAGTGTTTTATCCTTATGTGTTTTCTGGTTAAAAAAATGCATGTTATTCATTCTTTGTTAAATAAAATCATATTGAAAATCCACTAGCAAGGAGCTGCACCTTGAGAATTTGCAAAGAGTTGGCTTTTAGCAACTCATTTTTTAGTATTGAGTTTTCTTTTTCCCTTCTATTCATTCTTTGAAGGAGTCCAAGATTAATTTCAAGAAGAGGAAAAAATGTATGCTAATAGTTTTTGGTGACTCTGCTGGGGAGCGTCTAAGAATAGACTAGGATTGACATTCTTGTATTTTAATGATTAGCCATGGTGTTGCCCTCTGACGTTATTCCTGGTCAACAAGAACTTCCTCCAGTTTTGTAACCAAGCCTAGATTTTTCTGATACTCAAGAGGATATAATTGCTGACCTTAACGCAATAGCCTGGAAACTAAGAACTAATGATTAGCAATACCATCAAGCAAGTTTAGTCCTTGAGGAAGAGGAAGAAATCAGAGAGTGGCTCAAAGGTTTTCTTGTAGTCCAAGAAGCTCATGTAGTTGACAGAGTAGTTCAAAGGCCCTGAGAATAACTGGTTCTTTATTTGTTTCATTTCATCTTCAATAAACTGGTTGAGAAGAGATTTACCAGGGGAGATAGAGAAAAAGGTCTATTAGATTCTAATTTTGAAGATCTAGCTAAGCTTAATTTTAAGCCCCAGACTCCTTCTAGGTGAAGAAAGTATAAGACTACCAGTAAGCCTTCTTCTCCCACTAAGTCTACTCCTATAACTACTTTTATTTCCTTGGTCTCACCTAGAACCTTAACTCCTACTTTTATAAATCTACAGCCCTTGAATATCATTTTACCTACTATGGCACAGAATCAGCCCTAGGGTGCTGTTGTAGGACCTTTGAGCTTACGTGAAAATCTTGGAAACCTGCCTAAAGGTCATGACATCTTACCCAAATTTAGTGGTGATGGAAAAAAAACCCCTGAGGATCACTTGAATGCTTTCAATACAGCATTCGGAGTTTTAGCAGTGGGCACTGCAAATGTGGTTGTCAGGCTTTTTGTCTTGACCTTAACTGAGACTGCAGCTGAGTGGTTTCATATTTTACCACATGCCTCCATTACCAACTGGGATTCCATGAAAATAGCATTTGATACTAGGTTTAAATCAGCTGATGATGCAAATACCCTTTTGATTTAGTTAAGTCAAATGAAGAAAGAGATTCAAGTACCCATGAAAGATTTTGTGGAAAGATTTAATAAAGGAATTCAAGTAATTCCAGCAGTAAGTAGACCTAATGATGAAAATTAGAAAGGCTTTTTCTTAAATGCTATGCCTCCAAATGTAGCATTTCCTTTAAAAAGAGCTAGGCCAGCCACCTTAGCAGTAACTCAGGCTCTCACCATTGAACTAGAGGATGATCTCATAACAAGTGGCAAATGGAGAAAATATGTTCAAACTTCTAGCTCTCAACCCTCTACCTCCTCATCATCAGACCCTGTAATTCAAATACTGATGAATGATTTGATAACCATCAAGTGACAATTGCCTAGAACTACCAGTCCCTATCAAGATATTCCATGCAAATATCCAACTCAGGGACCCTCAAACTCTGGAAAACAATTTAATTTGCCCCCTACTCAGCAAAGATTATAGATTGAACCTCCACCAAATAAAAGTAACATGTGTTTTTTCCATCTTACAGATGAACATGAGGGAGTCTCATGTCCCGAAAACATAAGACATGTGCAACTTGAAGGTGAGAAAGAAGCAGCAGCAAAGGTGACTATTGAAGACATATACTCTAAGGTGCCTGCCGACTCTGGAAACTTTTACCTTGAATATGAATCAGACTTTGAAAGGGGGGGAGACATATTGGTAACTTTAGAGGATGCCTCTTGTTTAGTCTTGACAAGAAACTAGCGTGGAGGAAAGGTGAGTAATTGGTCAAATGCAGCAACTAAAGGTAGTGAAGGGTAGGTCAGTGATCATCCAAAGATTTTGAAAATAGGCACTCCAAAGGAGCAAGTTATGAAAAGGTCTGAATCTGATTCCCCTTTTAGTATAGTTGATTTTTGTAAAACTTCAAAAGTGCAAATTTCTGTTGCAAAATATTTGAAAATGAATCCTCGAGAGTAAGATAAATTAGTTACTTATGTCAAAGGTCCTCCTACTGAACCTAAGGTTCAATAGACAAACAACGCATGTTTTAAAGGATAGCCTGAAAAGAAGGGAGAGACAATTGAGCAAAATTCCATCGAGAAACTTACTCCTACCATTCCTTTTGGCTTGAAACCTGAGCCTTTTTATGTGTCTCTTTACATTCATGGTTTTAAATTAAACAACTGTATTATTGATTCAGGGGCTTCAGATAATATTATGCCTTCAGCTGTGGCCAAAGCATTAGATCTTCCTATGACTGATACCTTTGGATGCTACTATTCTATGGATGCTAAACAAGTCCCACTCCTAGGTCATATTAAAGATGCCTAGGTTTCCTTGGCAACTTTCCCAGATAAGAGAATGAAATTAACCATCTTAGTAGCTGATATTCTAGCCAGCTATGGTATGCTTCTTAGCAAAACCTTTTGTCAGGATCTAGGTGGTGAAACAAAGCTGGATTGGTCTCAGGCCATAGCTCCTATAGGGAATAAGAAAGTTACTCTCCTCCCAGAACCCAAATCCAAGTATACAGTCTTTCCCTCAGAGGATCCTAAATCCCAAATCTTGTATCAAGAATCTGAGTTTGCTAATTATGTTATTTTATCAGGGGACAATGTTTCAAACCCAGTGACTGCGGATGAAGAGGTCCCTTGCATTCTTGAATTTGATGGTAGTTGTTCTTCTACATGCTCAGGGGCTAGAGTAGTCCTCATTTCTCCTGTTGGACAAAAATTTCCTTTTACATTCAAACTGGAATTCAAGAAAACTAACAATACAGCAGAGTATGAAGCTTTATTGTTAGGTCTAGAAGAAGCCAAGAAAAAGGGGATTAAACTTTTAAGAGCACATGGTGATGCTGAACTTATTGTCAAACAGGTCAAAAACATGTTTTCAATGAAAAATGAGAGACTGAAACACTACAGAAATAGGGTATGGGATGAACTCAAGTGTTTCAAAGCCTTTTCAATTGAAATGATTCCTAGAGAATATAACTCAAGAGCTGATGCTCTTGTCAGGTCAACATCCCTGCTTATACCACACCCAGACTTCGTAGATGATCATTACACCATTGAAGTCATTCACAAACCTAATGTTCCTGATAACTCCTCTTCCTGGCAGGTGTTTAAAGATGATGCCCACATAAATGAATTTCTGCAAGGATTGGATAAGTTCTCAACCAACTATTATGAAGGGTCAGAGTCTGAATGTCATGAATTTTGTCCAGGGAAGGAATCTGGTGCTTCAGTGGAGGTGATACAACTTAAAGGAAATTCTATACCCAAAGGATTAGTGGAGTTTGAAAATCTATTTGATAGGAGAGACTATTATTTGAATTCACCCGACATACCGGACAGTATTCCTTCAGGTGAATACAAAAAAATTAATATTGGCAATGATTTCAATCCCAAAATGGTCAATTTAGGGGTGTGTTGTGATGAAGATGAAAGAGGTCATTTCACCAAGTTATTGAAATATTATGGTGATGTATTTGCTTGGACTTATGAAGATTTAAAAAACTTCAGGCAAGGACAGTTCACACACCATATTCCCTTGAAGCCTGGTACATCACAGTTTCGTCAAAAATTGAGAACATACAATCTGAAGGTGTCGGATGCTATTTTTAAAGAGGTTGATAAAATGCTTCAAGCTAGGATTATTTTCCCAATACATCATTCTACATGGGTGGCTAACATTGTTCCATGAGGAAGCGAACTGGTGAAATCAGAATATGTGTGGATTTTAGGAACCTCAATCAGTCAAGCCTTAAAGACAACTTCGCCTTACCTATGATGGATTAGATTCTTCAGATGGTAGCTGGTTCAGAGATGTTGTCATTACTTGACAATTTTTCAGGCTACAATCAAAGCAGTGTTGCAGAGGAAGACCATCACAAAATAGCCTTTACAACACCTTGGAGCACATTCGCATATAGAAGAATGCCTTTTGGCTTAATTAATGTTGGAGCCACATTTCAAAGGGCCATGAATTCCACCTTCAGCCATTTGCTAAACAAGACCATCACCATCTATCTAGATGACATGACAGTATTCTCTAGGAGGCATAAGAAGCATCTGAAGGACCTGAAAGAAGTTTTACAAAGATGTCGGGATCATGGTGTTTCCTTGAATTTGAAGAAGTCAATCTTCTGTGTGATAGAAGGTAAGTTATTGGGTCACTTAGTTTCAAAGGAGGGCATTAAAATTGATCTAGAGAGATTCAAAGCTATCCAACAGTTGTGTTTGCCTATTAATTAGAAAGGGATTAAATCTTTCTTTGATCAAGTTAACTTCTTAAGGAAGTTTGTGTCTGATTTCACTGAAACATCAAAACCGATGGTAGACCTGTTAAGTGAAAAGAAAAGTTTTAAATGGGATGAACCAGCTGTTAAATCATTTGGTAAGATTAAGGAAGCTATAGCAAATGCTCTGACATTGATACACCCAGATTTCAAAAAAGACTTTATTATCTATTGCTATGCATCAGAGCACACAATGTCCGAGGTGCTATTACAAAAAAATGATAATGGGGAAGAAGTGCCTATCTTTTTTATGAGTGTACCACTCAAGAAACATGAGCTACGCTATTCAAAAATAGAAAAGCAAGCATTCATAGTAGTGAAGGGAGTTAAACAATTCTGATACTATATACTTCATTCACATTCTGTGGTCTTTGTTCCAAATTCTATTGTTAAGACTATCCTTACTCAGCAAGAAGTTGCAGTGAATAATAGGGCTAGCTGGGTTGCAAAGGTACAAGAGTTTGATCTTGAAATTATACCTACGAAGTTGGTGAGAGGACAGGGCCTGTGTAAATTGATGGCTGAGACTCAAGAAGAACAAATTTTACCAAATTGCCTATTTGTAACGACAAATGACTCATGGTTTTCAAAAGTAGCTTTCTTTATGACCTATGGAAAGCCTCCAGAACATTTATCAGCTAAAGAGAGAAGAAATTTGAGGTTGAAGGTGGCAAAGTATGTCATAGTAGATAATGTTCTGTATAAAAAGGGGTTGGATGGAATGTTTTTGTG
Organism: Chamaecyparis obtusa; assembly: GCA_027943335.1. Taxonomy (NCBI): domain Eukaryota; kingdom Viridiplantae; phylum Streptophyta; class Pinopsida; order Cupressales; family Cupressaceae; genus Chamaecyparis; species Chamaecyparis obtusa. Next base: position 289,549 of record BSBK01007160.1, on the reverse strand, counting down.
ATGTGTTGACAAAGAATGGCAATAGAAGCTATTATAGTCATTTCACAATGAAGCATGTGGAGGGCACTATTCTTCCTCTATGACAACCTTTAAGATACTGAGAAATTGCTACTATTGGCCCAAAATGTTTAAAGATGCATACAAGTGGTTAGCAAATTGTGAGAAGTGTAAGCTTTTCTTAGGAAAACCTCAGTTGGCTGCTTTTCCACTAAGACCTGTGATTATCGAAGAGCCTTTCCAGTAGTGGGGGTTAGATTTTATTGGTCCAATAAACCCAACTTCTAGTGGATGACACACACATATCTTGATAGTGACTGATTACTTTACCAAGTGGGTGGAGGCGATACCAGTCAAAGTAACCACTTTTGAGATAGTCTATAGATTCTTAATAGAAAACATTGTCACCAGATTCAGAGTTCCCCTGAAAATTATGGCTGATAATGCTCAGAATTTCTCTTCCTGAGAGATTCAACTCTTTTGTTATGATCATGGTATAAACCTATCTCATTCTTTGGATTATTTTCCACAAGGAAATGGCCAGGTGGAATCTATAAACAAGAACCTAATAAACATCATGAAGAAACTGGTAGATGAGAAGGGTAAAGACTGGCACAAGAAGTTATACGAGGCATTGTGGGTGGATAAAACCTCTCCAAAGAGAGCTATCGGTATGACACCATTTGAATTAGTAATCAGAGATGAAGCCCAGCTATCACTTCCATTAGAATTAGCCTCTGCTAAGCTACAAAAATGCATTGAGAATGAGGTTTTCCAAAATTCATTGGAGAAGAGGATTTTGTATCTATCAAAAATTGAAGAAGAGAGGGAAGAGTTAGTTGATCACATTACCAATCATTAGTTGAAGGTGAAGGAGATCTTTGATCACCGTGCTAGGCCAAGAAAATTCATGGTGGGTGATAAGATTCTTCTTTAGGATAAATGTCGAAAGCCAAGAGGAGCACACAATAAGTTTGAGTCTCTCTGGAAGGGACCATTCGAGATCTCTCAAGCTCTAGGTCTGAATGCATTCAAGTTGAAATATATTGACGGAGATGAACTACCCCTATCCTATAACAGGCAGGATCTCAAGCTTTACTAGTTGTAAGTCTTTTCTTTTCCTTGCTTGTATATAAGGTTTTGGTATGTGTCTATAGGAGAAGAATTTTTTGTTGTGATGAGTCGGCCCGGTTAAATAAGAGTTTAAACTATCTTGTCAGATAGAGATTCTAGATTCATCCCTTGGTCCTGAGCAGTCCTTGTCCCCAATCAGAGCCAATTGTTACCTTCATTTTTACCAACTCCCAATTTTAGTCTTGGTTAGTAGAAATCTTGAAGTTGAACTTGAACTTGAACTATTTTTTTTCGCAGGTTCAAGTTCAAGTTCAAAGTACAAATGTTTAGTGCGTCTAAGTCTTGTAACGTCCAAGTTTGTTTATTTCTTAAAAGGTCTATCAATCTCAAAGATGAACCCAAACTTGAACCAAATCCTGAACCTCAAGATAGTTCAAGTTCAAGTTTAGGTTGGTAATATGACAATTTTCATAAGGAGATTTTGGTGGCGTTGTCTTTTCTTCCAAAAGAAGGTTTTTGTTTGTAGCACTCAGTATTTATTCAACTTTGGAAAGTGTCATACATAAACTATCTCATTCAGCAAGATGGCTCAAGCATGTGAAGTTTGGAATTGACAGTTGATGGTGTGACATAGAGGAAGTCATTAATATGCAGATATGGTGATAAAAAATCCTCCTCAGAAATTGAGATATTCATGCAACAATAGCTGGTAAATTAATAAAGGGTGAATAAGCATGTCAAATATTTCATTTCACCATTAAAGCATTTATTATGGACTTTCTTTGAAGATTTATTAGGGATTACAAAGCAGTTGTGAATAAATGAGGAATGATTAAGCTTTCCTGTTAGTTATTTTTTCTGGACAAGGAGAAGAGCGACAGAATTGGTGGAGAAGAATTTGCAAAAGACTGGTGCGTAATACATTAGTGAGTTATCTCTTCCCTTAACAGTTTCAATTAAGGGAAGAGAAGACTGGTGCATAATACATTAGTGAGTTCTCTGAAAGAGGAAAGTAGAACACACCTGCTACTTTCTCTTCCAGTAATAAGGGATACCTTCCCATTGAATGCAAATCTAGGGGAGCTTTGTGATAGAGCCTGAAGTTCTTCTGAAGGTTCTTTTGCTAGGAAGTTGGCAACTAGTGGACTTCTAGAAGCCGTTGCATTTCCTCCTACATTTTTGTGCCTTGAATTGGTGTTGGAATGTGCAAACAAATATGATGCCAAGAATAAATGTATCAAGGATGCATCAGGAGACATCTTGGCTAAAATCAGTCGAGCAATAGTAATGGAAACCCTGTGAATTCTTGAGAAGGAATTATATGAACCATGGACTTATGCTGAGGTGGATCGTATGTACGAAGCAGAGAAGAAAACATATAGCTCCTCGGTAGCACAGGTGTGGCTTGCAAAACTAGAGAAAGGCAGATCTAGATTACCAAAGCCTCTAACAATTGAGCACCTCTGCAAGGACATAGCTGATATGGTGTTTCTTTTAAACAGGGTGAAAGGAAACCCTCATGCATTTCATTGGGAGAATTGGATGTACTATTTTATCCAAAAAATCATAGAAGGAGATAAATTTATTGATTTGGCTGACCTAATAGCAGAGGGGCTTCATAGAGAGGTTTTAAATGTGGCAAATCTAACTGCATTTTATATGTCCTCCTATATTGTGTATGTCTTAGCATGTTGTTGATCTTGGGAAGGATTGCCTCATGAACTATGGACTAATGATATGAAGATATATGACTACTTTGCATGCTTGTAGAAGGAGAATTTCTCTAGTGTATTCAAAGTTGTAAATGATAGGTTTTCAGGTAAGTTGGTTTTTGAATTAAGAGGGAAGGAGAATTGCAGGCTTTCAGAAGAAGCCAGACAAGTGATTAATGTCTATGGCTGTCATTTTATTCAATTTCCAAGATTCACTTACCTTAGAGTTGGAGCATTTGATGGAGAACCCTTAAGGCTTCCTAGTTTTTGTTTGGATGATATAATCTTAATGGAGCTATGCAGGCAGCTCATTCTAGTTGAGCAAAAAGTTGGGATGTCGAAGAAGTCCTCGGGTGTCCTCTTCCCTATTGAGTTGGGACACTATAGGTGCAAAAGATTTCAAGATGTGAAGGCTATCAAAGAAGAGTTAGATGCTTATTGTTTGCAAACTTATGTTCCCAGGACTGATTTTGATTATAGAGGCTTCACGGAAGCAAACCTAAATGTCCCAGAGACATTCATGCATGTTTCAGACTTGGAAGATTTTTTGGTCAATTGTCCTGATGAGTTGGAAGTAAGGAAAAGCCTCTGGTCTTGATTAACTTTGAAATAGATCGTCACTTTTAAGTTGAATATGGATACAAATGGTGTTGGAGAAGACAATGAAGATGATGTGGTGGACTCCCAATATTTAGAAAATATTGAATTCCTCCAAATTCATGAGCTAGATTCAAAAGAGCCAGAAGAGGATAATTTGCAAAAAAGGATGAAAAGGGTGATGGAGAGAACCGAGGCATGGTTGGTGAAGAGAAGTACCCCTACTACCCCTTTGCAGTCAACAAAGAAACCAATAAAAATCAAGAAGAGGAGTTTGAACAAAAGGCCTTCTATTTTAACTAACCTAAGTGTTGATCCACCTTGTGCAAGAAAAATTGAACCTGAAGCTGAACCTGAACTTGAATCCTTTTCTTCGCAAGTTCAAGTTCAATAGAAACCTAAACCTGAAGTTCGTACAACAAGATCAAGCCAAAGAATAAAAGAAAGAGTTCAAAGGAAGAGGGTCACTCCCAGCGTCATTGTAGTCTTAGACATACCAAGTCCTAATCCAAAGGAAGAATCAATCGAGGATAACAAAATACCCAACATGGCAAATGATCAACAAATGCAAGAAGAAACAAGGGATACCCTGAAAGATTCATTGGCTCTTTTGAGCATTTATGACACTCAGAAGAAATCTTCTGCTACCCCACCATGGTTGGAGACTCTAGTGGCCAAGAAAAGAAATATTGTTCCATTATCAGTCCCCATTGATGATGTGGTGAGTAGGTACCTGGGAAAATCCTCTAAAGTGAAGAAAATGAAAATGGAGTCAAGAATTGATTTTGATGAGAGCAGCGGTCACTGGGTGCCCGAAATTGCAAAGCCTAAGGAAGATAAAGCTGAAGGAGAGGTTTCGGTCTAGGAATTTCAAGTATCTAAGGTGGACTTAGGAAAAGACACCAGAGCTGCCGATATGAGGTTTTTCAAAGTGTCAAATAAGAAGATTGCTAGCAGGGTGTGGAAGGATGCCAAGGATAAACAGGAAATGAAAGAAGCAATGAGGAGTATGGCTCAGTATATCCATGCCATTTAGAATCTTGAACCTTTCCCTCTGAATGAGAAGCTAGCTTCCATCGATATAAAGTCTCCTAATAATCAGCATTTTCTTGATCAGGTTCAGAGGAGCAAGGCAGTGGGTAAAGCCTTTGATGAATGGGTGGAGCGGGTGAAAGCTGAAGTTGTCAAATAGCTGGGCCATATGGGTCAAACCCACATAGAAGGGGATCTCCTGGTTAAAAAATTAAAAGCCAGCATCGAGGAATGGGAGCTGGAAAAAACCACATGGACCAGAGAGCTCCATTGGATTGAGGAAATCGAAGAATATGGCATGCAGAATTTCCTTATGGAAAGGCCAGTTCCTGGACTTGACGACATGGTTCTTTACGTTATCAAAGAATGTATAGAATGGTAGAACGAGGCTATGGTCCTACGAATTTATGAGGTAAGGGATCTTATGAAGGGATTAAAAATAATTGAAGAATTATTTCAAGTGATATAAAATGGATCGATGAGCAATGCCAGGGAAATCAGGAAGTATCAATTAAACCAATTGAACAAGTGATCAAGGGGGTAAGTTTCTAGTTTGATGAATTCAAAAACATGAAAGCACCCACAGATGAACATTTTACAAAAGTGGCTAGGATAGAATCCATGATGATCCTTCAATGAGATCATCTAGTTATGCATGCAGGTAAAATAGATGAGGTTAAAAAGGAGAGTGAAGTCTGGAGGCAGAGGATTGATTTTATCAGTCTGCCACATCAACCAGTGATATCCACTTTCAATGCTGCATTTTTGTAATGGAAGGCAGCCTAACTTGCAGCCACCTCCACTCCCTAACTGTCTGAGACACCTGGCAAATTTTGGAAGGCGCTTGCTCTCAATTTAGTTTTTCCTTAATGTTTTTAGCTTAGGACAGTTATTAGGTCTGTGGGATTTTACTTGCAAGAAGACTATTTTACCAAGTTAGTTATCTAAGGCCCTACATGGCTATATATGGGAAAAACTTTTATTGATTACGAGTTCGGCTCTCTGAGACTTTTGGAACTATTTTCATGAAGTCTATGCTTTCAATTTTCTGAAACTAATATAATAGAATATATATGCTATCCTATGGTTTCGTATATATGATTAAGCTTTTTTGAAGTGGTAGATACTGTTATTTATTAATGTATGATCTATTTTCATATGGGAATAAATTATATTTGAGGAAAGCTTGACTATTATGTTGGTTAATTTTGCACTTGAAATAACAGAGGGAATTAGTGGAAAGATTTGGTTTAAACAGTGAATCTTTGATAATATCAGAAGTGAATGATCTTTAAATTCTGCACATTCTTTTCATGGTGATGGAATGAGTGTTTTATCCTTATGTGTTTTTTGGTTAAAAGCACACATGTTATTCATTCTTTGTTAAATAAAATCATATTGACAATCCACTAGCAAGGAGCTGCACCTTGAGAATTTGTAGAGAGATGGCTTTTAGAAACTCATTTTTTAGTATTGAGTTTTCTTTTTCCCTTCAATTCATTCTTTGAAGGAGTTTAAGATTAATTTCAAGAAGAGGAAAAACTGTATGCTAACATCATGAGAACTGGATCATAAGAGGCTAATGCTCTCATGGTTTCTTCACTTGGCTCTACTCCCTCAGGCATAGCCTTAGCCACATCTTGTTGCTTTTTCTAGATAAGAAACCTCTTAAATTCATCACTCTTGATGAATTGGTCATCACTTAAGAACTCCTCCTGATATACTTCTCTAATATCTTGTCCTAACCACAAGGACTGTTCTTCATCTCCTTCATTAGTGGCCACCATCTTGCTGGCCCTTATTATTTTTCTCAATTGGTGATGGTAAGCCCTATCACCTAGTACAAGAGCAGATGCTCTATCAATCCTCCCTTTCTATTTTTTCTTCTTAGAAGGCTCTCCCTCTTCAAACCTCTGCTTCTTATATGGTGGCTCTAGAAGGTCCTCTGCCTCTGATTGGTCTTTAATAAGATCAATAACTGGTAAGTCTCCAACTTGTGGTGGGCTATCTCCTTCTTGGGATCCATCAAAGAATTCCTCACAATCAAAAGATGAGTAATCCTTCTTCTTCTTTTTTTGGTTCTGATAAATCAACTTTTCCAATTGATTTGACAGAGTGTCACACATCTCTATCATCTTGTTAATTCTTTCTAAGTAGGGAAGGTCAGGGAAGAAACTGTCAAAAGGAATTTGGGCTGCTTTCAACTAAGTTTGCAAATCCTTTAGGTCAAAAAACTTCTTCCATCTTGTAGTGACCTCATCCTTCTCCACAATATTCCTAATCACATCCTCCTCATCAAGGCCCTCATGTTCTCTATTCATGCCAATACTAGGTATTAGTGTCAACCTTATAGTCTTAATGAAGCCCTCAAGGTCCACATGTCTTCAAAAACCAAATACCATCTTGAATTGATTTAGCCAGGTGGTAATTTATGGGAAAGCCCTCTTACCAATCAAGAAATCACTGATTCTAAACTACCTAGGTGTGAAAGCACCTTTCTTATGAGGGGCCAAAAGTTCTTTGTCTATCCACATCAACTGCCAAAAAAATTCTAAGGAAGCATCTCTTGGTGGCACAAATTTTGGTAACAAATGTGGGGGTTGGGGGCAACCGTAAAATCTTATAATTGTAGAATTTTCCAATAAGTAGAAATCACCCCAATTATGGTTTCCCTCCCATTTTTACTCCCATTGCATAGGTCTTAGAAACCTTAGAACCTTAGGTGGTAACCTTGTAACATTGATGCCCAGCCATCTCAGAATAAGAAAAACAATGAAGTTCTTGAAAACAAAAATGTCACACTTATTTGAAGTACTATTCCATACCCTTACCCATAGTTGTACTAGATTATGTTGATCTTGGAAGGTGAATTCTGGTTTCAACATATTCAAATCAAAACTGTTGAAATTGAAAAATAGAATTAAGTGCATCAACATAGAGTAATGCAAGAACTTGATGGGCTTCTTACTTTCTTTGGCAGACATTAACCCTTCATGCATCCTATTGATTACATACTGGATGTAATCATAATCTATGTTTACTAGAGAATTCTAGATATCTCAAATCATCATCAAAAGATCAGCTGGCAAAAACTCTTCATCCCCATCTATTCCCAATACTCTACACAACCCATAACAAGTCTTCTTCATATAGTAATGGAGAGATTTAAATTGGTAAGGGGCATTCATGTTATCAGGGAGAGGAGCTATATATGTGCCTAGCTTTGGGATATGCTTCACCATCTGGTCTTTTACTAACCCTATATTTTTTGTATACCTCTCTCTCTCTTGGCTCAAATTAATTTTAGTAGAGGAAGATGTGAAAAAACTAAAAGCTTTCATGAAAGAACCCCTATCAAGAGTAACCAAAGGTGACTGGTCTACCTTCCTAATTTTTTTGGAGATAGGATCATACAACCTAGCCATTGCAACAATTAAGTCCACGTCTAAAAACATATCAGGGACAATCAATTTCCCTAAACCCAAAGCCCAAACATTACAAACAGGAACATGCCCACTCCTATTTCAATAAAAATAACTGAAGATAGTATAACCTGAGCAAGATGGTGTGACCAGATCTTTGCAATAACCTAGAATATCTTCAAAGACATCATCAGGAGGTCTCTTGTTCTAACTGGAACCAGGCAACAATTTGAGAAACTCGTCTAAATAATTTGGCTTGTTTCTATCTTCCCCACTTCTCATTTTGGCTTCACCACTAGAAGAAGCCATGCTCAGCTCTGGTTGACTCATTTTTTCTACACAATTGCTCTCAATTTTGCAAACTTGATTTCTTGGCACTCAAAGGTTGCTCCAGAAAACACAATTCTCTTTAAATGATTTTGAACATAGAAAACAATGAGTTTAGCCTATTTATTGATGCAAATTGAAATGTGTACAATTGCCAAAATCATTGCAAATCTACCTCCAATTACTTCCACATTCAATTCACATATCACCAGTTTTCAAATCAGTGCTAGCCGATGCCGGGATGTTGACAGATAGATTTAAAAATTTGAAAACAAGGCAAAAAGGCAATGATTACGGTTTGGTACTTCTATCACCCTTCTTACGTGATAAACTTCTCCTTTAAAACTGATTGGATGGCCAACTACTTTTGCTCTAGCTCGACAATGTACTTTATCCACATGGCAATGGCCTTTAACCCTTTTTTATTATTTTCTTCAAATGAGCCCGTTTCAGAGAACTAATGACTGAAGGTTCTCACAATCGCTAAATGAAAAGATAACCCTAGCTCACATTCAAAGAATTAGCAACCAAAGGCTTCATGTATTTGTGAAATCAATTTCTTAACTCTTCCTCCATTTAGCGAACTAGTGAACAAAGAAAACCCTACCCGAGCAACTAACCAGGGTCACAATTTGGAGAATTAGCGACAACGCTATTTCTGAATCTCTTAATGTTTTAGTTGATTGCTAATTTATTATGAGACTTGGTGACCAAAAGCTTCACTTCTTCACTGAATGGAAGCCTTAACCACATTTTTAATAGGAGAACTAGTGAATAAGCTTACTCTCTAAGTCATTGAATTCTTTCCCAACTGCCTGTTTCAAACTGAGACTTCGATTCAACCGTTGATCGTGACCTCAATCAATGGCCATCGCTAATTCATTAACTATAAGACAATTATCTTTTGATTACGAGACTTAGAGAACAAAGGGTTAAAACTTACTTGATTGCTTGATTCACCCATTCGTTGAAAAGCTTTCATCATAACCAATATTTTAAGAGAATGCGCGACTACCTTATTTGCGAGATCACCAAATAATTTAGAACCTTGCCAACATATTACAAGATCACGCAAATAATAGGGAAAACCACATTTGTCCAATCCGTTAAGCCAAACAGTCAGAGCCACCAAACTTAGAGCACATAGAACTTATAATACAGTCGCCAAATCGCCAAATCAATTTATATAGAACCCAAATACTTTGAAATTAAAACATAACCATCGATCATATGGGTAATCAATGGTCCTCACCAGATTGCTAGATAATACAAGTCTTAACCGCCCAATTCTGAGAATGAGAGAACACCGCCACGCCAGGTCACTAGAAGTTAACAGGAAACCGCTAGGAAATAAATGAACAGGAGACTACATACTTGCTGGTTCACACAAAGGTTGAGGTAACCACTGAACAACTTGGAGACTTAGTGACTAAAGTAAACATACAACACATGTTTTCACTCATTCACCAGTTCGCTGAATAACTCAAAGACATAAAACAATACTACGTGATTCAGCGAACACAAGATGGAAATAATCACACGCATAATCAAAACACTTAAGTGGCCAAAAAGTAACAATGAAATATAAGGATTAGGGCAACTTAAGGGTTTACACCAAGAAACAAAATTTCTCAAAAGGGCAAAACCTAGGGCAAGGGTTTTCTTTGATTGTAACAAATTTGATGGATTTTTTAAAACCTAAACCCTAGAAATTAAACTTGCAAAAGGATTAAACCATGAATTGGAACTGAAAACCTCACAAAACCTAAAAAAAAGCCCAACAGTGGCTCTAAGGATGCTTGAGTGCAAGGTCAAAGCAAAAACTTATGAATCTCTGGGAGGCAGACCACAAAACCCTAACCTAAAATAGGAAACAAACACACCACAAAACCAACACACCTACACATATATACATATCTACTATGCATGGAAAAGGAGAAAGAACTAATTGAAGAAAAACTTCAGGAACTGTCCATGCACTGGAAATTCATGTTCTCCACCATCCAAATTTTGCAAAAAATATGAATCCTTGCCATGAGTTCGACGAACGACAAAAGGTCCCATCCACAAAGACTCAAATTTTTTGTGTTTCCCTTTGTCTTCGGCCCTAGCATTCCATTGAAGAACCATGTCACCCGGCTCAAATTTTCTCAAAGTTTCTCTTTTATCAAAAATATATTTCATTTTTTGTTGCAACTTCACATTTTCCTTTTGTCCTTCCCTTCTGATCTCATCCAGTTCAACCAACTGAATCATTCTGTCTTGCAATGGATCACTAATTTCAATACCTTCTTCCTACATAAATTTGTATATTGGTAAGAAGTTGTTTACTGGTAATCTTGATTTCACACCATATACCATCTCAAAAGGGGACTTCCCTATAGCTCTTTTCTCCACAATCTTGTCAACCCACAATGCTAGTTTCAACTTTACATGCCAACTCCTTTTGTTCTTTTCTAGAGTTTTCTTCAAAATTTGTAGGATACTCTTATTACTAGATTCTGCCTACCCATTTTCTTGTGGGTGGTAAGGGGATGAATAAGATAAAATTATTCCCATTTCTGAAGAAAAATCAGTAATCTCCTGAGATCTAAAACTCATGGCATTATCTACAACCAATTTGACAGGAACACCAAATCTAGTGATTAGATTATTCATCAAGAACTCAATTACAACAGCACTGGTTGCCTTTCTAGTTGGAATTGCTTCAATCCATTTAGTAAAGTAATATGTAGCAACCAGAATCCAACTATGCCCCCCACTAGATTTCTCAAAAAATTCCCCAATAAAGTCCATACCCCACATAGCAAAAGGGGCTTCTGCAACCACAGGGTTCAACAATAGAGCACCTAAAAATTTAAGTTTCATGGAAAACCTTTGACATGGCTCACACTTTCTAACAAAAGAGAGAGTATCTTTGAACAATACAGGCCAATAGTATCCTGTCCTTAAAATCTTATGAGTTGTGGACCGAGCAGAAGGATGTCCTCCACACAACTTGGAGTGCATTTCTTTCAATACCTTTTCTGATTGGTGTTTGTCCAAACAAAATAATAGAATCCCATCATTATCTTTCTAGTACAAATCACCCTGTATCATTACATACCTCTGGGCCTGCAATCTCAAACTTCTCCTTTGATTATCATTCAACTCCTATGGACATTTAGCATATTTGATAAAATAAACAATATATTTGTACCATGGTTGCATTTCAATGCTAGTGACTGTATCTTCATTAACAACAACACTATTCATTTGTATGAGATCCATGTTTTCCTCAATCATTAGTTTTGCAAGTCCCAAACCTCTCACCAATTTGGTAATGTGGAGCTCAAGATCAAACTCTTGAATCCTATTGATCCACTTGCATCTTTTCCCTGTGACCTCACTTTTCCCCAAAATATCTTTCACTGTTGCATGAGGTACATATGCATTAACCTTGGCACAAAAAAGATAAGGTCTAAAAGCTTTAACTGCCTTGACTAGCGCATATGCTTATTTTTCCATTAACTCATAATTCAATTCAGCAGACTGCAATGACTTGCTAAAAAAGGCTATGGGATGTTCAAATCCTTCTTTATCCTTTTGCAATAGGACAGCTACAATAGTGTGAAAAGAGGCAAAGGAGAACAAAGAAAATGGTTTTGAATAATCAGGTGAGATTAAGATAGGGGCTTCTTGGATTGCTTGCTTAATTTTCTCAAAAGCTTGCTAAGTCTCACTATCCCAATTAAACTTTACATCTTTCTTCAAGAGTTTGACTATAGGCTTAACCATTTCTGCAAAATTAGCAATGAATCTCCTAAAAAAATTAATTTTCCCTAAGAAAGCTTGCACACCCTTTATATTCTTAGGTGAAGGTACCTTCCTGATTGCCTCGACTCTTTCAGGGTTAATCCTGATGCCTTCTTTTGACACTATATGTCCAAGTAACTTCCCCTTTGTCACAACAAATTGACACTTTTTTGGATTTAAAGAGACACCAAATTCTAGAGCTTTAACAATGACCTTTTCCAAATGACTACAGTGATCCTTAGCACTTTTTGAATAAGTAGTTAGATCATCTTGGTGCACAACCATAAGAACATCAATCAATTCCTTAAAAGCAACATCCATTTCCCTTTAAGAAGTAGCTCCAGCATTTTTCAAACCAAAAGGCATGCACACATACACATAGGTTCTCCATGGGGTTGTAAATGTTGTTTTAAACTGCTCTGATTCTTTGACCAGCACTTGATTATAACCTGAGAAACCATTCATCATTGATAAAAGTTCACAACCAGTTACCCTATGCAGCATGGCTTCCATATTTGGCAGTCCATAATTATCTTTTAATGAAGCTACATTCAAATTCCTAAAATCAACACAAAGTCTTATGTCACCATTCTTCTTTCTCACTAGCACAAGATTTGAGACCCCACGTGGAATGCCTAATAGGTTCAATGATACCAGCATCTCTCAATTTTGTCAATTCAGCCTGCATCTTTGTGGATAGTAGGGGATTGATAGGTCTTTGTTTTTGTCTAAAAGGCTTAGTATCTTCCTTGAGTGGAATTTCATGTTGAAAGAGGTCTTCTTTATAAGCCTTGAGATCATCATATGACCAAGAAAAAACATGCTTGTATTTTTTTAGCAATCTTATCAAATTTCCTCTAACCTCCCTACTCAACCTTTTCCCAATGTAAACTGTTTGAGGGGATGTTTCTGAACCTAAATTTATTTCCTCTAAGTCCTCCATTTTAGTGTTAGACTTTTGAGACAAGTACCCATCATTTATTTTAAACATTCCTTCTAACTCCACTAACCCTTTTGGTATATGGTTTGAAGGTAGTTGCACTATCTCATTTCCCATAATACATTCTTTTCCTTCAACATAATGTTGGGCTTTTAAAATCTATTTGTTGCCCATCATATTGATCTAGACCTTGAAGAAACCTTAAGATATCAAAATAATCCTCAAATACTTGCCAATTATACACATTGCCAGGCATTGTAGGCCTACTTTTGATTTCCAACATGGACACACCAGCAAGGGTAATATCATCATTTTTTATAGCAACATTAGCAAGAAAATCTGCAATGATATTATTAGACCTTTCTACCCAAAGCAGATTGAAAGCATCAAAAAACTCTAGTCTATCCCAGACAACATGTTTGTACAATTTCAATCTCTCATCCTTGGTAGCATATTTAGACCTTACTTGAGCTATAACTAATTAGGAATCACCATGGACCTTTAGAAATTTGGTACCATGTTTTATAGCAACATCTAATCCCAATATCAGTGCCTCATACTCAGCAGTATTATTAGTGCAATCAAAGGTCAATAGGAAAGAGTACTTGAAAGTAATACCTGATGGGGAAATAAAGACAACACCAGCTCCTAATCCTTCCTTGGAGCATCCACCATCAAAAAACATTTTCCAAATTCCATTTTTCTACAATACTAACTCATCAACTATTGGGTCTGTGTTTTTCATCTAAGGTACTATCTCTTCAATCATGAAATTATTCATGTCAATGTCTACAAAGCAGTTCAAATCTTCTGATGCAACTATTTCAACCATGACTAAGGAACGGGGCTCCCTATACAATTTTACCTCAATCCCATTAACTGGGATAGAAGCATATGACAAATCCAACTACAATTTTCAGCCTACTATTGTAGCCCATTGCCTTGATAGTAGCATGCCATAATGGGGTTTTGTATCAACAACAATGACATCCATCTTGTATGTGGCCTCTGGGAATACAACAATCTTTACTTCAATTCCAATTAGGGTTCCTACAATAGGTACTACCCTATTATCCATAGCATAACACCTTCCATTAGATGTGTCAACTTGTAATCCTAATTCTTTCATTACATGATAGGGCATTATAGTTGTAGCAGCACCAGAGTCAATCAAACAATTCTTTAGCAGAAAATTATTTACAATTAGTGTCACATAGAAAGGGTCAATAGAGGAAGGCTCTTGTGTCACAATAGTTCCAACACACACATCAGAGATGTTATCAATTGAAATAGGCCCTTCTACTGAATTTTCCTTCTCTTGCATGGCAGGAACTATCACTTGTTCACTTATGAGAGCCAAGGTCGTTGTCTTATGCTCCTCAATTTTCAACATTTCCAATAAAGGGATGGAAACCTTCATTTGGGACAGGGCATGTCTCATATCAAAGGTAGGGGGATCAAGAGAAATATTAGGATAATCCTTTTGCCTACCAACTTTCCTTTTAACCCTATCAACAAGAACATCCTCACTCCTTTTCTCAGTCACAAGCCCTTTATTCTTGTTATTTACAACATTGGGCCTTGGGAAAGCATTATTCTAAAGGTTATCCTTAACAAATACTGACCTAGGGACTCCTTGATTAGTATCCACCTTTCTATTTCTCAAGTTGTAAGAAGATTTGGCTAGAGTTATAGCAGCCACAGTTAAAGTTCTAATTTCCTCATCACTAGGTTTTCTCCATTGTTTTTCATCTAACCCTAATTCTACCATATGAGCTTTGCAATTATCATTATTAGACTCATCATGATCTGAGTGAATAAATACTTTTTGTTCATGATCTGAGAGAAACCTCCTTTTATGATCAATATCAAGACAAATCTCTTCATCCTCTGAAGACAGAAAATCCCCCATTACTTCAGTAGTAAACATGTTAATAGCAAGCTTTTCAGATTCTTCATAATCTCCTACGTATGAATTATTGGCCTCTTCTCCCAAGGCCTGAGCCATAGCACAATGGAATGGTGAATGGGGCATGTTACAAGCCACACACCAAGGGGTATTCTCCACATTATGTGTTTTATTTTTCTTCAAAGGATCTGGTGTATCTCTTCCCTTTTGGGGTTCATTATTTTCAGGAACAAGCCTCTCATCTTTCCAATTAGTCTTGTAAGGCATATCTCGTAAGTTAGGGGCTCTATCCTACCTCTGATAAGGTGGTCTTATGTCTTGAAAATTCCTACCACCCTTATCAAACTTTTTTGGGAAGTCTTTGGTAATACCAAATCCTTTGTCCACTTTATCATCCTCTTTGGATGGCCTTGCAGGCTGTGACCTAGTTTCCTTCCACAACCTACCCTCATCCCTCTTATACATCTAGCCAGATGCCTTTCAGTTGATTTCAATGTTGATGGCCAATTTAAATGCATCCCTAAGGGTACAGGGGTGCTTATCTCTCAGGAGATAAGACATTTTACCATCCATAGAATTGAAATAAGTGGTCAGGCAGACTACATCATCCAACCTTAATACTTGAAACAATTTGTAGATAGCCTTTTGGAATCTACTATTAAACTCTGACATGCTCTCATTGTAATGTTTTTTGATATTGTTGAACTCATTGAGCATGTAGCTTTAATTTACATGTTCTACATATTTCTCCTTGAAGCATCTGACAAACTCATCCCACGATGCAATACTATTCTCAGGCAAACCCCAGTACCAATCTCTAGCATCTTCAACCAATGATTAAACAAAAAGCTTCATTATAACATCTTCGTGCTTGATCTCATAATCATTAACTTTATCTGTGAAAAATTTCAGGTGCTCCTCACAGGTAACCACATTATTTTTAGTAAATAATGGGATTTTCTTTCTAGTCTTATTAGGGACAACATTGGGTTGACTAGGAATAACCGTTAAAAAATAAAGGTCTATATCTATCCAAATGAACTAGTCTCCTTTGGATATTTGGTTGGATCAAAGGGGTTGCTACAACATTTTGACAAGGTACAGTCCCCATTGCACCACTAACTACAGGGGGAACTTGACTAGTATTCAAATTTGGTCGAAGTATACTTTGTCTAGGATGAAGGGCTTGAGGATTTGGAAAATAATTGCTAAGCTGATTGGGTGGGATCATTCCTGATATAATAGGGATAGAGATACTAGCAAATGTGTTTATATTAGCATGAAAGAAATCAATCTTTCTCTTCATCTCATCTGCAGTAGCCTCCAATTCTAGTTTCTCCAACTGAAGAGCCAAATCCTCTGTAGCTTTTCTATCCCTTTCCAAATCTTGGCTTGCTTGGGAAGGTATACCAAGAACAACAACTTTCTTGGGCTCACTAATATTTACACCAACCATTTTTTTCTTTCCCTTATCAAGGATCTCTTTTGTAGCATTTCTAATGTCCTCGTTCCTCAGGATTTCATATGGGTGCAATTGCCAGAGAACATGTCATGTTCCCTCAAACTCATCATGTTTAAGCTTAGCATTTTCAGAATGATTTCTTAAAACCTCCATATCACCAAACAAATTCTTATCTAAATCCTAAAGATCTTGGTTTAGATCCTTAGCCTGGATCTCATTGTTCCTAGTTTTTCTCATCAAATCTTGCCTTTCCATGAGCAATTTGTATATTTGTTGTTCCCTTACTTTCCTTCTATTAGCAATTTCTAGTAATTGCTCATGCTCCTTTTTCCTTAAAGAAATCACTTCTTCCCTCAATTTTTTAGAATCATATGAGGCAGTTTCAGTAGCAGAAGTTTCTCTCGGTTGCTCTAGGGTTTCTCTCACAGGGAAATAACCTACTTCTGTGATTTCTTCTTCATGAGAGGGAAAGTGTAGACTAGGCATGACTTTCTTAACATGTTCAAGGTCATCAGAAGAGGAGGAGGCTTCATGGGGAAGTGGTGTAGGGACTCTATCTCTCGAAGGTCCTAGGGAATTAGCTATAATCTAATTTCTCCTAGACCATTACTTTCTACCAGGTGTATGAAGCTCATCACCCATATTATTCTCAGGGTGGTCCTTGAAATAAGATCTCATAAACCTTGGCCGACTCATGGCATGTCGCAACAAGATATAACAAAAATTTACAAATACCAATGACTGGTAAACATAGATTATTAGAGTTGTCGACCCACTAACAAGCGGGAGTCAAATTATCATGCTGGCCTGCAAACATACAATGGACAGTATTGCACACATCTATTGTACATTCTTATTCAATCATTCCCCAGTAGAGTTATCAATTTTGTTAGTGCTCAAATCTACAGATGATTTATGATTCATAAATCATGACAAAACCATAACTCCAATAATCCCAATAGATGCATCTAACAAGATGCAAGCACTAAGGTGTTAAGGTTGTCAAACCTTCTTCACTTTGAGTAATGAAACTCAGGTGGGTTTACCTATAACAATTCACTATTTTCAAATGAGCTTTGAATTGTGAATTGGCTCCTTCACTGTTATACTATCCCTTTCAGAATTGACTCAATAAGACATCACAACTCTTAGTACAGCCCAAATTATCTTGATAAAGAACACTATGATGAAAATTATGAAAGCAATAACATGGAACAGTGGCATAAGGACATTCATCCTTCTTCTTTTTGACATTTAAACTCAAGGAAGCATAACCTCTTTCTGGTACTTCTTTAAAGAATTACAATATACATCCATGAACTTGTCATAGATTATTCAGATAATGACTAAGCAATAAAAGTAAAATTAATCAATTATTTGTATCTTCTTGGTGGTACAAATGTAAATATAGTTTAGACCAGTGCCTTATCTACTTGGGCATCAGAGTCAAACCCTACCTCCACAAGATTCTATCAAAATAGATATACTAAAACCCAAATGAAATGCCTAACATCCCATTCCTTTAATTCCTACACCTGCTATCAAATTTATACATGGATAATGAATTCACAGAGAACCTCCCCTTAAGATTTTATTCTTTCATTGAAAGAACTTAAGTTCAAGCCCTATATTCACCTTGTGAACAATGCATTAAAAAGACTTACAATTTAATGCATAGGAAAACTAAACATCCATACATAAAGACAACAAGTAGAAACAATAGAGTTTCAATATCTTTGTATTAATATTCAAAATGTATCAGTACAGTATCACCATGACTTCAGAGAAATAAAGTTCTATATCTTGGAACTTTTTTTACAAAATGTATCCACCACCTCTTGAAAAGAGTAAAAACTTGCTATATATACCCACAACCATCTTGGAATCCTCAAAAGGATACAACAAGCTTCGGATAGCTGTGTAAACAACTTGCACAAAAAGACAAATAGTACAAATCAAAAGATTGTGATTATAACAACAGAAAGCAGTTCTCAACTACTTAACAATTTTACAAGTGGCACCTTTGTCTAAAGATATTTCAGAGCAATTACATAATTTATTGCATTAATGATGACCACCATATGGCTAACCTACATCATCCCTTGTTTGAAACATGCTCTCCCTCAAATTCTAGATTAGGTGCCATTTGTACTCTATTCTTCTTCCTCTTCTATCATTTGGGCAACTGGCTTCTTCTTTTTCTTCTTTGTTAGTTTGTCCCATGCTACCATATCATCATCAAATGGCCAATTGTAAGCAGGCAACTCCTGTCGTAATTTGATCTAATGATCCCACATGGAATTAGTTACACTTTTAGCCTTTGCTACAAATCGTATGCAATCACTTTCAATTTTAAATAAGCTATCAATTATACTATTGCATCTCTCTAAATCCAAAGCCCTGTCACTGTTAAGGAAAGCATCCTGCTTAATTATCATTTGATCCATTGATGCTTTCCACTCATCTATACTAACAATACCCCCACCATTATCATATATTGGAGGCAAGTACTTATTGCTACTCCCATCAAACATAGCTAGCTTGGCTGCTATCTGGTTAGACTTACCTTTAAAGAACTTTGATACAGCACTTACTAAACCAATCTTTTCAAAAACCTCAGATACTACCTTAGGAATATCATACCTATATTCCTATAAATCATCAAGCTTATCAAACAGTGAGCTCCTCCCTGACCATGCACTAAAGAGTGACTCCAAAGTAGTCAAAAAATCATTCACTTTTCCACTGGCCTGGTGTAATAGACTAACTGATTGATGGACTAATTCCATCCTGTCCTTTATTTTGTCCTACTTATATTGCACAATCCTTGCTACAGTATCTAAGGATGCATCTAGTCTTATTTTTTCTAAGTCTTCGACAGGCTTATCAAGAACCCCTGTATCTGTCTAAACAGGGACCTCAATCTACAAAGGAGGGGGAAGAACTACCTTTGAGGCTCCTTCAAGCCTAACCTTCAATTCAACCAACTCATCTTCCCACTGCTTGATCTTCATCATTTTCAAGTCTCTATCTTTGGCCATTACAGTTGCATTCTCAAATAGTTTTGCATACATTTCAGACAACTGAGCTGTCTTTGCTTCATTCAAGTTAGCTAAGTGGGTCACTACCTTGGAAACCTCAAGATCAATTGTATTTTGTACATTCCATATGATTTTATTCCCTTCCATTTGATCCTCTATACTTAGTAGAGATGGATTTTGACTCTTTGAGGCAATAGACCACATTGCAAAAACCTGGGATCTTGGGTCATAGCCACTTCCTCTTATCATTTCACCAATATGAACCTCAAAGGATAGACTACCCTATGGTTTCTTTCTTATCTAATCAATGATAAAAAGAAGAGGTCAAATCCCATCCTAGAGTTAGCAACATTCCACTTGATCTAACCATTTCTCTGGCTTCATCTACAATTATAGCATCAAGGCTAGGATCATAAGAGGCTAATGCTCTCATGGTTTCTTCACTTGGCTCTACTCGCTCAGGCATAGCCTTAGCCACATCTTGTTGCTTTTTCTAGATAAGAAAACTCTTAAATTCATCACTGTTGGTGAATTGGTCATCACTTAAGAACTCCTCCTGATATCCCTCTCTAATATCTTGTCCTAACCACAAGGATTGTTCTTCATCTCCTTCATTAGTGGCCACCATCTTCTTGGCCCTTATTGTTTTTCTCAATTGGTGATGGTAAGCCCTATCACCTAGTACAAGAGCAGATGCTCTATCAATCCTCCCTTTCTATTTTTTCTTCTTAGAAGGCTCTCCCTCTTCAAACCTCTGCTTCTTCAATGGTGGCTCTGGAAGCTCCTCTGCCTCTGATTGGTCTTTAATAAGATCAATAACTGGTAAGTCTCCAACTTGTGGTGGGCTATCTCCTTCTTGGGATCCATCAGAGAATTCCTCACAATCAAAATTGAGTAATCTTTCCTCTTCTTTGTTTTCTTATGATCAATTAACTTTTCCAATTGATTTGACAAAGTGTCACACATCTCTATCATCTTGTTAATTCTTTCTAAGTAGGGAAGGTCAGGGAAGAAACCGTCAAAAGAAATTTGGGCTACTTTCAACTAAGTTTGCAAATCCTTTAGGTCAAAAAAATTGTTCCATCTTGTAGTGACCACATCCTTCTCCACAATATTCCTAATCACATCCTCTTCATCAAGGCCCTCATGTTCTCTATTCATGCCAATACCAGGTATCAGTGTCAACCTTGCAATCTTAATGAAGCCCTCAGGGTCCAGATGTCTGCAAAAACTAGATACCATCTTCAATTGATTTGGCTAGGTGGTAATTTGTGGGAAAGCCCTCTTACCAATCAAGAAATCACTGCTTCTGAACTGCCTAGGTGTGAAAGTACCTTTCTTATGAGGGGCCAAAAGTTCTCTGTCTGTCCACATCAACTGCCAACCAAATTCTAAAGAAGCAACTCTTGGTGGCACAAATTTTGGTAACAAATGTGGGGGTTGGGGCAACCGTAAACTCTTATAATTGTAGAATTTTCCAATAAGTAGAAATCACCCCAATTATGGTTTCCCTCCCATTTTTACTCCCATTACATAGGTCTTAGCAACCTTAGAACCTTAGGTGGTAACCTTGTAAAATTGATGCCTAGCCATCTCAGAATAGGAAAAACAATGAAGTTCTTGAAAACACAAAAGTCACACTTATTTGAAGTACTATTCCATACCCTTACCCATAGTTGTACTAGATTATGTTGATCTTGGAAGGTGAATTTTGGTTTCAACATATTCAAATCAAAAATATTGAAATTGAAAAATAGAATTAAGTGCATCAACATAGAGTAATGCAAGAACTTGATGGGCTTCTTACTTTCTTTGACAGACATTAACCCTTCATGCATCTTGTTGATTACATACTGGATGTAATCATAATCTATGTTTACTAGAGAATTCTAGATATCTAAAATCATCATCAAAAGATCAATTGGCAAAAATTCTTCATCCCCATCTATTCCCAATACTCTACACAACCCATAAAAAGTCTTCTTCATATAGTAATGGAGAGATTTAAACTGGTAAGGGGCATTCATGTTATCAGGGAGGGGAGCTACATATGTGCCTTGCTTTGGGATATGCTTCACCATCTGGTCTTTTACTAACCCTATATTTTTTGTATACCTCTCTCTCTCTTGGCTCAAATTAATTTCAGTAGAGGAAGACGTGAAAAAACTAAAAGCTTTCATGAAAGAACCCCTGTTAAGAGTAACCAAAGGTGACTGGTCTACCTTCCTAATTTTTTTGGAGATAGGATCATACAACCTAGCCATTGCAACAATTAAGTCCACATCTAAAAACACATCAGGGACAATCAATTTCCTTAAACCCAAAGCCCAAACATTACAAATAGGAACATGCCCACTCCTATTTTGATAAAAATAACTAAAGATAGTATAACCTGAGCAAAACGGTGTGACCAGATCTCTGCAATAACCTAGAATATCTTCAAAGACATCATCAGGAGCTCTCTTGTTCTGACTGGAACCAGGCAACAATTTGAGAAACTCATCTGAATAATTTGGCTTGTTTCTATCTTCCCCGCCTCTCATTTTGGCTTCACCACTAGAAGAAGCCATGCTTAGCTCTTGTTGACTCACTTTTTCTACACAATTTCTCTCAATTTTGCAAACTTGATTTGCTTGGCACTCAAAGGTTGCTCCAAAAAACACAATTCTCTTCAAATGATTTCGAACACAGAAAACAATGAGTTTAGCTTATTTATTGATGCAAATTGAAATATGTAAAATTGCCAAAATCAATGCAAATCTACCTCCAATTACTTCCACATTCAATTCACATATCAGCAATTTTCAAATCAGTGCTAGCTGATGTCGAGATGTTGACAGATAGATTTAAAATTTTGAAAACAAGGCAAAAATGCAATGATTACAGTTTGGTACTTCTATCACCCTGCTTACGTGATAAACTTCTCCTTTAAAACTGATTGGATGGCCAACTACTTTTTCTCCAGCTCAATAGTGTACTTTATCCACATGGTAACGGCCTTTAACCCTTTTTTATTATTTTCTTCAAATGAGCCCATTTCAGAGAACTAACGACTGAAGGTTCTTGCAATCACTAAATGAAAAGATAACCCTGGCTCACATTCAAAGAATTAGGGACCAAAGGCTTTGCATATTCATGAATTCAATTTCTTAACTCTTCCTCCATTCAGCAAACTAGCGAACAAAGAAAACCCTACCCGAGCAACTAACCAGGGTCACAATTTGGAGAATTAGCGACAACACTATTTCGGAATCTCTTAATGTTTTGGTTGACTGCTAATTTATTATGAGACTTGGCACCCAAAAGCTTCACTTATTTGCTAAACGAAATCCTTAGCTACATGTTTAATAGGAGAACTAGCGAATAAGCTTACTCTCTAAGTCATTGAATTCTTTCCCAACTGCCTATTTCAAACCGAGACTTTGATTCAACCATTGATCGTGACCTTAATCAATGGCCATCGCTAATATGCTGAGACTATAAGACAATTATCTTTTGATTACGAGAGTTAGCGAACAAAGGGTTAAAACTTACTTGACTGCTTGATTCCCCCATTCGTTGAAAAGCTTTCATCATAACCAATATTTTAAGAGAATGCACGACTACCTCATTCGCCAGATCACCAGATAATTTAGAACCTTGCCAACATATTACGAGATCATGCAAATAATAGGGAAAACCACATTTGTCCAATCTATTAAGCCAAACAGTTGGAGCCACCAAACTTAGAGCACATAGAACTTATAACACAGTCACCGAATCGCCAAATCAATTTATGTAGAACCCAAATACTTTGAAATTAAAACATAACTATCGATCATATGGGTAATCAATGGTCCTCACTAGATTGCTAGATAATACAAGTCTTAACCACCTGATTCTGAGAATGAGAGAACACCGCCAAGCCAGGTCACTAGAAGTTAACAGGAAACCACCAGGAAATAAGTGAACAGGAGACTACATACTCACTAGTTCGTGCAAAGGTTGAGGTAACTGCTGAACAACTTGGAGACTTAGCAACTAAAGAAAACATACAACATGGTTTTTCACTCATTCACCAGTTCGCTGAATAATTCAAAGACATAAAACAATACTATGCGATTCAGCGAACACTGGATGGAAATAATCATGTGCATAATCAAAACACTTAAGTGGCCAAAAATTAACAATGAAATATAAGGATTAGGGCAACTTAAGGGTTTACACAAAGAAACAAGATTTCTCAAAAGGGAAAAACCTAGGGCAAGGGTTTTCTTTGATTGTAACAAATTTGATGCACTTTTTAAAACCTAAACCCCAGAAATTAAACTTGCAGAAGGATTAAACCACAACTTGGAACTGAAAACCTCACAAAACCTAAAAAAAATCCCAACATAGTCTAAGAGTGCATAAGTAGATATGCAATGATATGAAAGTTACAGTCAGTTGAAGATGAACAGCTAGTGTGTGCCAGCAGCGAACAGAGCATAGAGCCGACAGTTAGCATTTTGGTTTGAGATTATGTTTTAATGTTGTAAAGGCTATGCGCCCATTGTATTTAGGTTTCCAACATATGTACATGTATAATTGTAAGCATGCTTAAGCCAATTCATTTGGAAGCATTTTTTGTAATTAGTTATAGGGCTGACCTAATTGTATAATTGGTATGAGTGCATAAATAGAAGGTGCACCCATTGTATTCGGTATGGAAGAAGAAATAGAGTTGTGATAAGTAGAGAAGAGGTATGCAAAGTGAGCATAAGATGTATTAGAGCTTTGGTAGAGGTCAAAGCTTCAGCGCACCAAAGGAACTGATCTGACAAGCAGTGTCACAGTGAACAATTCACCTACAGATATAGTGTGTATCTAATTCAGAAGGTTGTAGCCTTCATCATTTGAGTAATAGGGATCATTGTAAAAGACTCCTAATAGGGTCCGACCCTTAACAAGGTCTACTATACTAAAATTATTGTAAAGCTACTCCTAACAAGGGGGTAAAGGATCTTCTAACAAGGATCACAAAACACTAGTGCAGATTATTAGTGGGTATCAAGTCCAACTGGGGTTTTTACCTATTTGGGTTTCCCCATAACCATATTGGTGTCATGTGTTGATTTCATGTTTCATGTTTATGTGAATGTTTAATTTAGTTCTTAAGCATTTATGTTTTGCATATAGATTAAAGTAAAAAGTTAAAATACAGTGAACACTGATTCACCCCCCCCCCCCTCTCAGTGTTCCCATTCCTAACACAAGGTTCTTGGATATCTTATTTTGAAGGACCTTTTTTGTGAGGATCTTTGAAAGATTTCAATCAAGTTTTGGCTCAATTTTGATGCCTCCAATGGAAAAGGATAAACTTAACAAAGAAACTTTGAAAACAATCCCGATAAAGGACAAAGAAACTTTTTGGAATACAAGCAAATGATTTACCACTGAATCTGATGATGCTTCTGAAAGATGTGTATGTTTTGACAGATTTTTGCACTGAGTTTGTAACTTTGAAAACACTTCAAGCAGAACTACCTAAGGGAAGGCTAGTTTAAAAATCTTTTCCCACGGCCTGATACCCCTAAAAGGGATACATATGGTGAGTGTCTTAAGGTGATCTAGGAAACCATAGGGATCGATCCTTGCACAAAGATTTTGATAACTTTGGGAGTAGATCAGGAAGCCTCTGATTTAGCAAGTGTCTAATTAGGTCTGTGGTGTCCTCTCAATCAGTTTGTACACATGTGACTCACTTAAGAGCCTAGTTGACCATGTTGAAAAAGTAGGGATATTCACCTACCTCAGGCTACAATCAACACACATCACCTGAGCTTGAGGGAATGAAGCGAGAGTTTTCTCAATGCTTTATTTCTATATCAGTTGGGGAAGTACCAATTTGAAGTCATTCTCCAAAGAGGAAGAACTTTTCTCTTTGTACATGCTTCTCTAGAAGTAAAACAAGTGAACTCTTCCAAGTTCAACCTTTTTTACGTCACTTAGATTTAAATGGGATTCACAGAAATATGAAAAAATCCTAAAATCACATCTTGAAGAGTTCATTTTTCAATTTGATTTAGTGTTCTTTTATGCTATGACCTTCAAACACATATGATTTAGGATGAAAAGTTCATTCCTTGAAAACAAAAAAGCCTTTTAAAAATATTTGCAAGAGTTTTTTCCTTTTAGCATTCAAGATTTTTTGCTTTCTAGGACTAAAAGAATGAAGTTTGCTTTGATTTGCCTTTGATTTCCTTTTTTTCACTCAACATTGAATGTGATTTAAAACTTAAATGAAATAATTAATTTTGATTTGGTTCATCCTTTAGATTCATTCAAGATTTGTTTGATTGATTTCAAGCACTAAAATGAAATGTTTTATTGCATTGATTTTATTTTATCCCTTAGGCATTCAAGACTTGGTTGTTGTTCATTTGAAGCACCAAACAAAGTGTGTAATATTTTCTTTGTTCAATTTTATCCTTTGTTAATTTTAAGCCCAAATTGAAATGATGAGGTGTTATGAGTTCATACAATGTTCATTTTAAGACCTTAGGATTAAGTGTGTTAATTCTATTTTTTATCATTAATTCATGATCCCACTGACTCTTCTTGATTTTTGGGATAAAATATGGTAACTTTGTCTATATATTTGGATAGACCTCTGAACCATATTTTTGGTGCTTCTTGAATTGTCAAAAATGAAGCTTGTATGCAAAAGTTACAAAGGTTTTTGTGAAAATACCTCTTTATGGATTTTTTTGGAAAATAAGCTAAGATCCCACGAGAAGAAGAAGAAGAAGAAGTAGAAGGAATAGAAGAATAAGAAGAATAAGAAGAAGAAAAATAATTCCAAATGCTCCCTCAACCTACAAGCTTGAAAAATCAGAAAAACACTCCAAACCACATTAGAATGTTAGTAAAGAACCCGTGAAGTGGGTTCCACCGGGTGTGCCAAAAATAGTGCAGAGTGAACCTAACCTATTTGGAATAGGCATAGACATTCAAAAATTATTTAATCAAATTCTAACAACATATTCCTAAACATATAGAGAAAACTATTCGCAAAGACATTTAGATAGAACTAAAACAGGAGCACCTTGTCACCATTTGATTTGTTCTTGATTTAGGGATGTGGGTGTGCTCTCAAAACACTTGGAGAAATTCCCTAATGTATATTAGGAAAGAATAAGATGGATTAGGGACCATAAGAACCCCATAATGGCACAGAATCAGGTATAGTTCACCTGATTTTCCCCTAAGGCCTTAAGGATCCTAATGAAGATGAAATGCAAACTAGGCTACAAATGATTAATCTAGAGTTGATTTTAATCCAAATGAAACATGATATGATGCTGAAAATGATTAGAAAAACTTAACAAAGAACTAGATTCAATCAATTAAGATATTCTAAGATGATCTATAAAAGCATAAAATAGAGTTAATCTAACAAATATGATTAAAAGCTTAAGATCTAGGAGTAATCTAGCATTATAACACTACTATGAAATGGTTATGTGAATTGGTAAATTTCTCTGAGAAGTGAGGGTATTTATAGGATTTAAGGAAGGGGTTGGGTTAGGTAGTGGAGTTAGGGTCAGAGTCAGGGTTTGGGGTAGAGTTTGGGGTATAGTTAGGGGTAAGGTTAGATGGATAAGGGTTAAGGCTTCTCACACATGTGCGAGCAACACTAGGGAAGTGTGCATAGGGAACCAAGTGGAAATAAGATTCATGGTCCTCATTTATGAGCTTGTAAGAGCCTTAAAGAGTGTCTAAGAGGCCATTAATGAGTCTTTAACGCTCATTAATGAGGGGGTTTGACCAAAAGTCAAAGAATATTGGTTTAGGCTAATAAATCTAGGAATCACCTCCTAAGTTGGTTTAGGAAAAGTTTAGGAATGTCTAGGAAA
Source organism: Chamaecyparis obtusa (assembly GCA_027943335.1). NCBI lineage: Eukaryota > Viridiplantae > Streptophyta > Pinopsida > Cupressales > Cupressaceae > Chamaecyparis > Chamaecyparis obtusa. The sequence goes on along the minus strand of BSBK01007160.1, from coordinate 262,364 downwards.
ATCTAGAAGATTCTAGGGTTTTGAGGGATTAAATAAATATAAAATTTATTTAAGGAATGTGACATCATTTATTAAATAATGATTCAATAAATAGGGGAAAATTACTCAAATTTTATTTAAGTGGTTTGGGGAGGGATTCTTTAATTAAATGTGTCTAATTAAAATAGGAGGAATTAATGGCATAAAAATTAATTAATTAATTAATTAATTAACAAATGATGATGTCATCAGGGGTTTTACAAAATAAAATATTTTTATTTTGGTAAAGGATTTTTAGGTGTCTACACTATCAATAACAATCGGGACTTAACTCTTTCCCCCAACTATGTCTCCTCATGAAAATGTCTCTCCTTTGTTGTCCACTGTGACAACATCTTGGTCTGAAGATTGAAAAACTTGTTGTGAGTGATCCCTCAAACATATGTCTAGATATCTATTTTCTATTAATGTCTTTTCACATAAAACTGAATAATTTTGGAAAGAACAAAATAGTGAATCATCCCATGAAATAAAGTGAGAATGCCTCCAAGATAGTTAAAACACCTTATGTGAATAGTTGATACTCCTTGTAGAATAGTGAAAAGATCTTGTGACTATCAAACTCTTGAAATAGTTAATGATTTACTCTAACAACCATTGTTAGCATAGCGATAGCATCCTTCATAACAATGCAGGAAGTTGAAACAGTGAATGGAAGCTTAGATATAATAATAGAGAATTATCATATAGGAATAAAAAAAATTATCAAATAGTGAATAATATCACTAAGAGAAGTGAAAGAACCTCCTCAAAAATAATGCATACATCTTATATAACTATGAAAATATCCTTGAAAGAACAATCAATAACTCATCTAAACCTATCAATAGGTCTGATGGAACAATGAAAGGAACCCTTTTTTCATCCATTTCTGTATGAAATCTACTTTTTATTTAACTCTTATCTGTTGTTTTGTCCTTTGAAACTATTGTTTTTCCTTGTTCTCCATTTGGAATTTTCTATTCACATGGAAGATTTCCTATTCCTTTTGCAGAAAACTACTTTTAATAGTTATATCTATTGCTTTCAACCTTGAAATATATGATTCCTCCATGGGATTTTTTTCCCCTTTGTTGCTTCTCATGGATATGGTGTTATATCACTTGGATCTTCTCTTCTTTCAATCATATCCACTATTTATTAATGCATAAATGTTGTCTTTGTCTCAACTCTTAATCTTCCATCCCAAACATCTTTATGGACTACCTTTTGACTTTTATTTTTCTTGCAAGGCCATGTCTTGTGTGTTGCTCTTTACTTTCTACATAATTGTCTTCATTCACGGGTTTCTTGTATCCTTTGCTACCCACTATGCTTCCTTGGGACTATGTTTATTTGGACCATCTACTTTGGTATGAATAAAACCCCAAATAAAGCCTCATATTTATACAATCCTTTGTTTTCCTATCATGAACTTTCCCTTCTTTCACTTATATAGTGTGGTGACCTTTGAGGTAGAGCTTGTGACTATCTTCAAAATTCATTTTATAAATTTATTGTGTCTTTAAGGTGTCAAAAGTATCTGTCACTCACCATTGTACTGTATGAAACTCTGAAATTCATTGTTTTCTTGATGTCATCTTTTCCATCATCGTTCTCACTTTCTTACCTCAAGTATCACATGATTACAGTATGAATCTCACCACTTGATGATATCTCAACTTGTTCCTCCTATGTGATTTTTTGAAGAGTGAACACATCCCTCATAAATTAATGAGTGTATCTCTCTAAATTAGTGAATATAAGTTACCTTATGAACATAATGAAAAGGAATTTCTCTTAAAAATGAATGTATCTCATTAATCAATGAATGAAAAATGTATCAAAAATGCTTGAAACTATTTTAAGTGATGGATGGACCACTTATAATAGTAAAAAAATTGACAAAAAAATAATTTGACCATTAAGAACAGTCATTGAATCTTTGAGGAAATAGATATGAATCCATAAAACAACAAATAACTCAATTCCAATTAATAAACTTCTTGAAAAATAATCAATTTTTCTTTGTAAACATCCAAAGATCTTTAGGATAGAAAAAGAGCTTCCAACCCAAAAATAAAATGCATGGTCTTTTCAAACTTTTGGATGATCTTCAAGAATAGGTAAATGAGAATCTCATATTGATAGGTCAATGAATACATATGAAATATCAACACATAGATACTAAGACATTCTTTCTTTATGATTGACATAACCTTGTTATAAATAGATATAAGATCCTATGAAAGAACAACCTCTATCTTTATGAACAATGAATATCTCTAATCCAAACAATGAATATATCCTTAGAAATAGTGAAACCTTCTATTTTAGCATGACCTAGATGTATTCTCATTTTGGATATAAACAAAGCTCATCTCTAGAAATATTTCTAGCTAATATACAAGTTTGAAACCCTCTACCATGCTAAACACTAGTGGCTAATAATGGCTCCTCATAAAAAGAAAAGGGCATAATTAATAATGTTTCAGACCTAGCACTTGGATTTTCCATGTGTATAAGATATTTGAGGACAACAAGAAGACCATAAACACATCCATGAGACTCCTTCAAGTACTTTCTGAGAAAAAGAAACCTCCAAAATATCTCCCAATCGCAATGGACACCATTGTAGCTCCTTCTTGAATTGGTGTTCATGAATGGGAAATCCTTGTTTTGCTAAAATAACAAAAATTGGGCCTTTTCAATGTAAAAGTTTCCCTCCAAATATTTTCATACAAGCCTTTAAGAAGACCAAGTCAAAGCATATTAAAACTAAACATTTGAGGTCCCCTTCTTTCTCAATATTATGGACCCTCTCAAATAATTGTGCATTTTTTAATACTTTAACTTTATGTATTTCAGAAACTAAAATGAAACTCTTGCAAAACTTAAAAACATGACTTATCCCTTTGACATTGATCAAACAAGACATCTTCCCCAATAACATTTGATGGACAATTGTTTTCACAAAAAGTGAAAAAATGGATAACAATATCCTTATGAGTAAGAAAAACTTTAGGAGGAAAAACATAAATCATTAATTCTTCATCTCTAGAGGGAAGGTCATTGAAATAAATAGAAGATAAATTTTCATTAAGGGAATTGTCAACCATATCAATCTCTTCTTTGACAAAATCATCCTCTTGCACCAAGGTACTCTCATGGGAAGGTACATATTAAGAGAATAATCAACATCATTCCTCAATGCTCCATCCTAAAGAAAGACATCACTAAGAGAAGTATTAAAAATATTGTCTTGCACCAATATGTCCTTATTAGGGAGAGAAACTTTTGGAGATATTTAATGTGATCAAAGAGAGGTTATGAAAACATCACATGCATAATTTTTTTTCCTTTTAGTGTTAGTAGGAAAGACACAATGAAAAGACAAGTTGACCAAAGGCCAATGATTTATCTCAAAATTGATGATAATATTTTTGCAACATGAAAATATTTAAAATGCCATTTTTTTTTATGGTGTCTAATGTAATGAAACAAAAAATGCCATGAAACACAATTCAATTAAGTTATGCAAGTACGCAATCTAAGAAATGTATGTAATGAGCTAAGAAATACAAGTACATATGTAATGAATGAATGCCTCTAAATATAAAAATATCACACAATATAAAATCTAAAACTAAAAATTAGAAATATGCAAGTGTAAGACACCTTGGATTTACCAAAATGTAATAATGTGGAAATGAAGTGTTTATTAGTTTATGCATGAAAAATAAAAATGAGTCTTATTTCCACTTAATTGCATTAAGGAAAGGAGATCCACTTGGATCAAACTCAAATTCAATTGAAAAGGATTGGGCACAAGGTGAATCCAATAGCTCCTTGTTTGAGTTGAAAATGAGTATGTAAATTGAATGTGAGGATTATGGCTATAAGGTGCAAAGTTGACAATCGAAAACATAAACAAATAATTGTAGAATGGATAATCATAAAACCAACTTAGATCTGAAAGGAGAATGTAGAGAGGAACTTGTATCTAAAATTTGGGCTAAAATCAAGAGGTCAATGTTGCCTTGGGTACCCTTGTCTTGCAAGGTGAATTTCTAATCTTTGAACAAGGTTTGAGACCCCAAAACACTACACTAGACCTTTGCCAAAATTTAGCTAGATATAAGAGGTCAATGGGGGCCCAAGATCCCTTTAACTAGTCAATGAAACTCCAAGCCCTTGACTAGGTACTTTCTAATGAATTTTTGAGTGCAACTTTGTCTATGTTTCCCAAATGCTTTTCCATGTTTGGTCCCTATTGGAAGATTTTAGTTGGACTTGAATCTTCTTACAAGAGAAAAGTGGTGTTTGTATTTGTATAGGGGTTTTCCTCAGTCAAACCCCAAGTTAAGACTCAAGCCTACAATGGTGATTAATTGAAATATAACTTTGAATTGAAATGCTTGATTGGAAATGCTTAATTGAAATAATTATACCTCCAATTAATGATGCAATGTCCTTAGGATAAGTCTTCCATGTGTTGATGAAATAACATGTTAAATCATCATAAATTCCATCATGAAACTATAATCAAAACATAATTGAAGATTCCTTGATGTAGCTTGTTGCTCCTTGAATAAGATCCGCTCTTGAACTGGAATGGAAGCATAAGAATATGATGTAATTATGTGATGTCTTATGCTAAAATGGATTGGGAGGGATGCCTTATATAGTGAATTCAAAGATAAATCACCTTGTGGATAACTTAAAATTATCAAATTTTTGAATTGGGAATAGTTTCAAAAAGGGAAAGATCAACATAATATCCTCCTAAAATTTATGCCAAAAAGTGTTCGTCAATGTCACCCCAAGCGACATTGAATTGACAAAATTGGCCCAATTTTTTAGGAACATGAGAAAATAGGATCTTAGTGCTCAAAATAATTTTTTTGGAAAATATATGATGTTTATATGGGGAAACATGTTTTGAGATTTGAAATGGGCTAGGAATTATAACAAATTAAAATGATAAAAGATAAAGGGCACACCTAGAATTAGGAGGCCAAATAATAAGTGTTGATGTATTAAAGTAGAATGAGACTCATAATATTAATTTAAATAAATAATGAATAGAGGAATGAAAAATACTAAATGAGTGTTAGGAGAGTTTGAAATTAAACACCCCAATTAAATGCGTACAATTTATGACACTGCAATATTCAATGTATCGCATTTGTATTACTACAATTAATGAGGACATATAGTTAGTGGAAGTTATTGATTGGAGAGAGGAGATGCCAAAAATTGGAAATTAGAAATTAGAAATGGTGCAAACCTTAGATTCATAGGTAGGAAAGAAGACTTGGTAAGTTGAGTACAAAAAATACCTTATTTTCTAGAAGAGTAAAAAGAACTTGTGGATTAATGAAACTTAATTAAGTAAACTTGGGTGGTTGAATTAGTTATTTCCATAGTACTTATTATGAGCATGTCATATTAGATATTTTTACCAAGGGTGTCTAATATAATAAATCCTTGGGTTAGGATTCATCACCCAAAAATGCATGTTATGGTTTATATGCATGCCCTATGGTGTTGTAATTTTTTGCATGTTTCTACAAATGTACACAAATTTTATTGTTGTCTGGGTAGATTTTGGTGTCCCATGCATGTTATATTTATTGCATCCCCACACATATTTGTCAAGTACAAGTTATCTTTGTGCCAAAACCCATTGTCTTTTTTGCACAACCTTGTCACATATTATCTTGTCTTGTAAAATAATTTATTATTCATGTATATGGTGAAAAGGGAAGAAATGACATAGATAAGAAAAATCACTTCTCCTTTTCATTAATTACACATTTCAGACGGAAAATACCCCACTATGTTAAAGATGAGACTCAAACACTAAGTGGGGTAGTGATCCTCCACTAAAATAATGTGATTGATGAAATAAGAATAACTAAATGTAGTAATGTAAGTGATTAGTTAGGAAAGTTACTAAAAAATTGATAAAAAAAGACTTGTAATAGACAGACAGTGAGTAGAAATTTATAGAAATGAAAACTAGGAGACAAATCTAACATGTGGCTGAAATCTAAGCTCAAAATGCAAGGTACATGATGGAAATAGAGTCATGTACCTGAGACATTATGGAAATGGTAACTTTTCCCTAGTGTTTTCATCTAATTTTTTCACAGATCATTTACTGTTCTTGATCTTCCCAAATCTTACTTGATGACTCTGTAACCTATTATTGCACACACAAAAGAGGTTGGCTAATGGGGTTTTCCTTTTTCAAATCCCTATTTATAAATCAACCTTATAAATGAAATGAAATTTCATCAATGAAAGTAAATAGAAAGGAAAATAATGGATTCACCTTGCATAAACCCTCATGGATGGATGTAGAAATCATTGATATATATGAATTGTTGGCATTAAGTATGATTGTCATTAGTGACAACACTTATTCAAACTCTGCATGTTTACCGAGCAGAATAGTGTTTACCGAGTAGAACAGTGTTTACCGAGAAGAACAGTGTTTACCGAGAAAAATAGTGTTTACCGAGCAGAATAGTGTTTACCGAGTAGAACAATGTTTACCAAGCAGAACAGTGTTTACTGTGTGCCAACACAGTAAATAGAGAATTCAGTCTTTATCGAGTGACACTATATCTACCGAGTCTCTAGTATATACCGAGTTTGAAACTACAACTGAGTGGTTAGTATGGACCGGGCCTCCACTTCTACCGAGTGCATGACGATGCCGAGTAACGTAGTGGATGCCAAGTATCAAAAAGTCACCGAGTTAGTTTGCAGTAACTGAGTCACTATATTTGGGCTGACTCAGTAATACTTGTGTTTGCTTGTTTAGAGCTGACTTTGATATTATTTTGTAATTATTTTAATTGATATATAAACAATGTTTTGTATCCTATCAAAGTGTGTGAAAAAGTAAGAAGTGAAAAAGAGAAGAAAGGTAGAGATAAGTGAATTACAAAGGGATACAACAGTATAAGAAGCAGCAGAGACATCTATCACAGAAGGTGATCAGTACATCAGAGAATCTCAATCAGCAAGAACAGTTGTAAGTAAGAGATCTACTATTTCATCCTAACAGGTGAATCAGCCCCAAATCCTTTAACTGGGTAGACTTAACAGTCTTTGCAAAAATCTCTTAACCGAGTGCATACTTCTTTGTATGTTTGTAAATCCTCTAACAAGGTGGACCTAGCAGTCCTTATTGCTCCTAATAGGGCAGATCATCAGAAGTGATCATTGTAAGCCTTAACTGAAAAACTTTATACTGCATTATTGAAGTTTAGTGGGTTTCATCCCCACCCTAGTTTTACTTTCTATTTGGAAGGTTTCTGGGTCACCAAATCTCTATGTTCAAAGTGTTATGAATGTTTTATTCTTTCTGTTACTCATGCATATAGTTAGCTTATCAATCTAATGTCATTGAGAAAATGGTTGAGATCTAAAGTTAGTAAAAGTTTTGAAGTTACTGATTCACCCCTCCCCTCTCAGTAACCTAGCTAGTCTTGAATATTTCCAACAATTGGTATTAGAGCTACGTGGTTCTCAGAATAAAGTTTGACAGCTTGAGAAAAGATTCAGGACAATGGAGATATTCAGACTTAACAAAGTAATTGAGAATGAAAAGCTAGATCTGGAAATGGCCATAACTCAACTCAAGGAAGCAAAAGAGCATCTTTCCCTTTCCCTAAAAAGAAGGAAGGAACTTGCTAATCAAATGAATGACCACCAGTATGTTGAAGAAAAGATTGAAGACTTTTTCCCTTCAAGCAGCTCAAATGAAGCAAACAATGAAGCAAAAGAACTTCTAGAAAAGAATGGATCTCTACAAGTAGAAGTAAGAAAATTAAAAAGAGAACAGGAAATTCAGTCAACAAGATTCTGTGAAATCTTGGAACAAAGAAACAAGATGAAAGATGAAATAGATGGAAAGAACAATGAAATCTAGAATCAAACTCTTTAGCTAGAAAACCTTATTAATCAAGTCTCCAATGCAAATGAAGAAATCTTGACTCTAAGATCAGAAAATGAAAATATAAGAGAGGAATTGAGATCTGAAAAGCAAATCAATTTAAGATTGATAAGTGACCTAGATACTGAAAGGAAAATCAATGAAAGAATGTTGAAATCTCAAGAAGATTTGAATCAGGTGTATGAACGAAATCTTCATAGGCAAAAAGGAAAAGTAGGACTTGGATACAAAGAGGAAGGTGAATCCTCCAAACAAGGTACTCAAATGAATCAGAAACCTACTTGTAATCACTGTGGCAAAATTGGTCATACTTCAAACAAATGTTGGAGTAATGGAAAAGCAAAATTCAATGGAAAATGCTACAATTGCAATCAGCATGGTCATAAAGCAAATGAATGCAAGGAGAAACCAAGATTTAAAGGCAAATGTCACAAATGTGACAAACAAAGTCACAAGGCATCAGAATGCAGAACTAAAACACCCAATCCAGTAGAACAAATTATGAAAGCAATGTTTGGTTGGTATTACAACACTTGGTGTAGATGTCATTACTATGGAGAATATGGACACATTGGCATGAATTGTGTAAGGCATCACTTGAGAAAAAGGGAAACTACCATAAGATGTTACAAATGCACTAAGCTTGGTCACATAGCTAAAAATTGCATGAATCTAGGCAAAGTTGAAGATGAAAAGAAAGCAAAAGTAGTTAGCTTTAGGAAGCAGATAAGACAACAGTGGATCCCTAAACCTACCGAACAAACCAGTCCAAGTAATGAAGTCACTCATGAAGAGAGTGGCTCTATCAATTCTAACTAAGTCTCCAAGAAAGAACTGGAATTGTATCCTCATAGACATATTCCAAACAGTTCCTGAATTGAAAGGAAGAAAGATCCAAATTGATATGCAAGATACAAGAGAAACGCAGGAAGGTCGGTATCAGTTTCAACCAAGCAAGGTCAGGAGTAACATAATTTCATTCGGTTACCAAGTAAGGTCAGAGCAGTATGTTCCCCGAGTTGCGGAATCTTCTCCGAGCAATTAATGCTTAGTGGATGACAGTCTGTCAAATTCTACCCTAATTCCCACAGAGCATTAATGACAAAGTTTTTAACAAAAGCATGAAATCAAATTCATTCTTCACCATGGATATCAGCATATTGAGCAGAAAATTTTCTAAGTGCAATCAGGTGATTCAAAGCAAAATTTCCCATCATAAATTTTTTGAAGAGCTACCATGGCATCATCCAGCACCAAAGTAAAGAAAGGTTCAAAAATGTTAGTTCATGGAGAATGGAAAGCGTCAAATTTCAAACTCTTGCCCACGATTGCAGAAACCCTAGATCCAAGTGGAGTTCAGTCCCAAATTCCTCCAAAGGTACTTCTTGTAAATGACATTCGCAGTCATTTTAGAGGTACAATTCAAGAACTTGGAACCCTAGAGATAGATGTTGTTCGTGATGAGCTGTGTGTTGATGGTGTTCTCAAACCGGAACATAAACATTTGGAAGATAAGGGTTTAACACATATCACCCACTTGCCTCGAAGTTTCCAGATAAAATGGATAAGATATATTCTAAGCCGAGTGCATGAAGGTAAAATTTGGCTTGAGCAACTAGTGGAAATATCAAAGAAGATGATTCACCGAATCACTGGTCTTCCCATGCTTGCCAAGGCAAAATCTACAAAAACCCTAGGTCGGGTAGAGCTGGAAAAGAAAACCCTAGCCGAATGGGATGGTAGAGGTATGAGAATAAATAGCATTACCGATGTAGAACTAAAATTTGGCACATATGTAATAGCTCACAAGATATACAGTTCAAGTCGGCAGAATAGTGTTTCATGTGAAGCAGTTGACCTAAGCTATAAAATTGTGAAGAACAATCTGTCATTTGACCTAGTAGATCTATTGTTGAAACAGTTCAACAAGAATATGGAGAGCATCCAAACCTCAAAGAACAATCCATGTAATTTTGGCTCGCTATTGGTTTGTTTATTTTTCTATGCTCAAAATTTTTTCCCATCTAAAGGTACGGTAAAATGGAGAAAGGATATGCCTATTCTTTATCAGATAAATGAGTATATTGTAGAAATGGGTGAGAATTTTACAAGCATAATGGATAATTATTTTGAATCTTTTAAGGAGAAGATGAATAACAGATTCTGGATTCCACTAAAATTATTGGAAGATTATAAAGATTGATGAGGATCTGAAGATCAGTGCACAAAAGTTGCAACTTGAACCTAGTTCAAGCTCTGCACATCATATGACAGTCAAATTCCTATCTAATAAGTAGTCAGAATTATTGAGAGAAGATGCAAGGATCAGATCAACATTAATAGATATTCAAAACATGATCCTTCCCATCATGGATACAATGCAAAAACATATTGCATACTCAAAAACATTGATCCATGGCAATTAGTTTTCAATTGCAGATCACATGATTGAACTCTGTGCAGAAGTCCAAGTTGCACTCCATACATGCAAGATTCTGCAAGAGAATTGGGATAGAACTCTAGCATTAATAAGTAAGGTACACTCTGATTTTCTCTCACATTTTGGCATCTCCGTGTAAAATATTTGTATATACACCTTTGGCATTATTGTCAAAAAGGGGGAGAACATATATAAGATATATGAGATATGAAAGGGGGAGAAAGTATAAATAGGAAATATGAGTATGAGGAGATACAAGATATTTGTATATATACTGTATGGGGAGACATGAAATGTATATACAAAAGTATGAAAAAAAAGAGAGACAGATTCAGCATGATTTTTTTTGTTTTTGGGAAATAAGTGTTTTTGTCACTAATGCCAAAGGGGGAGATTGTTGGCATTAAGTATGATTTTCATTAGTGACAACACTTATTCAGACTCTACCTATTTACCGAGTAGAACAGTGTTTACCGAGCAAAATAGTGTTTACCGAGTAGAACAGTGTTTACCGAGTAGAATAGTGTTTACCGAGTGCCAGCACAATAAATAGAGAATTCAGTCTCTACCGAGTGACACTATATCTACTGAGTCTCCAGTATATACTGAGTTCAAAACTACAACCAAGTGGTTAGTATGGATCGGGCCTCCACTTCTACCGAGTGCATGACGATGTCGAGTAACGTAGTGGATGTCGAGTATCAGAAAGTCACTGAGTTAGTTTTTAGTAACCGAGTCACTAAATTTGGGCTGACTCAGTAATACTTGTGTTTTCTTGTTTAGAGCTGACTTTGATATTGTTTTGTAATTATTTTAATTGATATATAAATAATGTTTTGTATCCTATCAAAGTGTGTGTGAAAAAGTAAGAAGCGAAAAAGAGAAGAAAGGCAGAGATAAGTGAATTACAAAGGGATACAATAGTATAAGAAGTAGCAGAGACATATCTATCATAGAAGGTGATCAGTACATCAGAGAATCTTAGTCAGTAAGAACAGTTGCAAGTAAGAGATCTATTGTTTCATCCTAATAGGTGAATCAGCCCCAAATCCTTTAACTGGGTAGACTTAACAGTCTTTGCAAAAATTTCTTAACCGAGTGCATACTTCTTTGTATGTTTGTAAATCCTCTAACAAGGTGGACCTAGCAATCCTTATTGCTCCTAACAGGTAAGATCATTAGAAGTGATCATTGTAAGCCTTAACCGGAAAACTTTATACTGCAGTATTGAAGTTTAGTGGGTTTCATCCCCACCCTAGTTTTGCTTTCTATTTGGAAGGTTTTTGGGTCACCAAATCTCTGTGTTCAAAGTGTTATGAATTTTTTATTCTTTTTGTTACTCATGCATACAATTAGCTTATCAATCTAATGTCATTGAGAAAATGGTTGAGATCTAAAGTTAGTAAAAGTTTTGAAGTTACTGATTCACCCCTCCCCTCTCAGTAACCTAGCTAGTCTTGAATATTTCCAACAATGAATATGCTTGAATGTACTTTAAATTCAAAGAGTTTACCTTGGAATATGATGTAGAATCAATGATTCCATCATAAATGCATATATCTATGAATTCCACTCCTAGATCTTGAATGAAGATATGCTTGATAACCACTTGCAAAGAAGAAAGAAGAAGGTGGCTGGAAGGATGAATCATCTTGCTTGATTTGAGAATTCCTCTAATTTACCATCATGGAAGAGAAAATTACATCAAATGAAGAATATTTTATTTTTCTTGAATGATCTTGAATAATTAGAGACTTCAAGATCCTTATCTTAGATGCTTGCCTTCAAATATTGAATCTAATTGCTTTTGATTGTTTGAAAATATTGATAGCTTGATTTCCAAATGCTTGAGTATGATTGTGATATGAAAAATGAGGAGAGATAGGGTGTTTTATACTTACTCTATTATTCCAAGATTCAAAATTGATTCAGGTCGACCATAAAAGAAAATATCTCAATAAAACCCCAACATCGAGCTCTAGGTAAAATCTGGGCCCCAAAACCTAGGGACATATTGCCATTGGTGAAACGTCCAATGAGAAATGGGCAAAAATTTGAAATGGAGCTTGGGGAGAGTGAAAAGGTGCAAGAAAAGAGGAATCATCTTGCCAGGATCATGCATAACAAACATTTGGACCTTAAAATCACCAAAATGGTTCTAATAGGTCCTAATAAAGCATCAAATCATGGGTGATAACTTTTTAGGACAATACATTTAGCACCCACTTTAGTGGGAGTATGAGACAAACTCATGCTCATAATAAAGTAGATCAATGCATAAGAACAATCTTATCAAGGTCAAGGAGACAAAGAAGCATCAAGCCCCCAAGTGACTTAATTCCTCATCACATTCAAAACCAAGATAAAAGAGGCATCGCTTAGAAGAGAGAGAAAGAGAGAAAAGAAAGACAAGCATGATCACTAGCATAGTAAGGTATTGCCTTACTATGGATCACACAAAGGAAAAGCACTAAAAAATATGGCATTGAAAGTCTAGCAAGATGTGTTATGATAGTCAACCCATTAAAGAGGATTAATCCTTAAGGAAATAACTGACTCTGTCAAGGGATCTAACAAGGGTGATTAGGCCTAAGGAAATAATTATTTCCATAGGGATCAAAGAAAGGAAGATTAGTCCTTAATGAAAGAACTGTCTCCATTAAGGGATCTAGAAAAGAGAGCATGCCTAAGGAAATCATTGTCTCCAAAGGGATCAAAGAAAGGAAGATAAGTCCTTAAGGAAAGCATTGTTTTTGTTAAGGGATCCAATGAAAGGATGAACACAAGGAAATATTTGTTTCCTTGGCCATCCATAAGAGAGGTTGCATTGAATCACTGTGTATGTGTGTGCAAAATGTGAACAAGGAGAAAAGTGTATGCCCCCACATTAAAGAGATTACAAATGCCTTAACAAGAGCAATGACTTTAATGAAGCATACATGCACCCACAAGAAACATTTTTGTTAGATAAATGAGAGGGGGGGTGAATCAGTTAAGTCCAATTATCCTACAGTCCCAAATACTCGCAGATGTATATAAAAAAAAATTCAAATCAATTAATCAACTCGGTAATATATCAACTGTGTCTTTATGTTCATCTACCGATTACCAGTAAATTAAATACTTTGTTTACCGATCAATCCAGTTATAATAATGTGTTAAGTAAAATAAAAATTCAAATACACATAAAACTTTGATTTTCAACGTGGAAACCCTGTTAGGGGAAAAACCACCTAGGAACAATAACCCAAAATAATTCACTCTTCTGAAGTGAGCTCAGTTAAGAGCCAACCCTATTAATGGTTACAAAACACACTATGAGGTGTGACCTGGTTAGAGGATTTGCCACTAATAGTTCTCCCTTGACCAAACATTCACTATGGGGTCAACAAGAAAATAATCAACATTCATTGAATGTCATATTGAAATATAAAGACTGTTAAGTCCCACTCGGTTAAGATATTTATCTGTAGCAATGGTTAAACTAATATAGTAATGATTTGATTCAAATACAACTTGATTTGTAGATTTTCAAATCGACGCTAAGCTAAAAAATACCTCTAATCAATAATCAATTCAATTTCTTTATTTCCTCCAACTCTGTTCTACTCAGTAATTACTTTCTCTATCGCTCAGTCTTGTCTGCAGAATTGCTCAGTTTTGTCTTCAACTAGTTTGATCAGCTTTGCATGATTTCAATCTTTTCATGTGAAATCTCCTACAACAAACTTAATAATGAATCTCTTGTCTCTTTATATAGACATCATAAATTGTTTTATTCTCATCCATAGATTTTTCCTCTTAATCTTCATCGTTTCTTTTATTGCTTTAACCTTCCTTGACATTTGTGTCAATAACATTTTTCATTCTCCTTCATTTGATCATCTTTGAATTTTGTCAGCCATTTGATCATCATAACAAATATTATATTTTACCTCAGAATCATCAACAATTGTCCAGCTCATCATCTTTAGTCGACAGTCATAAGTTCTATTTATTTCTTTCACTCGGTCAATACCATAATGTGTCAGTGATAACCAGCTCGGTTAACACTGTACTCTGTATACACTACACTTACTCGGTGTATACTAAATTCTTCATTTACCGACCACATAAACTTGTTCATTCTTGATCTACAATCCATAATAGATTCATGTAATATAATCAAATCACTAACATAATGCCATAGACTCATCAATAAGTTACCCCAATGAATATCATATCCATAACTTCCTCATCCATCCCATCTTTATGTAGATATCTCATTCCTTCATCATTATTTACTTCTTAAGATGTTTGTAACCATCATGATAAGTATAGTCAAAACTAGTTGACATCAATGAAAATACATTAACTAGTTTAATGTCTCACATACTCATTAGTATCTCGATGATCATCAATCACTGTCTTTCAAATATCCAATTAGATGTCAAACTCTCCCTCACAATATTCAATCAGCTGTAGTCTATCAATCTCTCCCTTTGGAATTGATGGAAACACAATATGAAATATACCATAGAATACCAAACATCTATTCTACAACTCTGTATGCAAATGTTGTAACTCAGTAAGCTCTCCCTAGCTTTTCCATTTAATATGTTTAATCACTACACAACATCAATACTTTTCCTTTTGGTTAGCTTCTATTCTAACTGGCATCTCTCTGTTATTCTCTCTTCCTTGCTTCAATCATCTCTTCCTATAGATAAATATTTCATTGAATCTTCTCTCCCTTTGACAACAATTCTAAAAAGAAAATTATCATCTCTTCAATAGCCAAAATATTATCTCTGTTATTCAGTTCAGATCAAGTACCTTGCATGTACTGATATTCAATTTCAGTTTGTCTTCCATCTTTCAATTTTCACAACCTTAGGAATCCTAATGTGTGAAGATTATGCATCAACATCATTTGATATTTTAATAAAGTATAGGTTCATGCAACCTCATAATCACCTTAGTGAGTGATAGATAGGGGATGGACCCCTAGTCTACTTCTCAAGTATTCAAATGTGTCCTTAGGTAAGGGTTTAGTAAATATATCAACAATTTTCTCTTGTGATTTCACATACTCCACTTTTACTTGCTTTTCTTATACTTGTTCCCTTAAGTAGTGATACTTTATAGATATGTGCTTTGTCTTTGCATGCATCACCATATTCTTAAAAATATTTATTGCACTAGTGTTATCACAATATATTATCACTGGGTCAGTGATCTCCTCATTCATGCCTTCCAAAAGTTGTTTTATCCATGAAATGTTCGAACAATTAGCATCAACAACAACCTATACTACTTCTATAGTGGACTGATAAATGCATCCTTATTTCTTACTTATCCAAGTAACCAATCTTTCTCTCAAAAAGAATGCTCCAACAGTAGTTCTCTTTCTATCATCAATGTTTCCAACCCAATCCACATATATGTAAAATTTTAGTTCAAAATTGCCTTATTTCTTGTACCACAAGCCATAGTTTTCAATGTTCTTCAAGTATCTCAAAATTATTTTCACAATATTCATATGTGACTCTTTAGGATTAGCAAAAAATCCTACTATAATTCCAACCACATGTGAAATATTTGGTCTACTATGCACAACATACATCAATTTGCCAATCATTGATCTATACAATGTCTGATTTACCTTGGTTGACTTGTCATCCTTTGTCAATTTGCATCCAATGACCATAGGTGTACCGACTAGTTTTGAGTCCTCCATACTGAATGTCTTCAATACTTCCTTGATGTACTTTGATTATGTAATGTATATGCCTTCATTCTATTGTAATATTTGCAAGCCAAGAAAAATTTTAATCTCTCCAAACATTGACATTTCAAATTATTTTCTCATTTCATTAGTAAATAATTTGCATAGGTTATCATGTTCTCCAATTATGATATCATCAAAAAATTTAGTAATAAGAATCTTGTCATCAATTTCACCTTTCAAATACACGTTGTTGTCACTTGTTCTAACAAATCCAATATTGATAAGATAGGAGTTTAATTTTTCATACCATGCTCTCGGTGCTTGTTTCAGTCCATATAATGCTTTGTGCAACTTACATACCATATTCCTCTGATTAGGATCAACAAAACCTTCAAGTTGTTCAATTTATACCTCTTCTTTAAGTATTCCATTCAAAAATGCAGATTTAACATCCATCTAATAAACTTTAAATCCTTTGTAAGTAGCATATGCAAGCAATATCCTTACTCCTTCAAGTCTAGCAATGGGTGCAAAAGTCTCACCATAATCAATACCTTCTTCTTGTGCATAACCTTTGAATACTAGTCTTGCTTTGTTTCTTGTAACATCTCCATTCTCATTCAATTTGTTTCTGAATATCCATTTGGTTCCAATCACATTCTTGTCTTTCAGTCTCGGTACCAATGTCCATGTTTTGTTTTTTTGTATCTACTCAATCTCTTCATTCATATCCTTAATCCATTCATCATTTTCAAGTGCATCTCTAATAGTTTTAGGTTCAAATTCACAAACTAAGCATGTTTTGTTTCTCAACTTACTTCATGTCATCATGCCAGCTTTCTTATCTCCAATAATATGATTTTCTAGATGATGTCTCCTTACGTATCTTGCAAGTACATGTTCAATTATTTGATCTTCAATATGTTCTCCACTTGGTACATGATCATGATCTTCATCCGTAACAGTTTGCTAATTCTCAGTTTGTAAAGACTAATGCTAGATAGCATTACCCTATTGCTCGGTAACGCTAGGAAGTTGCTTGGGTAGAGTGTTTGGTTCCTCAATGTAAACAAATCTACCATAGTCTTTTGGTTCCTTTTTTCTTTCTTCATCATTTTTCTTAGCAAATTCATCAACTCTCATATTTGCACTTTCAATCATTTTGTTAGTAGCCTTATTCAAACATTTATAAGATTTTCTCTTAGTAGAATATCCTAAGAATATTCCTTCATCACCTTTTGAATCAAATTTCCCATTTCTATCATCTTTCAGAATGTAACATCTACTTCTAAATATTATGAAATAACTCACATTAGGTGTGTAACCATACCATAATTCATAAGGCATCTTATTTGAATCTTTCTTCAGTTGAACTCGGTTCAATGTGTATACAACAGTATTAATAGCTTCTCTCCAGTATATATGTGCCACATCTTTTTCAATCATTAGTGTTCCAACACAATCCACAATAGATATGTTTCTCCTTTCAGAAATCACATCTTGTTGGGGTGTCCTTGGTGTGGAAACTTGTCTCTGAATTCTATGCTCACTACAAAAATTAGTGTAATCATCATAAATAAATTCACCACATCTATCTGATCTCAAGCATTTTAGTTCTTTACCAGTCTCTTTTTTTCACTTTTACATTATACCATTTAAACATCTTAAAAGATTCAAATTTTTCTTTCAAGAACATGACAATCATCATTCTAAAGAAGTCATCAACAAAAAAGATAAAATATCTGTCTCCGTAATAACTATGAGTTCTCATAGGAGCACACAAGTCAGTATGAACCAATTCCAAAATAGCATTAGATGAAAAGTGTTTTCTCTTAAAACTAGATTTTGACATCTTTCCCATTTGACATTGTTTGCACATAACATGGTTAGGTTTAGATATGCTTGATAGGCCTCTAACTTTTTTTTTCTTACTAATCTTAACCATTTTGTCAAAATTCACATGACATAACCTCTTTTTCCATAACCAAACATCTTCATTTTTTGCCAACAAACAAGAACTTTCAGCATTGTCAAGATAGAATAAATTACCTGTATATTGTTTACCAGTACCGACCAACTTTCTAGTCTCATCATAGATTTTCACCTTTCTATTCTCAAATTCAACTTGGTGACCTGTGTTATTTGGCTATGCTACACTCAACAAATTTTAATTAAGTCCTTTCACCCAATATGCATTCTCACATCTGATCTTATTGTTCAATAATATAGACCCTTTTCCTTTCACTAGACAAGGTATATTATTTCCCATTTTAACAGATACACCATTATAATGTTCAAGGTATTCAAATTTCTCTTCATCACCAGTCATATGATGTGTACAACCACTATCAATGATCCAAGTATCATTCTTGCTAACTTTAGAAATAAGTGTTATTTCTACATACCTTTCTTCTTCTTTTGAATCTTCTTTCAAAGCTACAAATACCACCTCAATGTCTTCATCAGTATCGGTGTCGGTGTCATCATCATCATCTTCAACATGGTAACATGCCTTCTTTCCTTTGTCTTTGTAATCTCGGATACTTCTCCTTTCATAATTTTGGTTGCCTTTGTGTTCTCGGTTATCTCTTCTATTAAACTTCCTTTCATTGGATCTGTCATTAGTTTCTCATCTTCTTTCCTGTTAGGACATCTAGGGGCAATATGGCCAATCTCTTTACATTTGAATCATACCAAAGGTAGTTTTCCTCTATATCTTCCTTTACCTTTTTTCAATCTTATAGCCATTAGTGCTTCAAGTTCATCAAGTTCATCCCCTTCACTTTCACTCTCACTTTCATTTCTTATCTTATGTTTGCTGCTTGATTTACCAATTTTTAGAGATGACATAAATACAGACTCAACAATAGGAACAATACTATTGTCAAAGTTGTTCAACTCAAATGTAGTTAGTCTACTGATTAGACTATCAAGTGTAACATTATTACTAGGAGCTTCTCTCATCTCATGAATTGCAGAGACTCTAATAGCGTAAGCAGGTAACAAGGTTCTGAGAATTTTTCTTACAACAATGTTTTCATCAATAATTGCACCTACTCCTTGACTTAGTTATTGTATTGAGATATGTTCTCTCCCTCTTTCATTTTCATGTCATCAAACTTTCCTCTAAGACTTTTAGCTTTAGTCCTTAGCACATTCACATCTCCTCCATGAACTAGTGTAAGCTTGTCCCACATCTATTTAGCAGTAGTACATGCCTTAACATCTTCAAATTCAGCATCTGATAAGGAAGAATCAAGCTCTATCATCATAGCATTTGTTCTTGTCTTTCTCTCATCTGGTCAACAATCAAAGGTCTAGAGGGTTGTGTGTGTGAATTTTCTACTTGATCTGTAGACACAACACTTCAATAAAACATTAGAGGTTAGTTGAAATTGAATTCGTGAAATAAATGAAAACTAAACTAACCAGGTGATTTACTACCTTCTAGTAGATGCGAGTATGTATTCTTAGATTATACCAAGATCAGTGACCTTGACGACACCTAAACGAAGGATTTGAATGCAAAATCTAGATATGGAATGAAAGCAATTAATCTATTTTTTTGGTTTTTATGTGCAATTATGATAATGAAAACTTGATATGAATTTGTGCTAATATGAAAATTGATATTCTAAATGATATATATACTATGCAAAAATAATGAAAATCTCACAACAACTCGAATTCTCAAGATCGATTCTTCAGTCTCCAATTCGGCAGCGCGAGTGTGCAATTCGTGGATGGATCTCAAATGAAGAGTTGAAGCCTTAATTTATAGAAATCTAGGGCTTTGGAGGTGCATGAAAAAAATCCATAAATCACTCAAATAACTCAGGTTGATTTTTGAGTTATTTTTAAATAAAAGATATTTAACTCACAAAAACATGCAAAAGCAGAGTTCAACTCAAAATAGAGTTTAGATTTAATTGATAATTGATAGTTGTCTACTTTTCTAATTGTGCATGTTTTATTTATGAATTAATTTAATAATAAAGTGATTTATTTCCAACTTAACTGATTTTGAAAAATAAAACAATTGATTTATGGGTTAATCAATTATTTTTCAAACTTTTATTCAAAAATTGTATCATTAAAAATTGACAACTTGCTTTAATTGATTAAATAAGAATTTAATCAATTATTCATAGGATTTTGGATTTATTGTCAAAATTAAATAATACAATTTAGGAATAATTAGAATTAACTTCAATTAAACAATTAAGTGGCAGAATTAAATCTAATTAATTAAATATTGAGAATATTCAATTAATCAAACTTTAGGATAAATAGGATTTATCGCCAAATAATCATTAAATCAAAGATAATTATGATAAAATAGGAATATTCCCCGATGCAAAATTTAGGATAATCAATTAGGATTCGATAATGTTCAGATGTGCCTTAGGTTAGGACTTTGATGTTGATTTCATTCGATGTGTCGATATAGGAGGTTAATGAACCTATAGCCCATTTTGGGGGTATTACATTTTGCCCCTCTTTGAATTGTTGTGCAAAGCGTAGTGGTTCAAAGATAGTCTGTGTATGATGTTGAAACTGATGTTTGAAATTGATATGGATATGAAACTAATTTGAAATTGATATGAAGATAATAGGTCCTGAATGACCAAAGATAATGTTAACTATAACAACAATGAACCAATGATTGCAAAGAAGTGTCAAAATGCCTGATTCTGAACCTTATGATTGCGAAGAAGTGAGTGACCAATTCCAGACCTGATTGTCGATAAGAATCACATTGGTATCACATCTGAACCCTTCAATTTTTGAAGAACCAAGGAAATAACACAATTGAACTAATAGTTGCAAAAACTGATACAATTTACAAGATTAAGAGAATACTAGATTGATATGGATCTTGATGAATCTGATATGCCCCGAGTGATGATTGATTTGCCCCGAGTGATGAGGTCTTTTGATGAATCAGCAACTAGACGTGGTTGTTGTCTTGATTACTGAGGAAAGATATGATTTTAGATTTAGATTACAGACTTTGAATGATATGCAATACCATGCCCCCTTCGAGATTAAAATTGAAATCTAATAAGAAAATTCAGCGTGATATGGTTCAGAAGCAGGTTAATTGATTTGAGAAGTGGTTAAACACGTTCAAGAATGCATTCTCCATCGTTGAGAGGTCCTGAAGACCAAGTTTGACTAGGTGAAACCATGAGTTGACCATGGGTGACCAAGTTGAAATTTTGATAGTTTGATGTAAGATAATCAGTTAAGTTGAATTATAGATTCCTGTGATGATAGAAGGTTGATTATGCAAGTAGTTAATAATATGAATGATCTCAAATTTTGATTTTGATCCCGAAAAAGGATTCTACTTGCTATTTCATTGGATGGACCTTCATGTAAGATTCAACTCTTGTTAGATTTGAAGAGACAAGTGGAGAATTGTTTAAGCATTGAAGTTCATTTAGCCATTGTGAGATCATGCAAACATGCAAAAATGCAAAGAGACATGCAATATGAAATGCAACCTAAGACCTAGGACCTAGTCACTAATCATGTGCCGGTCATTCTCATCATTGAATTTTTAGGTAACCAGATAAATCAATACAATGCCCACTAGTTATGACACCATAGACATATGAATATCGATTTGTATGCGTAGGAATCAATACAACATCCACTAGTTAGGCAACCATGGACATATGAATATAGATTTTATTTTTCGAATGTCGGATTAGATATAAGCACCATGGCACAAACGCTAAGATGACCTGAATATCATGTCCATTTTGATATAGCAATTTGTATAAGCATTAGAACATAAATGTCATGATGACCAGAATACACCTTGCATTCAAACACATCAAATAGTCAGGAGATCATTCTAAATCCAATGTGAATTACCCGTAGTGACCCTTTATCATTCACATCCTTAGGCAAGATCGTGTTTCACAGTAGGAGGAAGAACTCACTCAAAAAGACAATAATTAGATCAAACTTCCTTGAATTTTTTAGGTATCACTGGTCGAAGTACGCATGGCCATCCAATTCGAGATAGAGGCTCTTACAGTCGGACACCATTTCAATCCAGAATTTCCAAAGTTGTTAAATTTTCACATACAAGAAGAAGACAAAGAAAAGATTATGCCCCCAGTCATCACTCTCTAAATCCTATAAAGGACATCATCGAAGAGCTCGAAAGGACATAATATGAAAAAAAATCTCAATGCGAATCAATAAGCATACAAGGAGATAAAAGCATGTAAAAAGAACATATTGTTTTTAGTTTGATGTGTGATTGTGTTGTTGTTGATGCAAAATCCTTTCTAGAGACAAGACTGACTGACTGACTCAAATGAAGCTGCAAAGGACTCTGACTGGATATGATAAATCTAAGATACATTGGAGACCATAGGATATGACATTGATTACCCCCAAGTGTTAAACATTGATAGGATATAGACGCTTGAGCTAATTGGTGTACAAACTGACTTATTGAAAACTAGAAATGCAGAAACAAACTGGGAGATATGTACAAACTAAAGCAAGACTGAAAGCTGGGAAAGACCAAGATTGCGCTGATAGATGGAGCATTTTGAAGCAAGTGGCACCCATTTGCCAGGTTTTCACCATCTTGGCAGAGATTCTATTTTTGCTACCAAGGTGCTTGTTTCCAAGTTTTCACCAAGGCATTTTTTCTTTCTCATTTTTTTTGTATTTTTCATTTTTTCAAATTTTTTTGTACTTTTGATTTTTTTTTATTTTTATTTTTTTTGAATCATCAAGATGCCTATTGCTAGGTTTTCACCAAGATGTTCATTTTTTCAGGACTTTTTCTGATTTTTATGATTTTTTCAGGACATTTTACCATAGACTAAATGCCTTAGGCATAGAATTTCTTCAGATGGGGAATGTTGATTGGTTCTCAAAGCTATTTTTCTTCAGTCGTTGAGAGTTGATAGGCACTATAGCCAAAAGTAGTAGTGATAATAAAGGGACCCAGCTAGTTGAGTTCAAACTTCCCCTTGCATTCTCGATGTGATTGATTTTTAGGATTCTCTCTCAAGACTAGATCACCAACCTAAAATTCTATGTGTCTGACTTTCTTGTTGTAGCCTCTAGACATTCTTTTCTGATACACTCTGAGATGATCATACGTTTCTTGTCTGCGCTCATCTAGTAGTTCAATTTCTTGCAACCTAGACACTCTGTAGTCATCATCAATTACTAGACCATGCATTCTGATTCTTAGTGATGGGATTTCAACATCAATAGGTAGTACTACTTCAGAACCATAAACTAAAGCAAAAGGTGTAGCCTAGTAGGTGTTCTGATACTTGTTCTATAGGCCCATAGAGTTGGATTGATCATGAGATGCCAATCTCTTCCTTTTTTATTAACTGTACGATGCAAGATTTTCAAGAGATTCTTATTAGAAGCCTCTGCTTGTCCATTCTCTTGAGGATAGTAGATAGAAGACCAATGTTGTGTGATCTTGAATTTGGCACATAGATCATCTAGGTCTTTGTTCTTGAATTTTCCACCGTTATCTATGATTATGGAATGAGGTATCCCATATCTGCATATGATATAGTTCAATATGAACATAGATATTTTCTTTCTAGTTGCTTGTGTCAAAGGGACTGCTTCTACCCATTTTGTAAAATAATCTGTAGCTATGATTATATGGGTGTGTCCATTAGAAGAATGAGGATGTATAGCTCCTATAAGATCAAATGGCCATTGGTGAAAAGGCCATTGTGTAGTAAAGGGAATGAGATCTCTCCCTGGAGCATGGATTAAGTTTCCATGCACTTGGCACTTTTGACAGTTCTTAGCAAACTTGATAGACTCTTTCTCCATTTCAGGCCAATAGTACCTAGCCCTAATAAGTTTTCAAGCTAGTGTTAAACCATTTGAGTGTGACCCACAAATACCATCATGGACTTCCTCTATTGCACGTTGAGACTCTTCCCATTCTAAACATCTAAGTAGTGTACCATCTAGAACTCATTTGTATAGATCATGACCAATGATGACATATCAGGAGGTATTATGAATAAGGTATCTCTTTTCATGGCGGTTGAAGGTATCAGGAATGATTTGGTCTTGGAGATAGGAAAATAGGTTTTTGTATCTGGATGAATCATGACCAACAACAATGCAAATCATGCGGGTTTCAGGGGAATCATATGCAGGATAAGATAGTGCTTCCACCAGGAACTCGTAGCATAGCTCATGTTTAGGCTACTTTAATAAAGTAGATAGCGTTGCCATTTCATCGGTAGCCTTATTCTCTGTTCTAGGAATTTGCTCAAATGTGATAGATAGGAAATACTTCTTTAGATCATCTACCATTCTCTTGTAAGGAATGAGATTTTCATCTTTAGTTTGGTGCACATCATTGACTTGATGGATAACAAGTTGTGAGTCTCCATGAATGTGTAGTTCTATTACCCTCCATTCAATCGCTATTTTCATACCATTCAAAAGGGCTTCATATTCAGCAATATTTTTTGTGCAAGGGAACTTTAATCTGAATGTTTTTGGGATTGAGTATCCTTGAGGAGTTATGAACAATATGCCTACTCCTGATCCATTCTATGTATAGGAGCCATCAAAGAATAACTACCATTCTCTAGAAGAAAGAGTCATGATAGAGGAATCTGGAAATTCCATTTGCATTGGTGTATGATCAATCATAGGTGCATCTTCTAATTGATTAGCAATAACCTATCCTTTGATAGCTTTTCTTTCCACATATTCAATGTCAAATTCACTTAAGAGTATGACCCATTTAGCTAATCTACCTATAAGGGCAGCTTTGCTTAGTACATACTTTAGTGGATCAATTTTAGCTACCAAATGTGTGGTATGAGCTAACATGTAGTGTCTTGATTTCTGTGATGCAAAGATCACAGCTAGACAAGCTTTCTCAATCATTGAATATTTCTTCTCATATGCAACCAATGTTCTATTGATATAGTATATAGGTCTTTCCTTGTTGTTCTCATCATGTTGTGCAAGCAATGCCCCCAGTGATGTATCAGTTGCAAAGACATATAAGATCAATGGCTTCCCATGAATAGGAGGCATCAAAATAGGAGGATTTGATAGATACTTCTTGAAATGATTAAATTTGTTCTCACAATATTCATTCCATGCAAAGGTCACACCTTTATATAATGTTTTTGTAAAAGGTTGTGATATGTATGCTAGCTGTGATATAAATCTTCTGATAGATTGAACTCTTCCTTGCAATGTCCTCATTTGACTAATATTCTTTGGAGGTTGCATTTCCATGATAGCCTTTACTTTAGCTGGATCAACTTCAATGCCCTTTTTTGAAACTATGTATCCTAAGAGCTTTCCAGAAGTGACACAAAAAGCACACTTCTTAGGATTTAGTCTTAGACTAAATTTCTTCATTCTATCTAGTATCTTGCTCAAGTCATCTAGATGTGCAGCCCTAATCATAGATTTTGCTAAAGTATCATCAACATAATCCTCCATAGTCCTATGCATCATGTTGTGAAAAATAGATGTCATGGCTCTTTGATATGTATTACCAGCATTTTAAGCCCAAATGGCATGACATTCCAACAGAAGGTACCCCATGCACATGTGAAAGCAATTTTCTCTTGATCCTCTGGAGCAATTTTTATTTGATTATATCCATTAACGAATACATCTCAAAGCCCACAGTCATGTCCACTATCATATCAATGTTAGGTAATGGAAAATCATCCTTAGGGCATGCTTTATTTACATCTCTAAAGTTTGTGCATACTCTGATTGATTTATCTAGTTTTGAAATAGGTACAATATTAGAGATCCACTCTGCATAGTCAATAACTCAGATGAATCTGGCTTTCAGGAGCTTCTCTAATTTAGCTTTTACCAAGAGTGCAACATGAGGATGCATCTTTCTTAACTTTTGCTTGATAGGTTTAACATTTGGAGCTATAGACAAATGATGCATTATAAGATTAGGATCCAACCCTGGCATATATGAATATTTCCATGCAAAGTTGATTTTCTTCTCTATTAGGAATGTTGTAAATTTTTGCTTCTCTTCTTCTGATAAAGATTGTGCTACATGAATCAACTATGGTTCTTCTACTGTTCCCAAATTGATGGGTTGAGTGGGATTAATTAGAACTGGAGATCTGTCCTGTAAATGACTCGGAAGGACATCAAATATCTCATCCTTAGGCACCTCAGAGAGGTTTTCACCTTCAGATATGTCTTTTATTTTTACTTTTGTAGGTTCTGAGACTGCCACAAAGTGGTTTTCACCCTCAGAAGTCTTTTACTTTTTCTTTTTATTCTTATTTTTATGACTAAGATATTTGATGTCCGACTCCGTCATGCTAACACTCGATTCATTGATGGAAGTACTCATAGGCTCAACTACATTGAGGTAGCAAGCAAGGGCATAGTCATTCAGGAAGGTATAAATACCATGGCTCAAATTTGTGGAGGTTTGATCAATAAGGTCTGGATATTGGATAGTCAAAGTGGGGAAAGATTGGGATATAGTGTTTACGGATATGGATCTATCATCATTGGTCCTAACCCGATGCTTGAGTTCAAAGGTGATATTACAACTTAGGACTTTCAATTCATGAATAGGCTCAATGTCATTGTGGGAGTCCAATTCAGCCATAGGTGGATCAGACTCGATAGGTTCATCATTTCGCTCTAGACTTACGTTGGGTTCAGGTGCATATTGGTGAATAACATCAACATGTTTCTCTGTAATAAGCTCATCTTCTTCTGGAATGGATCCTCATTCATAGTCATTAGATTCTTCATCTATGCCTCTAGGAAATCTAAGAACGTGAGTAAAGTCAGGATGAATACCCCAAGAAGGGTTACCCTCAGATTCTGATTTGAATTCATACTCATGAGAATCTGTCTCAAAATAACTACCACCTTCCTCTTCTTGATTATTTTTGAGATTAGCTGGTTCTTGTGTTGAAACTATCTCGTGATTGATAGTAGGTTCTTGTGTTTCTACTACATTAATTATCTTGATTGGATCATCTCTATCATCAAGAAGGTCTTTGATCTCTTTAGGCAATTTTTCATAAGGGATGAGTTCTGAGCTATCTAAATCACTATCTGATGGTTATGTTTCTTCTTTCTTAAGAAGAGGTTCTCTTGGTGTGATCTTCTCTATGACATGAGAACAATTACCTTTGAGATGAAAGGGCTTCTTTTTAAATCCTAAGCCAACTTTGTCTTTATTTTCTCTACCAATATGTGGGATAAGTGTTATAAGACCTTCTCCTCTGACTCCTAGAGGTCCTTTACCTGGATATCCCATCTTAGCTATCAATTTATCTCTTGGGCCATATGACTTAAAAGGATCTTTTGGTACTACTGAGTTACTAGTTTGAATATCATGGGATTTAGATTCATCTTTGTATAGCCATGCAAGTACAACTTCATCCTCTTCAAATTCTTGTTTGGAGACTTGTTCTGCTACAAAATTCTTTTTATATGCCTCAAGAGGTTCTTTAGAATCTGGTTTGGATTGTTTCAAAGATTGTCCATAAGACTTAGGTGAGATAGGGAGAGATGTCAAAGATAAGACTAGCTCCATAGTATATTCTCACATACTATTTTCTTTGATATTATCCTCTTTTGCAAGATCTTCCATTTTAGATGTGGATGCTTCTTTAGTTGGTTCAATGGAAGATTCTCTGTTATTAGGCACAAGCTTATTTGTACTTTCCTTCAATGTGTTTCAAGTGGTGGATATGTCTACTGGAATAGTGACCTCTACTCCTTCATAAGGAAATTTCAAGCATTGGTGAAATGTAGAAGGAATAGCTTTCATCTCATGTATCCATGGTCTCCCTAGAAGAATGTTCTAAGCCAAAGGTAGATCAAGAACTTGACATATAGTATCTCTAATAACTGGACCTACCCTGATAGGTAAGATAATGGTGCCTTTAGAAGATCTTTCTTGTTCATCATAGGCTTTGATAGTTATTTTCTTTCTAGGATCAATAGCCAATTCTGAAAATCCCAATTGTGTGATCAAGCTGTAAGAACAAATGTTTAGGCCAGCGCCTCCATCTATCAACACACGTTTGATTCTACAGTTCTAGATCAAGACTTCTATATGCAAGGGCTGGTTATGTGGGTGACTCAAGGAGTTGTCATCTTCCTCTGAAAAGGATATATACTATAGAGATGTAAGATGTCCAACCATAGTCTAGAACCTGTCTAAATCAAGGTCATCAGGAACATTGGATCCGAGCAAAGCTTTGTCTAGAATGGCTCTATGAGTTGGAGATATTCAAAGCAACTCAAACATGGAGATTTTTGCATTAGTGTGTTGGAGTTGTTGAATAATGCTATAAGATGTTGGCCTCGTATCTTTAGGATTGGAAGATTTAGAAGTAGCCTTCTGTTTGGAAGTGGAAGAAAGATTGAAGGGCATCTTAGGGACATTTGATGAATCTGGGATTTGTCCATTCAGATGTGCCTGAGCTTGTGATCAATTAACTACGTTAGCTAAAGAATGATCTCTATCTCTTCATACAATTGTGATGACATTCCAATGTTCAAAGAGACAAGGTTCAACCATATTGATAACATCATTATTTCCAGGGTAAGCATAATTGACCTTTGCCCCCATATTAGGTTGAGAAGATGAGACTTCTTGACCATGTTTCAGAAATGGTTATGTGAATGTTGTATGATCATTATTGCTCTTATGATTGTCAATGGTGATATCTCCCTTATCAATCAGATCTTGAATAGTATGTTTCAAGTGTAAGCAGTTATTAGTTTTGTGACCTTTACCCCAATGGAAATCATAGAATTAGTTCTCTCTCCACCATTTTGGTTTAGGTTCAGAATCAGATTGTCAGATCTTAGGCAAAGAGATGATGTTATTGGCCAGCAGAGTTCTCATAGTTGATTCTAAAGATTCTCTAAGAGGAGTGAACATTCATTTATTATCAGCGGACCACTTTTTATACTCTGGCTTCTTTTTAGATGATTCAGGCACCTTTTGTTCTGAAGCTTTTATGGCTTGGGTACCAATAGTTAGATTGAAAGCTGGTGCCTTTGATGGGGCATGGATAGTATCAACAACACCATCTATGATAATGCCTTTGTTCTTGATCCAATTTTTATTCTTCTCTTTAGAACTGGATCCTGATTCGTACTTGTCTTTTTGAAGTGTGATTTCTCCTTTTTTCACAAGTACTTTTTCAATTTTGATTGCATTGTCAACCATTTTATCAAAAGATGTATGATCTTGCATTTGTAAAGGATAGTTGATCTCTGGGACAAGATTATTGATGAAGATTTCCAATTTCTCAGTTTCTGGAATAGGCCTAGCATATAGAGAGAATTTCTTCCTCCATCTTTTGAGAAATGTCAAGAATGGTTCCCCTGGATATTGTTTGAGATTGTAGATATCGATCATGGTGACTGGATGTTGAATATTGTAGGAGTATTGTTGATAGAACAATTTGATCAACTCCTCAAAAGTTTTGATAGTAGAAGGCAATCTAGAGAACCAGTGGATGGCTGCTCCCCCTAGAGATCGAGGAAAGAGACACATAAGATAGGTTGGTTCATGCATGAACTCCATAGATTGTGTATAGAATTCTTTGACATGATCTTGGAGATCTGAGTGTCCATCATACTTATCATACTTAGGCATCTCCACTCTTTTTGGGAATGGTGGCATGTACAAGTCTTTGTCGAATGGAAAAGGACATAGGGCCTCCATGGAGAACTCCTTGGGTTCCTTTTCTTTCTCAAGGTTATTAAGCTTGACTTGCATGGCATGCATCTATTTCATCATAGCCATGAGTGGAGTTTCTTCCTCGTGTGTAATGATATCTTCAACATTAAAGTTGGGAGGAAGTTTAGCTCCTTGATGAGCCAATTGTAAAAAGTATGCCTCTCTATCTTCTTTCAAGAAATGCTTCATCATTCGTTTGAAGTTATCATCATTTTGATATTGAGCAATTTCCTCAGGTGTGGGTTCCTGATCTGCACCATGTTGAGATTGAGCTCTTTGAGAGCCAAAGTTTTTCCCTGCTTGAGACATGGTAGGATTTCTACCTGGGATAGATTGATGTGGAGTTTATTGATTACCTCTATGAGTTGATGAAGGAGGAATGTAACCAATTTTTAATTGAAAGTTGCCAAGACTGTCATCTTCGTAAAGACCAGAATTATAGATTTGTTCAAGAGTTGGACCTACGTGAGTAGACAAAGCTCTGATGTTAAGTGCTTCTCCTGATTTCTTGTGAGAGGAAGCTCTAGTTTCCACCATTAACCTTGGGTGAATCCAAAGAATATGATGAAGACAACTGAAGAAGGATCTGATTCAAGAAGATCAAATGACACAACCTTGTCAAGGTTTGATTGATTGAAGCATAGATTAGATGTAGATGAAGGAGATTATGCCCTGGATGTATGGGTAGACTCCCAAAAGATAGCAGACAACATATCACAACACTTGGTCATTTTTGAAGATTGATTGAAGATTGATAGTTATGACAAGGTTTTGACACAAGATGATAAAGACTCAAATCGATTAAACAGAAGGCTAAATCGGATTCGAAAGGCCACTTTAGGAAAATGATTGGAGTCTCAATAGCTACTGCTCTGTTCCTGACACGGTGATTTGTTTGACAGATTCTGGAAATAGGCTGGAAAAGCTAGGTGTCTAATAGTTCTGACAACTTTCTGAAAACTTTTTGAAATTTCTCAAACGACTCTCTGCAGGCTCATACAATAGTGGGTATAGCATGAAATGAAAATTGGCAAGCTCGTACGATAGTTGACAATAGGGAAATTGATTTTTGAAAATGACTGGTAGCAAAACTCGTACGATAATATACCTGATACCATACGACAATCTGGGGGTTCTGAAATGACAATAACCAAAAGTCGTACAACTTTCTAACTTTACAAAATGACTATTGACTCCAGAAAGGTGTTTTACTTTAATTTTTGCAAATTTTAGGTTTTCAGTTTTAGATTGTTTGCAAATTTCAATGTCCAAATTTGAGGATTGTAACAGATTTGTTCATTTTCAGTAACCAGATAGATAAGAAAGCACGCAAAATAGCAAGCAAGTGATTTCAAGCATGTCTAAAAATAATGAACAAGGGCAAAAGCAACCTTGCGCATGAACAATCAAGTGACTTATTTGTGCTAATCCTTAAAAGTGCTAATTGTGTATGTTCCAAAAAGTTTTGCATTAACGCACATATTCCTAGAAAATGAAAATTTGGCCTCACTAGGGTTTTTAGTAATGGTTTGACTCTGCAACTTTTATGATCCAAGAGGGTGAACTCCAATCCAGGTGCACTGGGGTTTTGACACAGTCTGAGAACTTAATCTTTAGGATCTGCTAGGGAGATCTGATAGCCCAACAAGAGACCACACCTCTGGAGATTTCTTCCAACAGGATATTTATATAGCCGTTGTCACTACCATGATGAAAATGGCTATTACCGCTTGAGGTTCCATCAACATGGTTGACCCAATTAAGGGAATGTCCACTACAGTTAACCCTCTCTAAAGGTGACTCACAAGATATACCACATGGAGACTAGTTCCAGATTCAAGGATCTGAGTTTCTATTACTACCCAAAAAAGGGAGTAGAGCATAATCCTCTAGCCTTTTCACTTTTAACCCAAACAAAGTAGATAGATTAATCTGACACACTAAGACCAAGATAATCTCACAAATATCTATGATGTCAACCCCTTATGATCTATCAACCTCTCTGGAGAGAGAATGCATTGATCAAAATTTGAAGACACACGGATCTAGTGGAACGTGAGACTCCCTCAGTATCCTCCCTACCTACAAGGTTTCCTTCATTTAGAAGAGTTTCATTGGAAACTCACTCTCTCAAGAGCCATGAATAGTGTTCATAGGGCCTATTTACTATGTGTAACAAAGATGCTAAAAGCAAATCTATGTTCATTTTTAGAGCCCAAATGAAATGTGTGATATGGAAAAGAAAGGCACTCAAGCTAGACACACAAGATGTTCATTTTTATCCAAATCAAAATGTTATCAGCTGAGAAGGTTACCTAAATTCCTCACAACATGCTTAATAGATTCTTACCTATTTTTAGCAATTCTTGCACTTTTTCCAATCAAAAACCAGTGAAAATCAATCAAAAATAGAGAATTTCAATTGTTCGGGTTAGCTGTTAGTCAAAATCTAAAAACCAAATCTGACAAACTGCCAAAAAAAGTGAAACAACAATTGAACCCTGGCACTAAAACTTGTACGATAGTGGGTTACCTTCCAGACGATAGTCCAGAAACTCATACGACAATGGGTATCTAATTAATTAAATATTGAGAATATTCAATTAATCAAACTTTAGGATAAATAGGATGTATCACCAAATAATCATTAAATCAAAAATAATTATGATAAAATAGGAATATTCCCCAATGCAAAATTTAGGATAATCAATTAGGATTTGATAATGTTCATATGTGCCTTAGGTTAGGACTTTGATGTCAATTTCATTTGATGTGTCGATATAGGAGGTTAATGAACCTATAGCCCATTTTTGGGGTATTACAAGGGTAAGATGAGTTCATTTTCCAAGTAATATGTTGCAAAATCACATATTCTTGATAGATACAATTTCATTATTCTTTTCCATGTCAAGAAGTTGTCTTTGTTTAGCTTTGGCACCTCTCTCTTATACATCTTGTGACCTTTAGCTTAAGTCTGTCAAACTTTTCCTTCAAACACTCAATGCTCTGATACCAATTGTTAGATAACTGAGAGGGGGGTGAATTAGTTAAGTCCAACTATCCCACAATCCCAAATACTCCCAGATGTATATAAAAAAACTTTCAAATCAATTAATCAACTCGGTACTATATCAACTGTGTCTTTTTGTTCATCTACTAATTACCAATAAATTATATATTGTGTTTACCGATCAATCCAGTTATAGTAATGTGTAAATTAAAATAACAATTCAACACATCCATACACATATAACACTTTGATTTTTAACATGGAAACCATGTTAAAGGAAAAACTACCTTGGACCGATAACCAAAAATAATTCACTCTTCTGAAGTGAGCTCAGTTAAGAGCCAACCATGTTAAAGGTTACAAAACACACTATGAGGTGTGACCTGGTTAGAAGATTTATCACTAAAATTTCTCCCTTGACCAAACATTCACTATGGGGTCAACAAGAAAACAATCAACATTCATTAAATGTCATATTGAAATATAAAGACTGTTAATTCTCACTCAGTTAAGAGATTTATCTATTGCAATGGTTAAACTGATACAGTAATGATCTTATTCAAATACAACTTGATTTGCAAATTTTTAGATCTATGCTAAGCTCAAAAATACCTCTGATCAATAATCAATTCAATTTCTTTGTTTCCTCCAACTCTGTTCTACTTGGTAATTTCTTTCTCTATCACTCGGTGTTGTCTGCAGAATTGCTCGGTTCTGTCTTCAACTAGTTTGATCAGCTTTGCATGATTTCAATTTTTTCATGCAAAATCTCCTTCAGCAAACTTAATAATGAAGTCTCTTTATATAGACATCATAAACCATTTTATTCTCATCCATAGATTTTGCCTCTTAATCTTCACTATTGATTTTACCGCTTTAACCTTCCTTGACAGTTGTGTCAATAACACATTTCATTCTCATTCATTCAATCATCTTTGAATTTTGTTAGTCATT
The DNA here is from genome assembly GCA_027943335.1 of Chamaecyparis obtusa. Lineage (NCBI taxonomy): Eukaryota > Viridiplantae > Streptophyta > Pinopsida > Cupressales > Cupressaceae > Chamaecyparis > Chamaecyparis obtusa. The sequence continues at coordinate 228,501 of BSBK01007160.1, read as the reverse complement.
TGATCATCATAACAAACATTATATTTTACCTCAGAATCATCGATAATTGTCCAGCTCATCATCTTTATTCGACATTCATAAGTTCTATTTATTTCTTTTACTCTTTCAATAACATAATGAGTCGGTGATAACTAGCTTGGTTAACACTGTACTCAGTATACACTACACTTACTCAGTGTATACTGAATTCTTCATTTACCGACCACATAAACTTGTTCATTCTTGATCTACAATCCATAACAAATTCATGTAATATAATCAAATCACTAACATAATGCCATAGACTCATCAATAAGTTACCCCAATGAATATTGTATCCATAAATTCCTCATCCATCTGATCTTTATGTAGATATCTCATTCCTTCATCATTATTTCCTTCTTAAGATGTTTGTAACCATCATGATGAGTATATTCAAAACTAGTGACATCAATGACAATACATTAACTGACTTAATGTCTCACATACACAATAGTAGCTCGGTGCTCAGCAATCACTATCTTTCAAACATCCAATCAGTTTTCAAACTCTCCCTCAAGATATTCAATCAGTTGTAGTCTATCAGTTTCCACTATGAGATGCCCCCAAGAAAGGACAAACCAGTTGAAATGAACACATGAAAAAAAAGAGCATGAAATGGATCTACTAACTCTTGAGTCGGTATGATCATATGATAATAAACAAGTTATTATACCAAAATGAAATGTCATCATTCCCTAATGGCAACAAAAATACAAGCACAGTGGAATAATTTCAAGTAAGAGTTACAAAGAAGAATCTTTTTGGGATGAAATCATGAAGACCAAAAATAATAGGTAGCTACTATTTTGCATCATCCCAAATCAAACAACACAAAGCCACATTTATGAATAGTGGCACATGCATGACATAACATGTACCAACATATAGAGGAAGTGAGATACAAATAGAGGAATGTTACAAGAGATTGATTCCTTTTTCACCTTGTACCAATGGGGAAACAAGGGTCATTTAAAGAAATATAAACAAAACATATATCAAGCATCACATCAGAGGAGAAGCACATTACAATAAGAACACAAAGAATCCACCACACAAGAGGAGCTAGTCAAGCATATCACCTTCCCCCCATATTGGTATGTAGTGTTTAGGGAAAGTAGGAAATGTGCAAGAGGAGAAACATCAAGCATGATAGATGGAACAATAGCCATTTCCAAACAATGACCATGCTATAAAGATGAGTCACTGTGTTCATCACTAGGACTAAGAGATAATTATTGTGAAAACACAAATGATAAATCATTATTATCATCAATAAGCTCATAGATATCATCAAAACCACTAGCATGAATATCATCATTAGTTGTAGTAAAAACATCAAAAATATCATCATTAATAGATCTTCTTCATCCAAATTAATTTTAATAGAATGTAAGATATGAATAGTATTATCATGTTTATTTAGTTTCATCCTTTTCAAATTAACTTCCTCCTTTATTTCAATCATAGGCTGATCAAAGGGAATCAAAGCATCAATATGAGTTTTGGATGCAGAGAGGCTTTGGAAAGCATGTTGATAGGCTCTAGCACGTTGTTTGCGATGATGATCATGAGCACAACAATTACGTTTTCTTTTCATAAAAATTCAGTTTGGTTCAGGATCAATCAACATCGGGTCCTTTTCTTCTTTAGGAGGAAGAATGGAAGGATCCTCACTAGGTTGAAAGATACTATCATCTAAATGTTTATAAAATATGGGAGGTGGAAAAAAATCATATATAGGAGGTGTAGATGGTGTAGGGAGAAGTCTAGGTCTAGGGAAAGGAGATGGAACATCCCGAGGATTGCTAAGCTCACAAATCTTTTGGATCTTGTATTTTTTATATGATTAAAAAATATTATCTCTATGGGGTTGAGTTGGTAGAGGCATAGAAGGCCAAAATAAATCAAGGTCAATAGATTATTTGAGGCATTGAAGGTTGATACAGACTATGATTAACAGTAATGATTTCTCCATTTTAGGGAAATTTAAAACACTTATGGATATGAGAGGCTACAGATTTTATGGAGGTAAGCCAAGGAAGATCCAATTTGTCTTGAAACTAATTGAAATTTGGGATGAAAATAAAGGTATTATCTAAAGTTCTACCACCAACTTCTACAAGAAATGTAATAAAACTATGGGTAGGATAAAGGAAAATATTACAAGTTTGGATCATAACATTATATTTATCATAGAAATCATGTTGCAATTGTCTATTGTAAAGATTTTCTTCAGTTATCACATTCACCATGCAAGTAGGGTCAATAAGAACACTGTGGGAATAAAGATCATTAACCTTTTCCATAATATAAAGAGGACCATTAGGAGGCTTAATTGTCTTATTAGGATCAAAAGTAATGCAAATATTCGGTTTCAATTTTGGTTTAGGTTTGGGTGGGAATTTGATGCAAGATCATCTTGGGTCTTTGAGCAATCTTGCATCAACCAAAAACATTTCCTATTTTTTGTACCTGTAGGTTGTTTGCATTATAGCCTTTACGATCATTGGTTTCATGTTATGCAAATCTAACACATTTTTGAGGACCTATTTTGGAACCTTCTCCTATGAGTGCATAAGGATTGGATGGATCATGTCGAAGTTAGAGTTGTTTTATCTTGTTGCTAGAGCTATATTTTCCTACTTTCCGTGTGCTGATTACGCATCATGTATCTATTGATCCTTAATGAATCAGCATTTTCAATCTTGGGGCCTTAAAGAGGACCTAAAATAATATCTTCAACTAAGACTACAAATCCTAATTTATCATGAGTTGGGAGTTATCACCGTTTTCCTCGGGTATCAATTTTCAGCCAGTTTCACATGAAACATGGAGTTTTTCATCTTGCATGGTTTCGTATGATGAAATGGGATCTTGCTAAGTTAGGAAAATTTTCTTGGATCATGTGTAGACCTAAATCTAACCTCGCATCGAGTTTTGTTCATTCTTTCTTTAGTTTTGGTTTACTCTTCCTGGTTGGACCTATAATGTAATTAAATGCCTGACTGGCTGACTTGTGGCTTAGCTAGCTATATAAGGAGTCTAGGTTGATGTAGAAGAGAAGAAAGGATCATTATCAAGATACATCATTGGAGATAAAGATAGGATGCAAGCTAAGATTTTGGTTTCATAATTTATTTGTATATGGTCGTAACCCGGAAGGCCTCACAGTCGGGCATGTTGACTGATTTATTTTAATCACACTAGTTTGGTTGCTAGTTGCCTTGCCTCATATACATTGTGTTTTCATTGTTCATGTGAATTATATATTTCTTCCATGTTTAACTCTGAGAAGGGCTTGTTTGTTGGTTCAAGTTTATTCAAATCTACTTGAATCTACCCTAGCCCTCCGTTAAGTGGTATCAGAGCGAGTTCTTTCTTATAGATTGGATCATGGAGAACCTTGTTGGATTGGTTGTAGGGTGGTAGATCTGAGATCTGACCTATAACTTGCAGAAGGTTACGATCTTGCTGGAACCTGATTGTCAAGATGGTTTGTGGTAGAGGAAATGATAATGCTATCATGGATATGTTGAGGCAGATTGGAACTAGGCTTGAAGCTGTAGAGACAGCCTAGAGAAGAGGTGCACATCTTGAATATGTTAGTGATGAAGAAGAGGCAACACCTAATCCTGAACCTGAAGTTTAACAAGATGAGGAAAGACTTTTGAGAGTTTTGTTTAAGGCTAACTCCAGACCTGTGGTTGAAGTTTCTTTCTATGATGGAAGACTTGAGACCGATGCACTTTTGGATTGGATCTATGAGATGGATAAACACTTTGAGTATGAAGGTAATCCTAATAATAAGAAGGTTAAGATAGCAATCAAAAATTTGAAAGGTCATGCATCTCTTTGGTGGGATCATTTGCAAACTAAGAGACAGAAGAGAGGAAAAGAAAAGATCAAGACATGGATGAAAATGCTTGGAAAGATGAAGAATAAGTTTCTTCCATCCTACTACCATGTTATTTTGATGAGAAAAATGAAAAATTTGAGACAAAGGGACATGAGTGTGAAAGAATATACTGAGGAATTTTACAAGTTAGATATCAGATCTGGACATGTGGATGATGAAGTTCAGAAAGTGGCTAGATACCTGAATGGCCTAAGGACATCAATTCAAGATGAGATCAGATATGTTAAAATAGATAGTTTGGAAGAAGCATACCAATTTTCTTTGAAGGCAGAAGAGTGATTGACAAAAAGACATGATCAAAGACAGAGAGGAAGATGTGGCAGATTTTAGAGAAGTAGAGGCAGAACTTATGGAGAAAGTAGAAGATCTAAAAATGCAGTACAAGATAAAGGATGGAAAGATGAACATGCTAGTAGAAGAGGTAATTACTCTAGAGGTAGCTATACAGGTTACTCTAGGAATAACAATAGTGGGAAAAGAGAAGAGAAATCTTGGTTTAAAGGTACTTGTTACAAATGTGGTGAATAAGGACATAGAGATTTTGAATGTGCTAACTCTGGAAAGAAGACTGGAGGTAATCGAAGAAACAATTTGGCTTGTGAAGAAGTTGAGGAATTATCTAATGAACCTGAACATGGTGAAAACCTGATATTAAGAAGGATCTTGTGAAGTGAAGAAGATGATGAGGAACCTATTTTGAGGAAAAATTTGTTCAAAACCAAATGTAAGATCTCTGAAAAATGTTGTAAGGTAATCATTGATAGTGGAAGTTCTGATAATTTGGCATCCAAAGAGCTGGTTAACAAGTTGCAGCTGCAGAGATTGAGACATCCTAAGCCTTACCATATTTCTTGGATCCAGAAGGAGCATAAACTACTTGTAAGTGAACAATGCCTTGTTAAATTCAAAATTGGGAATTATCATGATGAAGTCTTGTGTAATATTATGCCTATGGATTGTTGTCATATTCTTTTGGGTAGACCTTGGCAATATGATAGGAAAGCTTTGCATGATGGTAGATTGAATCAATATACTATTTGGATGGATGGAAAGAAACAAGTATTATTGCCTTTAGTAGAGAAGTTTGATGAAGGTCATTGTACTATGGTTAGAGTATGCTTGGTTGAGGGTAAAAATTTTGCAAGAGAAATGAAAGAACAAAATGTTTGCTATGCTTTAATTCCAAGGAAAACTGAGAAACAAGATGAGTTAGAACATGCACCTGAGGTTAAACCTTTGTTGACTAAATTTCATGACATCATTTCTGATAATGTACCTGATGGTTTGCCTCCTATGAGAAGTATAAGTCACTGTATGGATTTGATACCTGGAGCTAGTTTGCCTAATAAAGCACCACATAGGTTGACACCTGATGAAAAGATTGAGTTGAATAGAAAAGTGCAAGAATTTCTTGAGAGAGGTTCGATTAGGGAAAGTTTGAGTCCTTGTGCAATACTTGTTGTGTTAGCACCAAAAAAGAATAGAGAATGGAGAATGTGCATTGATTCTAGATCTATAAACAAGATAATAGTAAAGTACAAATTTGCTTTGCCTAGGATGGATGACATAATGGATAGTTTGAGTGGAGAAAAGTATTTCACAAAGATTGATTTGAATAGTGGTTATCATCATATTAGGATTAGAGAAGGGGATGAATGGAAATCTGCTTTTAAGACTAATGAAGGTTTGTATGAATGGTTGGTTATGCCAATTGGTCTAACTAATGCACCTAGTACTTTCATGAGGCTGATGAATGAAGTTTTGAAAAGATTCTTGGGTAAGCTTGTGATCGTATATCTTGATGAAATTTTGATATTCAGTAAGAGTAAGGAAGAACATCTTGAACATATCAGACAAGTATTGCAGACGTTGAAGGAAGAAAAGTTGTTGATTAATTTGAAGAAATGTTCATTTATGAAAGAGGAGATTGTGTACCTTGGTTTTGTAATTTTAGCTGATGGATTGAAGATGGACCCTAAGAAAGTGAGAGTCATACTTAATTGGCCTACAACAGAGAATGTTGGAGAGGTAAGATCATTTCATGGATTGGCAAGTTTTTATAGGAAGTTCATTAGAAATTTTAGTTCTATTTGTAATGCTATGACTGAAACTATGAGAGGGGATAAAATGGATTTCAAATGGACACACGGAGCACAAAAGAGTTTTGAAACATTGAAACAAAGAATTGTAGAATTGCCTACACTTGCTTTGCCTAATTTTAGTAAGGTTTTTCAAGTTGAATGTGATGCTAGTGGAAGTGCAATAGGATTTGTTTTGAGTCAAGAAGGAAGACCTGTAGCTTTCTTTAGTGAGAAGTTGAATGATGCTAAGAGAAAATATTCAGTTTATGACCAAGAATTCTATGTTATTATTCAAGCTTTGAAGAAATGGAGATATTATTTGATGCCTAAAGATTTTGTGTTCTATACTGACCATAAGGCTTTGCAGTATTTGAGAAGTCAGAATAAATTGAATCAGAGACATATGAAGTGGGTTGAGTTCTTGCAAAAAATCTCCTTTTCATTGAAGCATAAAAGTGGGCAGTCAAATAAAGTTGTTGATGCCTTGAGCCAAAGAATAAATTTGCTGACATAAATGAGAGTTGAGGTACTTGGTTTTGATGATTTGAAGTGTTTGTATGAAACTGACCTTGATTTTGCAGAGCCTTGGAAATCTTGTAAGGAATAAATAGTGAGTGATAAGTGGACTGATTATTTCATTCAAGAAGACATGTTATTTAAGGGAGTTCAGTTGTGCATACCTAGAGGATCTATGAGAGAGAATATAATAAAGGAGAAACATAGTGGTGGACTTGCTGGAAATTTTGGGATTGATAAGAATGTGAAACTGATTTTGGAAAGATACTTTTGGCCACATATTTATAGAGATGTACAAAGAATGGTTAGAGGTTGTAGAATTTTCCAAACAGAAAAAGGAACTAGTCAGAATTAGGGATTGTATACACCTTTGCTTGTACCTGATAGACCTTGGGAAGATGTGAGTATGGACTTTGTTCTTGGATTGCCTAGAACTCAAAGAGGTAATGATTCTATTTTGGTAGTGGTTGACAGATTTTCTAAGATGGCTCATTTCATACCTTGTAAAAAGACATCTAATGCATTACATGTAGCTGAATTATTCTTCAAGGAAGTGGTAAGATTGCATGGTTTGTCAAAAACTATTGTTTCAGACAGAGATACTTAGTTTATTGGTTACTTTTGGAAAACACTTTGGAAGAAGATGAATACAGAATTGAAGTTTAGTTCTACATTTCACCCTCAGACAAATGGATAGACTGAAGTTGTGAACAAAAGTTTGGGAAACTTGTTGAGATGTTTAGCTAGAGATAAGCCTGCTAATTGGGATTTAGTTTTGGCACAAGCAGAGTTTGCGTATAATAATTCTGTAAATAAAAGCACTAAGAGGACACTATTTGAGATTGTTACTGGATTTCAACCTAAGGGAACCACAGAGTTGAGATATTTTCCTACTGAGACAAGAAGAAGTGTTGAAGTTGAGGATTTTGCAGTCTTCATGAGAACTTTACATGATGAAGTCAAAAAGAATTTGGAGGACAGTAATCTGAAATATAAACAAAGAGTAGATAAGAGGAGACATAAATATTTTGAAGTTAAAGATGAGGTTATGATTCATTTGAAGAAGAATAGATTTCCAGTTGGTACCTTCAACAAGCTAAAAAATGAAGAAGTTTGGACCTTGTAATATTCTGAAGAAGTTTGACAGTCGAAATGCTTATGAAGTAGAATTACCAGAGGATGTGGATATATCACCTATATTCAATATTGCTGATATATTTGAGTACTTTGAATCAAATGATGAGATAGAAGATGATTTGGAATATCCTAAGAAAAATAAAGACAACATTGAGAAGATCTTGAATAGTAGAGTGAGAAAGAGTACAAGAGGAAAAGACTACATGGAATACCTAGTTCAGTGGAAAGATAAGCCAGTTGAAGATAGTTCATGGATTACACAAGCTGAGTTGGATCTTTATGATTCAGATCAGAATATGAGAAGTTCTTGATGTGGACATTAGTTCTTTATCTACCCCAGGTGTCTAATGCAGGAGCATCTTGGGTCTTTGAGCAATCTTGCATCAACCAAAAACATTTCTTGTTTTCTGTACTTGTATGTTGTTTTCATTATAGCCTTTGCGATCATTTGTTTCATGTTATGTGAAGCTAACATGATGTTGAGGACCTATTCTAGAACCTTTTCCTATCAGCGCATAAGGATTGGATGGATCATGTCAAAGTTAGAGTTGTTTTACCTTGTTGTTGGAGCCGTATTTTCCTACTTTCCACATGTTGATTGTGCATCGTGTAGTTATTGGTCCTTAATGAATCAGCCTTTGTGGTCTTATGGCCTTAAAGAGGACCTAAAATAATATCTTCACCTAAGACCACAAACCCTAATTCATCATGAATTGGGATTTATCACCATTTTCCTCGAGTATCTATTTTCAGTGAGTTTCACGTGAAACATTGATTTTTTTCATCTTGAGTGGTTTTGTATGATGAAATGGGATCTTGATAAGTTAGGAACATGTTCTTGGGTCATTTTTGGACCTAAATGTAACCTCACATTGAGTTTTGTTCATTCTTTCTTTAGTTTTGTTTTACTCTTCCTGGTTGGACCTATAATGTAATTAAATGCCTAACTAGATGACTTGTGGCTTAGCTGACTATATAAGGAGTCTAGGTTGATGTAGAAGAGAAGCAAGGATCATTATCAAGATACATCATTTGAGACAAAGATAGGATACAAGCTGAGATTCTGGTTTCATAATTTCTTTGTATATGGTCGTAACCCGGAAGGCCTCACAGCCGAGCATGTTGACTGATTTATTTTAATCACACTAGTTTGGTTGCTAGTTTCCTTGCCTCATATACATTGTGTTTTCATTGTTCATGTGAATTATATATATTGCTTATGTGTGTAACTCTCAGCAGGGCTTGTTTGTTGGTTCAAGTTGTGTCAAATCTGCTTGAATCTACCCTGCCCCTACGTCAGAATCGATCAATGAGGTTGACAACATTATCAACTTCAATACACTTATCATCATAGTCAACAACATGAGTGGAAGAAGAAGGCAAAGACTGAGTAGACTCAATGGTATTGGTCGAATGAGATGGAAAAGGGTTGGTATAGATTTTGAAATTTTGGTTTGGAAGTGATACATATTTTTTTCCTTGATCATTAACACCCTCAATAGATATAGCATTAGAATCAACGAGGTCTTGAATAACAAGTATCAAATGGAAACACCTGTCAATATCATGACCGGGTTGAAGATGGTATTGGAAAAAAGATTTGTGATCAAATAACTTGGGTAAAGTTTTGGATGTGTTAGTTGGTTTAAATTGAGGAAGATTTAACACTTTGGCATTAATCAACTTTGACGTCACATTATGCAAAGATTCAAAAAGCTGACTAAAATTATGAGAAGGTCTAAAAACATGTGACAAAGGAGCTACACCTTTGGATGTTGTTGCCACTTGCTCATCAACATTATTGGATGAATTATTGATCTTAATGAAGTTCTTTGGTTTTTGAATTTTTTTAAGTTATGGGATATGGCATCACTCTTATCAATTGGAGCCATTGGAGTGGTGTTGTCAAACTAACTCACTTGAAGTCAATAATTATGAAGTATTGCACATAATTGAGTAAAAGAAGAAAAATTAAAAAAAGTATAATCTTATCTCTAATGTATTTTTATAAATTAGAAATGAAAATTCATTGCACATCAATATCAGGAATAGGAAAAGAAATATGAGCATGAAAATGCTTAAATCTAGTAATGAAATCAATCACTTTTTTCTTAATTCTTTGTTTATAATGCATTAAATCAGTCAAAGAAATATTAGGACCAATATTGTTTTAAAATAATTCAATGAAAACATTAGCAAGATTTTGAAAAGATTCACTAGAATAAGGAGGAAAAGAACAATTCCATTACAAGTCTTTATCTCAAAATGTTCTATTAAACAATTTAGCCATGAACCTATGATCATGAGAGAAATCACTAAACAATGTTTGAAAGGTTTTGACATGAGTCAAATGATCATCTTTACCATTATAAGTCAATGTTTGAAAGGTTTTGACATGAGTCAAATGATCATCTTTACCATTATAAGTCTCAAGATGGGGAATCTCCATGTATTGCGGAATAAAGACACATATGATATCCAAGGATAAAAGACTAGAAATGTCACAAATAGGAATGTTGAACTTGGATTAGGTCATGGAAGTAATTTTTTGTTGCAAGGAAGACACATCTTGAGTCAATCTACTAATAGTAGAATTGGTAGAAAGAGTCATAGGAAATATGTTTGAAAAATTTGGAGCATCATGAGAAATGGAAGGAATGGTAGAGTATAAAAAGGAACACTATTATAAGTTGACATTGATGAAGGTAAAGAAACACATGGAATACTTGAAGGAATAGTGGAAAAAATAGGATTAAGAATGCTAACATGTGTAGGATTAAGATTTTGAATGGAATTTGTTATGATAGGTGGAGAATAAGTAGGAACACTAGGAATAGAGGTAGAAATAGGAAAGGAGGTCTCAACACTAGTGGTAGGTGGAATGAAACCTAGATATTGAGTACAATATCTAATAGGTTTGACATAGTTATTAATGAGATGAGAGATACTATACAAGGTATTAACACCATGCTCATCATTATGAGTTATCTTCCTCAAACCCTCTACAACGGATATGACCTCAGGATTAGAGTTCTCTTGTCCTAGCCATTTCTCAATTTTTTCAAAATCATCAGTAAGTTTTTAAACTTGCATAGGAGGGACTCTTAAGGTCTCATATTCATCATGAGAAGAGTGGGGATATTTCTTCTCAATAATGATATTAATATCATTAGTATGCATGTTGGTCTCATCAAGATTTCTAGGAAAAATAGAAGGCTCAGGATCATAGGAACCCATAAGACTATGGCTTCTCCTAACCAAAATGCTATAAGTAGGATTCAGAGTAATAAAACTTATGCACAAGAGAATGAAGTAAATATAGATCTAAATGAAAACTTAAGATTTGAAAGATATATGCACTTCAACTAATTGAAATAAAAATTTGTTTAATGAAAAACACATCCAATGTAAAACATGCATACAATAGCAATCTAGATTTATATAATGTAGCAAAGATGTAATTAATGTAATGCATACAATGTGGATCTAAACACCAAATAAAAATTGGAAATGTTATTAGTCGGGTTCACAAAAAATGTATATGGTGAAAAGTGAAGAAATGACATAAATAGGAAAAAGTACTTCTCCTTTTCATTAATTACACCTTTCAGAAGGAAGATGTCCCACTAAGTTCAAGAGGAGACTCAAACACTAAGTGGGACAATGATCCTCCACTAAAATAATGTGATTAAAGAAATGAGAATAAGGAAATGTAGTAATGTAAGTGATTAATTAGGAAAGTTACTGAAAAATTGCTAAAATGGGTTGTAACAAACAAACAATGAGCATAAATTTATAGAAATGAAAACTAGGAGACACATCTGACCTTTGGCTACAATTTGATCTCAAAATGAAGGGTACATGATGGCAATGGAAACATGTACCTAAAACATGGCAATAATGGCGACTTGTCCCACATGTTTTCATATGACATTCTCATAGATTGTCTGATTGTTCCCAATTTGTCTGAATCTTGTCTGACAACTTTGTAACTTGTCCCTACACATAGAAAAATGGGAAAAAAAGGTTGGATAAAGGAGGTTGCCTTGGCCAAACCCTTATTTAGGAATCAACCTTATAAATGAAATGAAATTGCATTTAAAAAAAGTAAATAGAAAGGCAAATAATAGATTCACCTTGCATAAACACTCATGGACAGATGTAAAAATCGCTCATATATATAAAGATGCTTGAATATAATTGAAATTCAAAGATTTGACCTTGGAATGTGATTTAGAATCAAGGATTCCCTCACAAATGCATAGCTCTATGAATGCCACTCCTAGATCTTGAATGTAGATATGCTTGATAACCACTTGGCCATCATGGGATATAAACTTATATCAAATGGAAAAGATTGCCTTTTTCTTGAATGATTTTGAAGAATTGGAGACTTGTAGATCTTGATCTTGGATGCTTGCCTTCAAATCTTGATTCCAATTTCTCTTGATTTCTTGAAAATTGATGCAATGGCATCCTGGCTTATGGCTCGGTGCCTAAAGATTTTGGTAGTCTCGGTAACTATCTGGTGGAGTTCGGTTACTTGGCTAGTAATCTTGGTAGAAGACTGGCATTTCTCAATCTTTGATGGTGATTCTCGGTCAAAGTTTGTTAGGCTTCACCGATGGAGCTCGGTGGTCTTGGTGGTGATTCTCCGTTGGAAGTTCTGGTGGCTCTCGGTTGATGATGGTCACTTGGTGACTTGGTGTTTTGTTGCTTGGTGCTCATTTACCGATGAGGTCTCAGTGTTTATGCCTGTTGCTTAGTTGTTGAAGTGGCTCAGTTGCTGGAGGACTCGGTCACTGAAGGGAGCTCGGTCATTAACAAAGACTCAGAACTTTTGGTGCTCGGCAAGGTTTGTGGTGCTCGGTTGACATTGTTGGTGCTCAGTAATGCTTGGAGAGCTTGATTGGTGTGGATGCTCGGTGTATTTCCTAACACTTGGTAGTTTGGCTTACCAATGGTTGTTCTTGGAGATTTGGCTTGGCCAACTGGTGCATTTAATCTGGGTCATGTTCCTCGAGTTATGGATTGATCGTTGGACCTAGATCTGGCATGTTACATTATCCTATGTGGATCTGGAGGCCGACTTGGTGAATTAAATATTTGTGAAATTATTTGTGAGCCGACTGATGTTTGGCATTTAATATTTGTATATTGGGAAGTCGACTGGATTTTGGGATTTAATTATTTGTAAAGTTGACTTGTGGATGGGGTTTAGTATTTAAGGAGATGTTTGGGTAGTTGTTTAGGCATCAATCTGGAGTTCAAATTAGATCTAGCGGAGTTAGTAGCTTGCAAGCTTAGGTAGCAGAAGGATTGCTTGGAAGTTTGAGTACAAGTTTAGATCTTTCTTGGAGTGCCTACCGGTGTTTTGTGTGTTGCAAACCTGGGCTAGCTAAGGAGAAGTGTGTTGGATCCTTTGTGATCTTGTAGAACTATTTCTTGCATTGTAATTGGCTATAACCGGGAAGGCCTTACAGCCTGACACATTGCATGTAATCAGTTAATTGATGAATAAAGACATCTATTTTCCTTCAGATCTGGTTTCTTGTTGTGTTTTCCGCTGTGTTGGTGTTTGGCTGCAAGGTCAGAAAATTTGTAATTGGATTCTCCATCCTTGACTGCATCAAAAATATTGATAGCTTGATTGCCAAATGATTGAGTATGGTTGTGATATGCAAAATGATGAGATATAGTGAGTTTTTATACTTACTCCATCATTTTGGGATTCAAAATTGATCCAATCTGACCAAAAAAGAAAATCACCCTATAAAACCCCGACATTGGGCTTTGAGTAAAGTTTGGGGCCCAAAACCTAGGGACATGTCAACATTGGCGACATCTCCTATGAGATATGGGCCAAAATTTGAATTGGAGCTTAGAGAGACTTAAAAGGTTCAGGAAAAGAGGAATCAAATTGTCAAGATCAACCATAATGAATATTTAGACCTCAAAATCACCAAAATGGATCTAATAAAGCATCCAATCATGGGTGCTAACTTTTTAGGATGATATAGTTCATATGTGCATTTTAGTGATCAATTCATGGCAAAGTATAAAAATGATGCTATATGGTTATAATTAGATCATCTAATGATATGCTAATTATAAAAATCTTCAAAGAATGTCAAGTTTAAGTTTGTAAAGAAATGGTTGAATTTTCTTGTGATAAATGAAAGCTTGTTGATTGACTTACCCCTGTAGCATGTTCATTTGTTCCATTCACTTCTATTAAGTCACATGTGTTGTATATTGGTAATTTTTAGTCATCTAAATGAGTTAGTGTTTTGTTTAGTTAGTTTGATCTAAAGAGATTAACAAATCTATTTTACAAATCATTTTTTAAGCATAAAGTTGAGACTAAGTTAATTATAAGCAGATAGTATTTGCATGTATATTTTGGGTTAGTTGATATAGTGTGATTCGATTTCACATATTGGTGGCCCTTTATATTCCTTCCATATTTTGTTGATTTAATTCAATAGTTTTGTGTTTGATCTCTATTTTATTCCTTTGTTTTTTTTTCCATTGTGTTCTTTGCATGCTTGTTTAACATTTGTTCATTTGATTGTCAAGCTATTGCCACACGAGATATCATGGACATTTCAAAATCACTAAAAAGAAAATAAAAATGAAGAAAGATCATACAAGTGAAAGTTGTGGTCCTCATTATTTATGTGTTCTAATTAAAAGCTTAAATCACTTCATGCTAATAGATTTCCACAATCCATGAAATTCTAAGTGTTATTGCTTCTAGATATGATTGTGTGTAATTTTTTGCATCAACATTTTGAATCACACTATGTGATCCATCATCAGGATGAAAGAGAGAACAAGGAGATAGAATTTGGCTTATATGTAAACAATTTGAAGCACTAAGGATCAAATTGTGTGTAATTTCTTGCATAAACATTTTAGATCACACTCTGTGATCCATCATCAGGATGAAAGAGAGCACATGGAGATATAATTTTATCCTTAGTGCTTCAAATTGTTACATTTAAACCATAATAGTTTCCCATGAAGAGTATCGATTAATGCTAATAGATTTCCACAATCCATGAAATTCTAGATGTTATTACTTCTATATACGATTGTGTGTAATTTTTTGCATCAACGTTTTAGATCACACTTTTTGATCCATCATCAAGATGGAAGAAAGAACAAGGAGATAGAACTTGATCCTTAGTGCTTCAAATTGCATACATTTAAACCATAATTCTCTCCCATGAAGAATATTGATTAATGCTAATAGATTTCCACAATCCATGAAATTCTAGATGTTATTGTTTTTGGATACGATTGTGTGTAATTTTTTGCATCAACATTTCGGATCACACTCTGTGATCCATCATTATGATGAAAGAGAGAACAAGGAGATAGAATTTGATCCTTAGTGCTTCAAGTTGTTTACATTTAAACCATAATTCCATCCCATGAAGGTTATCGATTCATGCTAATAGATTTCCACAATTCATGAAGTTCTAGATGTTATTGCTTCTGGATATGATTGTGTGTAATTTTTTGCATCAACTTTTTTTATCACACTCTGTGATCCATCATTAAGATGAAAGAAAGCACTTGGAGATATAATTTGATTCTTAGTGCTTCAAATTGCTTAAATCACTTTAAAAGCTTTTGTTGGCAAAAATTTGTGAAATCCAATTATGTGCCCAAGGACATTATTTCTATGTGGAAAATTGTGCAAGGCTCATACCATGCATGACATGTTGGCAATTTTCTTATGGAAGCTCTAACAAATGATAGTAAAGAGTGGTGTTTGTAAAATGCATAAGACCACAATATGTGAAGATATTGATGAATGGTCTCCTATCGTCCCTCCACCCCAAAAATACAATATGAATACACAACCTTGACATGTTTGATCTTAGTGACTTTAATATCTAAGGTAACAATTATGTTCATCCAAGATTTCATGTCACAATTAATAAACCTTAAAACCTTAATTATATAGGACAACAAATCAAACATGCAAAATGTCTTATTCTCCCATCACTATTTACTTTCTCCTCTTACAACATGTTTTATTAGCATATTATTAATACCTTGCTCGTAATAATTGTTTAAAGAACAACTTACCCTACACATTTATTCTTGACCAACAACATTAAATGCTTAATGATATCAAGTTTCTATAATCCATATTACTAATTTATAGTTTATTTCTTGGATTCAATTTTGTTACAAATTTTTGGAGAAATATTTCAAATCACACTTGATAATGGATCATGAAGTATGATCGAAAATAATGATGCAAAAATCTCCAACACAAGCAAATCCAAAAACAAAAAACAAAATATGAATCCACATCAAACACATTATTTTGAAAAAAAATACTAAATTTCTCCATTGTTTTTTCTTGCTCCACTCTATATTGCAACCTTCGACATACATGATATAATGTTGATATTCCAACAAAATATATTTTTTTGGAGGGGTAGGTACCTTGGTAATCATTTGTAAACAACTAAAACATGTTTGATATATTCTCATTGATAAGATGGACTTCATGGACCCAAAATTATTGCCCTGAATTGATGTTTGTTTGCTAAAACGTCCTATTCTCCCATCAACAATTGGTTTCTTCCCTTACACCATACTTTTTAAAATATTTGTCATTCCCTACTCATAATGGGCATTCAAAGAATGTTTGGCACTTAAATTGATGCAGGAGCATCCTGGGTGTAAGAGCAATCTTGCATCACCCAAAAATATTTCTGCTTTTATTTTCAGTAAGGGCTATTTTGTGCAGAGCTGCTATTTATGGAAAGTTACTATTTTTGGTAATTTTCGTATGTGCTCATAATGATCTGATTTCTTTCTTGGAGGTTCATTTTGGTCATATAAGTTTGCCAGTAAAGTTTCATTGCCAGATCAAGTGTATATTGGAAGATATTGAAGATTTTCGGTATTGGCAGCAGGGTACAGAAACTTTGAACTCAGTTTTGAAGGCTTTAGAGGCCCCGGATGAGGTCAAAAATTTGGGTGACAGGCGCTTGCGCCGGTCAAGCCTGTAGAGCGCTTCGTGGCGTTTCCCAAATGGGGTTATAATAGCCGATCGGGTCAACTGGTGATGACTTATGGTCTTCGGAAGTTGGGCCACCTGAAATGGCGAAAAATAATTTTCTTCAAAATTTCTGTTCGAGTTTCAAAGGTTATCTTGAGCCGACTATGATGTAATGAAATGTAAAATAAAATAATTCTAAGTTTGGTCGGCCTCATTGGCTAAATTTCTGGAACCTTCCCAGGCGGTGAAAAATTGCCTATATAAGGAAGGCTGTATTATTGTCTTAGGCAGTTCAGAATAGTTCTGAGTAGTAGATCTGGGTAATAGTTCGAGGCTTTGTCCTACAGAATATTGTAAGGGAATGCCCATGTGGCTTTGCATATTGTAATTCTGAAAGTTTGTAATTCCACATTTGTGGAGATAATAAGAAACCAATTTTCTGTTCTTGCATATTGTTGTTGTTCCTCTATTTCTGTTATGTGTTTGTGGTATTAAGGGGAGCACCCTTCATCAGGTGGTATCAGAGCAGGAGTTCTTGAGTGTGTAAACAGATCACCGACCGTGAGGCAGTTTGCACCAGGACCGTGGCTAGGGTTTCAGCGCGCATCGCGAAAATGCCTCCACGAAGGGAACGTGGCGGAAGAGCTGGTGTTGTAACACCTGAGGTTAGAGAGCTGCAGAGACAAGTGCGAGCATTGCAAGAAGAGATTCGCAGAGGAATGAATCTCAATGTCAGAGATGAAAGCGAGGATGAAGCCGAAGAAGAATATCAAGAAGGAGAAGTCGAAATTGTGAACCAGGAGGAAGAAAGACTTTTTCGGGCCATTTCTAAGATTGGGAAAAGACCTAAGATTGAGGTTCCTACATTTTCTGGAAATCTTAACCCGGAAGAATTGATCGACTGGATCAACGAATGTGAGGAATATTTTGAGTATGAAGATGTTGAGGATCCTGATAGGGTCAAATTTGCGAAGGCCAGACTAAAAGGTCATGCGAAGATCTGGTGGCAAGAAATTCAATTGGAGCGAAATAGAAGAGGGAAAGATAAAATCACAAGATGGGATCGGATGGTGGATAAATTGAAGTGACAGTTCATTCCTGTTGATTATGAGCTTGATCTACTAAAGAAAATGCAAAGTTTGAAGCAAGCAAGAAGATCTGTTCAGGAGTATACAGAGGAGTTCTATCGACTTCTCATCAGAACAGGCCATGCAGAAGCTGATAAGGAGAAAGTTGCCCGATACCTTAATGGGTTAAAGCCAAGCATTCAGGAGGAGCTGAATCTGGTTCGAATGAATAGTATTGAAGAGGCATACCAGTTTGCCCTAAAAGTAGAGGAAAAGCTGAACAAGAAGTTTGAGAGCAGACAAAACGGAAGAGGTCGCGGTGGACGAACTGGTGGACGGTCATATGGTGGCCGAAATGAAGATCCGAAAAAGAAGGATGAGCCCAGTAGCAGTCAGAATCAGCGAGGAAATAATTTCAATCGCTTCCAGGATCAGAATAATAGAGATCAAAAAGGAAGAGGAAGAGGACAAGGATCTGGAAGAGGTGGCTTCCGTGGAACATGTTTTCACTGTGGAGAAGAAGGTCACAGGGCATTTGAATGTCCTCAGCGCCAAGGTAGAACAGATAGGAGAAATGAAGGCCAGGCCAGAGTTGCACATGTCGATGAAGATGCTAGATCATCAAATTCTGAAGATGCTGAAAGAGGAGAAACGCTAATTAATAGAAGAGTCTTGCTGAGTGGTGAGAATGAACCTGAATAAAGGAGGAGCCTGTTTCGCACTAGATGCAAGTGTGAGGGTAAATGCTGTGATGTGATTATCGATAGTGGAAGCACTGAAAATTTGGTGTCAGAAGAGATGGTGACAAAGTTGAAGCTCAAGAGACAGAAACACCCACATCCATATCGGATTGCCTGGGTGCAGGATGACCACAAGGTCATGGTCAGTGAACAGTGCATGGTAAAGTTCAAGATCGGCGGGTACCAAGATGAGGTACTATGTGATATCATCTCTATGGATGCGTGTCATATGTTATTGGGTAGACCGTGGTAGTTTGACAGATGTGCTATACACGATGGTCGTGCGAATACCTATTCCCTGACAAAGGATGGAGTGCGACATAAGCTAAAGCCATTGAAGGAGACCGAAAAAAAGGTATGTGGTAATGCAAGAATAACATTTGTTGATGGAAGGAAATTCCTAGATGGTATGAGGCATGAGCATGTATGTTTTGCTTTAACTCCAAAAGCTGGTAAAGAGGAAGTAGAAGATGTTCCTGCAGAAGTTGAAGATTTGTTGAATGAGTTTCAAGATATTGTATCCGATAACGTGCTTGATGGATTACCACCAGTCAGGAAGATCAGTCATCAGATGGACTTGATCCCAGGAGCGAGTTTTCCAAATAAGGCAGCACATAGAATGACACCTGCAGAAAGTGACGAGTTGAACAAACAAGTACATGAACTGTTACAGAAAGGATTGATCCGTGAGAGTCTAAGTCCCTGTGCTGTACCAGCAGTATTAGCACCAAAGAAGAATGGAGAATGGAGGATGTGTACAGATTCTAGGGCAATAAACAAGATCACAATCAAGTACAGGTTTCCATTGCCACGAATGGATGAAATTATGGACTGTTTGAGTGGAGCTGTGTATTTCTCAAAGATAGATCTGAAGAGTGGATATCATCAGATTCGGATCAAAGAAGGAGATGAATGGAAGACTGCCTTCAAGACAAAGGAAGGACTATATGAGTGGTTAGTCATGCCTTTTGGGCTAACCAATGCACCGAGCACTTTCATGCGTCTCATGAACGAGGTCCTGAAAGAATTTCTAGGTAAGTTTGTCATTGTTTACCTAGATGATATTTTGATCTTTAGTAAGACATTGGATGAGCATATGATGCATATTCGTATGGTATTTGAGAAGTTGAGAGAAGAGAAATTGTTGATTAATTTGAAGAAGTACAGTTTTGTGAAGAAAGAGTTAGTGTATTTGAGATTTGTAGTTTCAGCAGAAGGTCTAAAAATGGACCCAGAGAAGGTACAGGCTATCTTTGAATGGCCTACTCCAAGGAGTGCTACTGAGGTAAGATCTTTTCATAGTTTGGCTAGCTTTTACAGAAAGTTTATCCGAAATTTTAGCAGTATTTGTGGACCCTTGACTGAAACAATGAGAGGGGATAGAAAAGAGTTTAAGTGGACTAATGGGGCAGAAAAGAGTTTTCAATTATTGAAACAAAAAGTTACAGAACAACCTATTTTAGCACTTCCAGATTTTAATAAGGTGTTTCAAGTAGATTGTGATGCTAGTGGTACTGCAATAGGAGCTGTTATGAGCCAAGAAGGTAAACCTTTTGCGTATTTCAGTGAGAAGTTAAATGATGCCAAGAGGAAGTATTTTGTTTATGATCAAGAATTTTATGCTATAGTTCAGGCATTAAAGAAGTGGAGACATTATCTGCTTCCTAAGTAGTTTGTTTTGTATACTGATCATCAAGCTTTGCAATATTTGAATAGTCAAGGAAAATTGAATCAAAGGCATTTGAAATGGGTTGAGTTTTTACAGAGTTATACATTTGTTTTGAAACACAGGAGTGGAAAGTCTAATAAGGTTGCAGATGCTCTTAGCAGAAGGCAACTATTGCTGACAGAAATGCAGATTGAAGTGGTTGGGTTCAAGGAACTCAAGAATTTGTATCCAGAGGATCCTGATTTTGGTGAAGCTTGGAAAGCTTGTGCAGAACCTGTTACTCTAGACAGGACAAAATGGTTGGATTTCATCATCCAAGATGATATGCTATTCAAAGGGAATCAGTTATGCATTCCACGAAGTTCTATGAGGGATAATCTCATCAAGGAGAAGCATAGCAGAGGATTGGCTGGACATTTTGGTCGTGATAAAACCATTGGTTTGGTTAGTGAGAATTATTATTGGCCACAGTTACAGTAAGATGTGAAGAAGTTTGTACAGAGTTGCAGAGTATGTCAGATGGCGAAAGGAGTGAAGCAGAATACAGGGTTGTATCAGCCACTACCTGTACCAAAGAAGCCTTGGGAGGATATCAGCATGGACTTTGTTCTTGGTTTACCGAGGACTCAACGGGGACATGATTCAATTTTTGTGGTGGTTGATAGATTTTCAAAGATGGCACATTTTATTCCCTGCAAGAAGACTAATGATGTTGTTCATGTAGCAGAATTGTTTTTCAGAGAAGTAGTGAGACTTCATGGTTTGCAAAAGACCATAGTTTCAGATCGGGACACTAAGTTTGTTGGATATTTCTGACGTACGTTGTGGAAGAAGTTGAAGACAGATTTGAAGTTCAGTTCATCACATCATCCACAGACTGATGGACAGATAGAGGTGGTGAATAGGAGTTTGGGAAATTTGCTGAGATGTTTGGTTGGAGATAAGCCAACAAGATGGGATTTGATTTTACCACAGGCAGAATTTGCATACAATAATTCTGTCAACAGGAGCACTGGTAAATCACCATTCCAGATTGTATATGAAAGTAGTCCAAGAAATGCATCTGAATTGAGGAAGATAGATAAAGGAGAAATAAGAAGTGCTGAAGCTGAGGATTTTGCAGAACACTTGAAGAACATCCATGGGGAGGTGAGGAAGCATATTACCAAGATGAACGTACAGTATAAGGCTAAGGCAGATGAGAAAAGGAGGTATAAGGAATTTTAGGTCAGTGATGAAGTCATGGTTCATTTGCGGAAGGAGCGGTTTCCAATTGGTACATATAACAAGCTGAAAATGAAGAAGTTTGGACCATGTAAGATACCGAAGAAACATGATTCAGGAAATGCCTATGAGGTAGAATTGCCTACCGAGCTAAATATTTCACCAGTGTTTAACATTTCAGATCTGACAGAGTATCATGAAGGTGGTGTTGAAGATGAGATCACAGCAGCACAGTGGAGTATTCCAGCAACTAGTTCAGACACTAAGGAGATCGAGGATATACTAGATAGTCGTGTTGGCAGAAGCACAAGGAACAGGACATATGAAGAATATCTGGTCAAGTGGAAAGGACGACCTGTTGAAGATTCATCATGGCTAACAAGGGTGGAGGTTAACCATCTTGGTTTTCCTCTGCACACTTGAGTCGTGACAGGGTCACTTCTCAAATTACCCTGGGTGTCTGATGCAGGAGCATCCTGGGTGTAAGAGCAATCTTGCATCACCCAAAAATATTTTTGCTTTTATTTTCAGTAAGGGCTATTTTGTGCAGAGCTGCTATTTATGGAAAGTTACTATTTTTGGTAATTTTTGTATGTGCTCAGAATGATCTGATTTCTTTCTTGGAGGTTCATTTTGGTCATATAAGTCTGCCAGTAAAGTTTCATTGCCAGATCAAGTGTATATTGGAAGATATTGAAGATTTTCGGTATTGGCAGCAGGGTACAAAAACTTTGAACTTAGTTTTGAAGGCTTTAGAGGCCCCGGATGAGGTCAAAAATTTGGGTGACGAGCGCTCGTGCCAGTTAAGTCTGTAGAGCGCTTCGTGGCGTTTCTGAAATGGGGTTATAATAGCCGATCGGGTCAACTGGTGATGACTTATGGTCTTCGGAAGTTGGGCAACCTGAAATGGCGAAAAATAATTTTTTTTAAAATTTCTGTTCGGGTTTCAAAGGTTATCTTGAGCCGACTATGATGTAATGAAATGTAAAATAAAATAATTCTAAGTTTGGTCGGCCTCATTGGCTAAATTTTTGGAACCTTCCCAGGCGGTGAAAAATTGCCTATATAAGGAAGGCTGTATTATTGTCTTAGGCAGTTCAGAATAGTTCTGGGTAGTAGATCTGGGTAATAGTTCGAGGCTTTGTCCTACAGAATATTGTAAGGGAATGCCCATGTGGCTTTGCATATTGTAATTCTGAAAGTTTGTAATTCCACATTTGTTGAGATAATAAGAAACCAATTTTCTGTTCTTGCATATTGTTGTTGTTCCTCTATTTCTGTTATGTGTTTGTGGTATTAAGGGGAGCACCCTTCATCAGGTGGTATCAGAGCAGGAGTTCTTGAGTCTGTAAATAGATCGCCGACCGTGAGGCAGTTTGCACCAGGACCGTGGCTAGGGTTTCAGCGCGCATCGCGAAAATGCCTCCACGAAGGGAACGTGGCGGAAGAGCTGGTGTTGTAACACCTGAGGTTAGAGAGCTGCAGAGACAAGTGCGAGCATTGCAAGAAAAGATTCGCAGAGGAATGAATCTTAATGTCAGAGATGAAAGCGAGGATGAAGACGAAGAAGAATATCAAGAAGGAGAAGTCGAAATTGTGAACTAGGAGGAAAAAAGATTTTTTCGAGCCATTTCTAAGATTGGGAAAAGACCTAAGATTGAGGTTCCTACATTTTTTGGAAATCTTAACCCGGAAGAATTGATCGACTGGATCAACGAATGTGAAGAATATTTTGAGTATGAAGATGTTGAGGATCCTGATAGAGTCAAATTTGCGAAGGCCAGACTGAAAGGTCATGCGAAGATCTGGTGGCAAGAAATTCAATTGGAGCGAAATAGAAGAGGGAAAAATAAAATCACAAGATGGGATCAGATGGTGGATAAATTGAAGCGACAGTTCATTCCTGTTGATTATGAGCTTGATCTACTAAAGAAAATGCAAAGTTTGAAGCAAGCAGGAAGATCTGTTCAGGATTATACAGAGGAGTTCTATCGACTTCTCATCAGAACAGGCCATGCAGAAGCTGATAAGGAAAAATTTGCCCGATACCTTAATGGGTTAAGGCCAAGCATTCAGGAGGAGCTGAATCTGGTTCGAATGAATAGTATTGAAGAGGCATACCAGTTTGCCCTAAAAGTAGAGGAAAAGCTGAACAAGAAGTTTGAGAGCAGACAAAACGGAAGAGGTCGCGGTGGACGATCTGGTGGACGGTCATATGGTGGCCGAAATGAAGATCCGAAAAAGAAGGATGAGCCCAGTAGCAGTCAGAATCAGCAAGGAAATAATTTCAATCGCTTCCAGGATCAGAATAATAGAGATCAAAGAGGAAGAGGAAGAGGACAAGGATCTGGAAGAGGTGGCTTCCGTGGAACATGTTTTCACTGTGGAGAAGAAGGTCACAGGGCATTTGAATGTCCTCAGCGCCAAGGCAGAACAGATAGGAGAAATGAAGGCCAAGCCAGAGTTGCACATGTCGATGAAAATGCTAGATCATCAAATTCTGAAGATGCTGAAAGAGGAGAAACGCTAATTAATAGAAGAGTCTTGCTGAGTGGTGAGAATGAACCTGAATAAAGGAGGAGCCTGTTTCGCACTAGATGCAAGTGTGAGGGTAAATGCTGTGATGTGATTATCGATAGTGGAAGCACTGACAATTTGGTGTCAGAAGAGATGGTGACAAAGTTGAAGCTCAAGAGATAGAAACACCCACATCCATATCAGATTGCCTGGGTGCAGGATGACCACAAGGTCATGGTCAGTGAACAGTGCCTGGTAAAGTTCAAGATCGGCGGGTACCAAGATGAGGTACTATGTGATATCATCTCTATGGATGCATGTCATATGTTATTGGGTAGACCGTGGCAGTTTGACAGATGTGCTGTACACGATGGTCGTGCGAATACCTATTCCCTGACAAAGGATGGAGTGCGACATAAGCTAAAGCCATTGAAGGAGACCGAAGAAAAGGTATGTGGTAATGCAAGAATAACATTTGTTGATGGAAGGAAATTCCTAGATGGTATGAGGCATGAGCATGTATGTTTTTCTTTAATTCCAAAAGCTGGTAAAGACGAAGTAGAAGATGTTCCTGTAGAAGTTGCAGATTTGTTGAATGAGTTTCAGGATATTGTATCCGATAACGTGCCTGATGGATTACCACCAGTCAGGAAGATCAGTCATCAGATGGACTTGATCCCAGGAGCGAGTTTGCCGAATAAGGCAGCACATAGAATGACACTTGCAGAAAGTGAGGAGTTGAACAGACAAGTACATGAACTGTTACAGAAAGGATTGATCTGTGAGAGTTTGAGTCCCTGTGCTGTACCAGCAGTATTAGAACCAAAGAAGAATGGAGAATGGAGGATGTGTACAGATTCTAGGGCAATAAACAAGATCACAATCAAGTACAGGTTTCCATTGCCACGAATGGATGATATTATGGACTGTTTGAGTGGAGCTGTGTATTTCTCAAAGATAGATCTGAAGAGTGGATATCATCAGATTCGGATCAGAGAAGGAGATGAATGGAAGACTGCCTTCAAGACAAAGGAAGGACTATATGAGTGGTTAGTCATGCCTTTTGGGCTAACCAATGCACCGAGCACTTTCATGCGTCTCATGAACGAGGTCTTGAAAGAATTTCTGGGTAAGTTTGTCATTGTTTACCTAGATGATATTTTGATCTTTAGTAAGACATTGGATGAGCATATGATGCATATTCGTATGGTATTTGAGAAGTTGAGAGAAGAGAAATTGTTGATTAATTTGATGATGCATATTCGTATGGTATTTGAGAAGTTGAGAGAAGAGAAATTGTTGATTAATTTGAAGAAGTGCAGTTTTGTGAAGAAAGAGTTAGTGTATTTGGGATTTGTAGTTTCAGCAGAAGGTCTAAAAATGGACCCAGAGAAGGTACAGGCTATCCTTGAATGGCCTACTCCAAGGAGTGCTACTGAGGTAAGATCTTTTCATGGTTTGGCTAGCTTTTACAGAAAGTTTATCCGAAATTTTAGCAGTATTTGTGGACCCTTGACTGAAACAATGAGAGGGGATAGAAAAGAGTTTAAGTGGACTAATGGGGCAGAAAAGAGTTTTCAATTATTGAAACAAAAAGTTACAGAACAACCTGTTTTAGCACTTCCAGATTTTAATAAGGTGTTTCAAGTAGATTGTGATGCTAGTGGTACTGCAATAGGAGCTGTTATGAGCCAAGAAGGTAAACCTGTTGCATATTTCAGTGAGAAGTTAAATGATGCCAAGAGGAAGTATTATGTTTATGATCAGGAATTTTATGCTATAGTTCAGGCATTAAAGAAGTGGAGACATTATCTGCTTCCTAAGGAGTTTGTTTTGTATACTGATCATCAAGCTTTGCAATATTTGAATAGTCAAGGAAAATTGAATCAAAGGCATTTGAAATGGGTTGAGTTTTTGCAGAGTTATACATTTGTTTTGAAACACAGGAGTGGAAAGTCTAATAGGGTTGCAGATGCTCTTAGCAGAAGGCAACTATTGCTGACAGAAATGCAGATTGAAGTGGTTGGGTTCAAGGAACTCAAGAATTTGTATCCAGAGGATCCTGATTTTGGTGAAGCTTGGAAAGCTTGTGCAGAACCTGTTACTCTAGACAAGACAAAATGGTTGGATTTCATCATCTAGGATGATATGCTATTCAGAGGGAATCAGTTGTGCATTCCACGAAGTTCTATGAGGGAGAATCTCATCAAGGAGAAGCATAGCAGAGGATTGGCTGGACATTTTGGTCGTGATAAAACCCTTGGTTTGGTTAGTGAGAATTATTATTGGCCACAGTTACAGCAAGATGTGAAGAAGTTTGTACAGAGTTGCAGAGTATGTCAGATGGCGAAAGGAGTGAAGCAGAATACAGGGTTGTATCAGCCACTACCTGTACCAGAGAAGCCTTGGGAGGATATCAGCATGGACTTTGTTCTTGGTTTACCGAAGACTCAACGGGGACATGATTCAATTTTTGTGGTGGTTGACAAATTTTCAAAGATGGCACATTTTATTCCCTGCAAGAAGACTAATGATGCTGTTCATGTAGCAGAATTGTTTTTCAGAGAAGTAGTGAGACTTCATGGTTTGCCAAAGACCATAGTTTCAGATCGGGACACTAAGTTTGTTGGATATTTCTGGTGTACGTTGTGGAAGAAGTTGAAGACAGATTTGAAGTTCAGTTCATCACATCATCCACAGACTGATGGACAGACAGAGGTGGTGAATAGGAGTTTGAGAAATTTGCTGAGATGTTTGATTGGAGATAAGCCAACAAGATGGGATTTGATTTTACCACAAGCGAAATTTGCATACAATAATTCTGTCAACAGGAGCACTGGTAAATCACCATTCCAGATTGTATATGGAAGTAGTCCAAGAAATGCATCTGAATTGAGGAAGATAGATAAAGGAGAAATAAGTAGTGCTGAAGCTGAGGATTTTGCAGAACACTTGAAGAACATCCATGGGGAGGTGAGGAAGCATATTACCAAGATGAACGTACAGTATAAGGCTAAGGCAGATGAGAAAAGGAGGTATAAGGAATTTCAGGTCGGTGATGAAGTCATGGTTCATTTGCGGAAGGAGCGGTTTCCAGTTGGTACATATAACAAGCTTAAAATGAAGAAATTTGGACCATGTAAGATACCGAAGAAACATGATTCAGGAAATGCCTATGAGGTAGAATTGCCTACCGAGCTAAATATTTCACCAGTGTTTAACATTTCAGATCTGACAGAGTATCATGAAGGTGGTGTTGAAGATGAGATCACAGCAGCACAGTGGAGTATTCCAGCAACTAGTTCAGACACTAAGGAGATCGAGGATATACTGGACAGTCGTGTTGGCAGAAGCACAAGGAACAGGACATATGAAGAATATCTGGTCAAGTGGAAAGGACGACCTGTTGAAAATTCATCATGGCTAACAAGAGTGGAGGTTAACCGTCTTGGTTTTCCTCTGCACACCTGAGTCGTGACAGGGTCACTTCTCAAATTACCCTGGGTGTCTGATGCAGGAGCATCCTGGGTGTAAGAGCAATCTTGCATCACCCAAAAATATTTCTGCTTTTATTTTCAGTAAGGGCTATTTTGTGCAGAGCTGCTATTTATGGAAAGTTACTATTTTTGGTAATTTTCGTATGTGCTCAGAATGATCTGATTTCTTTCTTGGAGGTTCATTTTGGTCATATAAGTCTGCCAGTAAAGTTTCATTGCCAGATCAAGTGTATATTGGAAGATATTGAAGATTTTCAGTATTGGCAGCAGGGTACAGAAACTTTAAACTCAGTTTTGAAGGCTTTAGAGGCCCCGGATGAGGTCAAAAATTTGGGTGAAAGGCGCTTGTGCCAATCAAGCCTGTAGAGCGCTTCGTGGCGTTTCCGAAATGGGGTTATAATAGCCGATCGGGTCAACTGGTGATGACTTATGGTCTTCGGAAGTTGGGCCACCTGAAATGGCGAAAAATATTTTTTTTCAAAATTTCTGTTCGGGTTTCAAAGGTTATCTTGAGCCGACTGTGATGTAATGAAATGTAAAATAAAATAATTCTAAGTTTGGTCGGCCTCATTGGCTAAATTTCTGGAACCTTCCCAGGCGGTGAAAAATTGCCTATATAAGGAAGGCTGTATTATTGTCTTAGGCAGTTCAGAATAGTTCTGGGTAGTAGATCTGGGTAATAGTTCGAGGCTTTGTCCTACAGAATATTGTAAGGGAATGCCCATGTGGCTTTGCATATTGTAATTCTGAAAGTTTGTAATTCCACATTTGTGGAGATAATAAGAAGCCAATTTTCTGTTCTTGCATATTGTTGTTGTTCCTCTATTTCTGTTATGTGTTTGTGGTATTAAGGGGAGCACCCTTCATCATAAATGTATTTTTGATCAACATTAAACACATTCTTTATACGAGAAAGCACTAAAGTTTCCACTATTCTTTCTTACTCTACTCAATATTGCAACCTTCAAAAAAACATGAAAGGTTGATATTCCTACAAAAGAAATAAAACATTATAGGGTACTTCGATACTTGTCTATAAACAACTAAAGCATGTTTGAGATATTCTCATTGAAATGATGGATTTGTTCGGGCCAAAATTATTGACCAAAATTGATGCTTGTTTCTTTTGGGAACAGTTCATGAAAACAAATAAACAAATTAATTTATATTTTATAGTCCACAATATCAAGTGATCTATTTTTGGATCTACCTATGACTTATAATATATGTAACTCCTCGTATCCTCGTGTGTAAAAGACACCTTAATGTGCTCCAAATATAAGATGCAAATACCCTACCCCTATAAGATTCAATTTGTGTAAATATTGTTATTTGATTTGTGTAAATATTGTTATTAGAGACCTTTGTCAATTCTCTATAGCAAAAGAAAAATGTAAAATGGCTTCCTTCTTGATTTACCGTGACCTTTTTGTCATGTTTACCCCAACTACTAGCCGCAAAAATGAAAGTACTAATAGCCAATCATTTTTTAACTTTTTTGGTTGGTGATTGGCCCATTTGCGCACCACTATTGGGACATTTCATAAAAACTATTGGGACATTTAGCCACAAATCTTCACATATTTGATTGAACGACTATGGGTGCAAGAACATAGGAGGTATCGGGTGGCACTTTTGAAATGCCACTTTTTGACCACTTTGCGCTCAACATCTCTAGAGAGATTCTTGAATACCCAAAAAACGAAACCTTAACTTTAAGCTCTCAACTCACCTACAGAGATACACTGAAAAAATCGGCTAAATCCAACTTATAAAGTTTAGGAGTTCTCCGTCTGCAAAAAAAATTTTAAGTTTGCCTGGGCGGCTACTCGGTCATCTCCCCTATTTGCTAGTTAGTTTTTAAGAAATTTTCGAATGGCAAGCACTTGGGAATTGCGACTTCCCAATTCAAATGATTCCCAATTTCACAGCCACGTATAACAATCATAATTTTTTCAGTCATGGGAGAATAATTTCCCTCTACCATTTATTACGTAAACAAGGTGTCACTAGCTATTCTTAGGGTTCAAATTTTCACATCTGTAATAGAAATGATCACAGTCATTAGTTATTCTACAGGTGCCTCACATAGTTATCCCCCGAATCAATCTGCAGTTGAACGTTTTTTTTGACAACTGTCAAACTGCTGCTTATGTCGTTAAGAATAAGAAGCAGCAGGGTTAACCCATGAGGAAATGAATCTTACTCTGACTTTCGGTGAAGAATCTGTGTTTTTCTTTCTGTAATCTTATCATCATAATATCTTTACGGCAATCTTATCATGCCGTCCTTTCACACAGAAAGACACGACTCACTTTACACTCTATAATCTTGAGAAAAAGCCTAGTCTTTTCTGTCTGTTCAGTTTTTCCTTTTCCAAATTACCCATGAACCTTTTGATATGATTGAAAGGACTTCTTTTAATTTTTTTTGGAAGAGTAAATAACTGTAAATAGAAACACCCATAAATAAAAGATACATAGGTAGAATGCTTCAAAACAAGGCTGGTTGGTCATTCGTTATCTTATCTGTATTTGCTTTGGCATGATGAACCAGCTTTTTTTTATTAGTAGGTGTGCTTTTTTTTCTTTCTAAATCAAAAATAGATTCTCAAATAAAGAGAAGAATCCAGAGAAAGTAAAACAAATTCAGGGAAGATGAAAGGATCTAGAGGAAAAGGTGCGTGGATGGTCAATAATGATGTATTATGGGGATTGGGTTTTATCAAATTTTGTCTGATTCCCATGAACAGTTTCAGGGCTCAGTGTGAAACTTCTAGGAAATCAGCATTATGACAAACAATACTGTGCCATCTCTCTATCTCAATGATGAGAAGCAGAGTAATCTCATCAGAGATATGATTAAGCAATAGAAAATCTGCATCTGTTTCTGAAATAATCATTAATAGGCATCTCACTTGATTGAGAAAATTAAACTACAAAGACAGCTTAATTAATCATGATGGTGTTCTATGCTTCTTAACAAATTTATTATACACCCAAATCATCATCACATCAAAACACCTATTACTTTCAAAATCAGTTCGGAATGTAGTAATTTTATCTCATTGATCAAGAGTAAGAGTAAGAGAACAGATTTATTGGAAAACAGATTAAGTATAACAGCTTTATTGTTTGTTCTTTCCATTCTACTTTCACATATATAATCTATAGTCCATAATATTAGCATTAATTGTTAACCGTGTTAATTTTTCCTCAAAATCTTGAATCAAAACTCAAACTCCATGATCATTGAGTTATTTTGAATCAAACTCAAACTTCATCATCATTAAATCAAACTCAAATTCGACGAGTTGTTTAAATCAAACTCAAACTACATGATCATTAAAACAAACTCAAATTCCATGATCATTGAATCAAACTCCGACTCCATGTTCCATCATCCTGATGGAGGAAGATGTAAGAAGAGAAGAGGAAACCAACTGAAAATCTATGCCTCATCATCATGAAGATGGAAGAAGAGAAGAGGAAACAAATTCCATGACCATTTTCTTCACAGTTTGAATCAAACTTCATGATCCATCACTCATCAGGAAGATGGAAATTCATCATGAAGGTGGAAAGAAGAAGATGGAAGGAAGATGGAAAGCAAGAGTAGGGGAAATGAGTAGGAAGTGAGCAGGAAATCCATCATTCATCAGGAAGATGGAAGCAAGAGAAGAGGAAATGAGTAGGAAATATGTGCTTCTCAGTGAGTTTATCAAGCACAAAAATCACTGTGGTAAGAGGAGGAGACATACTCCACGATCATTTTCTTGATAGTTTGAATCAACCACCATGATCCATCATTCATCAGTAAGATGGAAGCAAGAAAGAGGAAGAGAAGAGGAAATGAGCCTCGGTGAGATCACCGAACACATAAATCATAGAACAAATAATAAAAAAGAATATTTCAGCATTGAACGAGCAGGAAATTATCCCCATCCACTCTATTTTAACCACAAATTTCACAGAATAATAAAGATTGCTTCTCTTTGAGCTTATCAATCACATAAATCACAAACCCATAACATAAACTACCAACCCAGTAGAAATAAGAAGAGTATTCCACCATTAAATAAGCAGGGAATCACTCCCACCCACCCTGTTTTAACAATGTCATTCACAAAGATTGCAGTCACATAAACAACAGTCATTCATGAAGCTTGAAACTACAAAGCAACGATAAACAAATGCTACCTATAATTCCTATCCAATCAGAAACCCCACAAGACAACAAATTTCAGTCACAGATACCAGGACCTTGAATTTCAACCTCAAAGCACAAAATGAACAAAAATTAACACCAACAGAAATCCATACCAAGAAATTTTAGAAAAACAGGTGATCTGCAATACATGCATTAACTAAACATCTGGATTTTACAGAAGAAAACAAATCTGAGTGTTCCTCACTCCTAACAAATGAATTCTAACCACTCTGCCTCCACCAAGAAAACAAAACAACATTTTCTTACATAGCCAAACACTCAGACATTCATTCAGACCTAAGGAACAGAGACCCCCCAAATCAGCCACCTGGAGCAGCGGCCTCTGCAGGCTTATCAGGCGGAGCTTCCACATTCTCTGCAGGTTTAGCCACCGGAACAGCCGCTCCTCCACCACCATTACCAGACTCCAAACTCCCATCAATACAGGTGGCGCATTTCCTCTCAATCCAGGCCTCAAAATCATATTCTCTGTCTCTGCGGAAGCGGCGCCCTGCACAAATCCTTCCCACCATGCCCGCCGCCACTCCCAGAATGGTTATCACCGCTAAAACCACTATCAGTGGACCTACAGAGCCTCTAGAATGTGACTCATGCGCCGGCGCCTCGGAATATATCCCTCCTCCTGGTGGTGTCTGTTGCATTCCGTAAGGCAGTGATGCCATTATCACTACAATCTCTGCCCTGTATAAAACAATCTGACCTAAAATCTCAACCAACACATTCCCAAGGAGGCAAAGAAAATGAATTCGTGAAACTAAAACAGAGCCCACAATGCCCACTTCATAAATTATCTCTGTTACGCCAAAATTATCTCTGCTCTGTTTATGTGTATCACTACAATCTCTGCTCTATATACAGAACAATCTATCCTAAAACCTCAGCCAACACATTACCAAAAAGGTAAAGAAAATGAATTCATGAAACTAAAACAGAGCCTACAGAGCCCACTTATACATTTTCTCTGTTTATGACAAAACTCTCTCTGCTCTGTTTCTGTGTATCCACCGTTATTCTTGCTCTCTACTGGGAAGCTCTGTGTGATGGCACAACCACCATTGATCATTCAAAGATTGCCTTGGGCAGGAATATTATTTTACAACTCTTCTTCTTCTTTTGCTCAGTCTGATGAGGCAGACAGCAGTGCATCAGCCATACTGGAAGCAGTAGTGTATGTTGGTGGACACTTGTTTGTTATACAAAAGTGTGGAATCAATCTACCTAGTGGGCATCTATGTTTAACCGGCATAGGACACCTCACTCCTTCAATCTCATTTTAAAACCTTAAAACAAACCATGTGTTTACTCCGCAATCCTCTACCATTAACATGCACGAGTCATGACCAAACAATCCCCTTTCCTAGTTATCTTCTACATTTCTAACTTTATCTTCATAATTTTAGCATGATGTTTAAATTAAAATTTTGTTTAATATATGTTAAGAGGTTTGATAACAATTTCTTCTGTTTTGATAAATAGGAGATATTAATTTGTATTCAAATGTGTAGTTTTTTTATTCAAACTCATTTCATTCCTCATGAGAATGAATGGAACATTTGGCACTAATTGCATCTAGGTGATGCTCGTAGAGGTGGAGCATTGGAATTTTCCTAGAGGTCACCCATCCTAGTACTACTCCAACTCAAGTGTGCTTAACCACAAAGTTTGAAAGTTAAAAAGATAACACTTTATTGTGTAAGGTTAGAGCTAGTGAACACCACTACAAGGTTGAGAAAACTAAAAGGATGAGAAAACATTTGTTCCAAGAGGATAAAGTTGAGAAAACATGGAAGCTTGTTAGCAATTATTCAACAAATTTGAAAGTAAAAAATACTATTATTTTATTGTCCAAGATTAGAATCCAAAATACAACTCGTTATCAAACAACACTCTATTTAAAGTAAAAAATACCACTTGTAACCCCATCTAGGTGATGTTCATAAAGGTGCTAAGTGTCATCCACTTTGCTTGTAACCCCATTTGCAAAACCTTTAGTAGCAAATTGGGCTTAACCTTGGAGGAAACTCCATGGTCAAGTGCACTTGAGTTGGAGTAGTACTGGGATGGGTGACCTCCCATGAAGTGTTAAGTGTTAAGTGCTCCACCTCTGTGAGCAACACCTAGATGCAATGAGTGCTAAGTGTTCCATTCACTCTTATGAGAGATGAGTTCCTATGAACCACTAATCATGAAACATGGGTCAATGAGTTTGACTCAAAAACTACACAGTTGAATCCTGATAGCAATATCACAATTTTGATGTTTTTCCAATCTTATCTTCTTTGACTCAATGCTCCACCTCTGTGACAAACACCTAGATGTAATGAGTGCTTAGTGTTCCATTCACTCTTATGAGAGATGAGTTCCTATGAACCACTAATCATGAAACATGGGTCAATGAGTTGACTCAAAAACTACACAGTTGAATCTTGATAGCAATATCACAATTTTTATATTTTTCCGATCTTATCTTCTTTGACACATGTTTTCTTTTCTTTGTATTAACTTTCTTGTCATGTTCTCTAAATCTAATCTTAAACATAGAGTGGCGTTTGATAACGAGTGGTATTTTTTACTTTAAATAGAGTGTTGTTTGATAACGAGTTGTATTTTGGATTCTAATCTTGGACAATAAAATAGTTTTTTTTTACTTTCAAATTTGTTGAATAATTGCTAACAAGCTTCCATGTTTTCTCATCTTTATTCTCTTGGAACACATGTATTCTCATCCTTCTAGTTTTCTCAACCTTGTAGTGGTGTTCACTAGCTATATAACCTTACACAATAAAGTGTTATCTTTTTAACTTTCAAACTTGTTGAATGACCTCTTAATAAGTTTGATAATGAGTTATCATGTTTACTCAACTTTATCCTCTTCAATGAATGATTTCTCATTCGTGTAGTTTCCTCAACCCCATAGTGATGTTCTTGGGCTCTAACCGGTTGGCCTAACCTTGGACAATAGAGTGTTGTATTTTTAACTTTCAAATTTGTTGAGTAGTGGTTAAGACGTTTGATAATGAGTTCTAATGTTTTCTCAAACTTGTAGTGATGTTCTGTAGCACTAATTCAATAGATCATACAATATGATCTCAAACATAAATGTAAAATTTATCTAAAAATTATAACACAATAAAAATCTAAAAATAGCATTACATTAGCTCTAACATTTTAATATACTGAGCCTATATATTGTAATAGGTTTCGCACTTTAGAAAAGACATTCTCAATTCAACTATCTAACATATACAAGATACAAATCCATTTATAATTAAAGATCTTAATTACAAATTATAGATCTTCCATTGAATTATAATTGATACCTTAGTTTTAATATATTGATAGTTTATTATTGAATCATAAATAATTTTTTGAAAATATAAAGACCAAATTATGTGATGACTTTCTATTTTCTATAAAATTTAATAAGATTACATTTATAAATGAATTTTGATCTTTAATTCACATTACTATCATTATCATGATGACCTTCATCTTATCATGAAAAATGCTCAACCATGTCTTTGATGGTGCACACAATTTGGAAGAACCTAGGTGTCAATGCAGTGATTTGCTTGGTCTTGCTAACTTCTAAACTTAAGTACAAGTAGTGAGTAGGTACTTAGCTATATTTAGAGGGGTTATTAATGTGAGAGGAGGTACATGTGATTACGTGCAATAGAATTTTAAAATAACGATCCGTATTTGAGGGAATATGGACGTTATTTTGTGTGCGCATTTAAGAATTGACGGTACATGTTGATTGTACCTCCCTAAATTTGTTTAACGCAATTGTCTCACAAACCTATCGAATTAGAATTAGTTTTGTTCTTTCCACCAATTTGACGGCTTTAAAAAATACTTGATTATTTGATAGTAAGACTTTGAATTTAAAAAATCAATTTAGTTATGAAATTGTTTAATTGGTTATTTTCGGTTATTTTGTTAATTAATATTTTCATTAATTTCTTTGAGTTTATAAATTAAAAAATTGTTTATGTTAGAATAATTGTAGATATAATAGTTGATGTTCATATAAATTTTATTTTGAAATCAAGGTTAGTTATGTATGTAAATTATATTCTAAAACAAATACAATTCTACAAATTTTTATATATCAAATTGGAGAAAATATCAAATGACTTAAAAGTTTGAATGTCATAATAGGAGTTCAAACACAACGAAAAATAATACCACCTTTAAACAATCCCTTACATCTCTTGGCAAACTACAATATCCTTATGACCAATCCCAAATTCTTCAACTTGGGTAGTCAAACCAAGCATCTTCCCAAATGGAAAGATGCTTTAAAGTATATAATAGTGGCAAAATCCTTAGCCTTGAAGCACATCCTTTTGACAGTGAGTAGGTGTTTAGATTTTCCAAAAGAGACTAGTATTGAGTAGTCACTTTTAACTTCCATACAACCATTTTTGCAAGTGCTAACACCTTAATTGTGTCATTGTAAAAAATTCTCCAAAATCTCATTCCTTACTAGAACTAATCCAATCATTCTTGCCAATGCATTTTAGTTATGACTAATTTCATAAAATTTCTCCTAATCAAGCCCTAAACTACTTTCAATTAATCTCTATTGGGATCCATTACATTCATAAATGCCTCAATATCTTTAAATTGGTTGGAAAATCATTTTTTCAACAAGAAAACTCCTAACTTCATGTTAAGATTAAAGTGGTCAATTTGGTAATAAAATATCCCTTTAAAGTTGTTTTCAACCTATTACCATATTCCAAAACATTTTCTCCAAACAATTTGTAATCAAACTCTGGTACCACTTCGTTCTCATGGTGACAAATATGTTTGAGATGATATGCCAATACTTTTCCATTCTTTCCTTTTTGCATTCTTGTTTTTCTCACCATACCAACTTTCATTAGAATGCCACCACTTAAAAGATAAACATCCAGAAAATAAAGACACTAAACTTACATTACAATAAAAGAGTGCAAAGAGCACTCTATAGAAGCCATCTTCAAGGATTCTGAAGACTCTTTAATCCCTCATGCATACTCCATTATATCTTGTGTATGCCAAAGTTGAACAAGTCTAGACAATCATCTACAACACCCTCAAGATTTTAATTGACAATCCTTCATATATTGT
This sequence comes from Chamaecyparis obtusa, assembly GCA_027943335.1. NCBI lineage: Eukaryota > Viridiplantae > Streptophyta > Pinopsida > Cupressales > Cupressaceae > Chamaecyparis > Chamaecyparis obtusa. The sequence continues at coordinate 191,734 of BSBK01007160.1, read as the reverse complement.
ATAAGAAATCTCCTTAGGTCTAATGTAATTAATGCGTAATAAGTCACCCCTTAAAAAATTCTTATAACTAGAAGGAGATGGGGCCTTAATTATTATATCCAATATAAAATTGAGAGAAAAAAAGTCGAGGGTGAAGACAAAAAGTTTTCTAATTTTGCCCAAGTATTAGTATGAAAAATATACTCAGCTATCTTTTATAAATGACATGTTATCTAAAACTACTATTATGTCATTTATTCTTATCCAACAATGATTAAATCTTAGATTAGATAATTTTCCTTTCAAACCTTGTGCTTCTTCTAAAAAATAATTAAGATGTTACAGGACTAAAACCTTCTTTTACAACATTTAGATATTGTAAGGGAGTCTCACTCCATCGTCACTTGCACATAATTGAGAGACAACACTATACCTAAATGTGGGTGAAGGTTCAAAGATATGTCACATTTTAGTAATTGGCACAAATGAATAAAGCATTTCTAACTAAAAATTAATTTTAGTTGAACATATGGTCTAGATGGATTCATTCCAAGTAAATTAGACATGTGCTACAAATTTTCTAGCTGCAAGTGTGCACTAAATTCATTTGTAGCATTGCTCTAGGGATAATTATCAAATCTTACAACTCTCACTTATATAAATTAATTTTTAAATTGTTTAATACTATTCTATAAATTTATTAGTTACAACAATAATGCACATAAACTTAGGGAATAATAAGATATTATATAATATTTCTTAGCTACACTAGAAATTGAACAATTATCTAGAAGGTGAACTAAATAGTCATTGTAGTATTTTTAAATTTGTACATTTGAATTGATGACTTGATAAGCTTTTATTAATTTTTGTGTGTTCTCAATATTGTATTTTTCATTATCGAACCTAGCATTATTATTTAAAGTTAAAGAATTTACATTGAAAGAGGGTGGTTGATATTGGAGTCGCCAAAGACATTGGGCTATTAAAATAAAATTTTGGACTCAAAATTAGATATTATTATTTGAATAGTGGATGCAACAGCACGAGAGAGACTCCAATAGTCGAGAACGAAGAGTTTAGGTGGAGTGGGGCTAGTTTTGAGGATAATAATAAATTATAATAAAATTCTTTCATAAATTTCCTCCAACTAAAATTCCAAAAAATATTAAAGAAACCTTTCACCCTTATCTGTAGATCTGTTAGAGGATCTTAGAGTTTCACTCCTAAGGAATTTCTCACTCAACCTTGCTTAACCTAAAATAATGCTACTTTAAGCCAACTTTCGTAGACTTCTCATGCCTTTTTCCTTATTTATTTTAGGGTCATATATATTACTATTTTATAGAATCTAAACTTCTGCCAGTAATGGCTTATCCATTAACACCCATTAGTAGTGCATGCACAACAAATTTTCTAAACTATCCTTAATATTCATTTGAGTTTGGATGGTGTCAAGATGAAAGAAATATGACCACAAGTCAACTAGCTCAAATTCTTTGATTTAGGTTCTCTCAATGAGTTCCTATCAAACAAAGTATTTTTAGACAACTAAGTGGAACCATGATCACATTGTCTTCTATTTTAGTGTACTCAAACATGAGCAATAGAATAAAATGAGGTTATTAATTTTTAATGTCTAAGGTTATTAATTTAAAAATGTCTATGAAATATAGTTTTAAGCTTCTAATTGTTAGAAATTGGGATCTTAAGATACTAATCATTATAAATAAATATAAAATAAATAAAATGAGGGTTACAAGATATCTAGATTAAACACATACATTGGGAGAACCATTCTAGGTAGAGAGCCACATAAAATATCATTTCATTATAAATATTGACCAAACTTTGGACAACACATGACTACCAATACCTCTTGTGCATAGTGATAGAGATTTATATTACTCTTCAAATCCTCATGCCTTTCAGTGAGAAAGAAGTTCCTCAAAATATAAGAGAAGCAATGGGAAAAAAACTTGAAGATAAAGTATTCACACCTATTCAAAACTACCATTTATAAATAATTAATAATATAATATTTTATTATATTATTATTATTTAAATGGTATATGATTTTGTAAGAATTTTGGATCCATGTTTTGATACCATGTAAGAACTTGCTTGAGGAAAATAATGAAAATGCCAAGATTTAGAAGCTTAATTCATAGCACAATAGAGATAGGAAAAATGATGTGATCAATTGATTGATTCAATAATGATCAACAATGAAATACAATTGATAATGCTCAATTGATTAATAGTCAATTGATAAATACAAAGTAGATGTGCCTGAATATAAAGGCAATGCATGATAACTAGGAGATATGTAAGAGATAACCTATCAATCACATTAGGTGTAATCACATGTCCACCAAAGGTGGACCATCCTCTATTGTACAATAAAATATATGTGATAATAAGAGGATGATAATGTGCTAAGATCACTAAAGAAGGATCTCACACATAAAGTGTAAATTCTCCTCCACCATGTGCTAAAATGAAATGCAAACTCTTAGGTGTCTCAATGACAAACTAATATGAAAATGCATTATCCTAAGAAAACTTAAGTAAAGTGTAATTAAGAATATTTAACTACACCAATAACCCCCCTTAATTGCAACTTAGGGGAATGCACTTAAGCTCACAAAGCTAGATGCCAATGCATGATGGGTCCCGACTACTAGGACATGTTAGGTACCCATGTACAATAAGAAAAATAAATGCAATATCTCATAAATAAGGGAAAGGGGAAAACATCATGGGAAAAATGCTCCCTCAAAGGGGAGATAAAACAAGATGCATTGATGGATGGAGTAATCAAGACCCCCCCATTATGACATACATCATGCATATACAATAAAGAATCCCCCCATGGGAAGGAAACAAGGAGACATGATATTTCTCCCCATAATGAATAATCTCCTCCAAAGATGGTGAGTTCTTGAAGACAAAATATAATCCAATGCCTACAAATAACATTTCTCCCCTTAGGAAGAAGATAGACCAAGTATAGATTCAAGAAGGCTTCCCATTGTGGATAGGAAGAAGGAAGGGGAATCCAAATGAAGTATGATGTCTCTGAAGTATGTTCATGTGTCACCATGTCCTTGGTTGATGAAGATGCCACAAACCAATGAGGATCAAGCCTAATAGAAGAAGGTGACAAGAAAGGAACCAATGGTAACTCCTTGTGAACAAACTCCAAAGACAAGGATGTCTCCTCAAAATATGAAGTAGGAAGAAAAGAAAAGAAGCCACCCCTCAATGTAGAATGTACACCCATGATAGATGCTCCTAGATCAATGTAGAAACTAAACCAATAAAATTGAATGATGTTCCCCCCTTTAGGAAGAAATAATGTCATAGGTGTATCAATGATCCTCCCTAATCTCTAGGAAGAACCCTCAAAATGAATGATGTCTCAAGAAACTAAATAGGAATATCCAACACATGAGTATGATCAACCTAAACCATGCAATGTGACATCTCACTTGTGAAGTTTGAGACTCATGAATGCCAATCTCCAAATACTCAAATGTCTTCTCTGAAGACAAAGAGACCTCCTCCAAATGTTGTATCAAAGGATCCACAATCATATCAAACTCGAAAGTATGACGCAGTGCAAAGGTAGAAAATCCAAGAATGGATAGTCCAAACCTACACTAGCCACAACAATATAGCAGAAACACAAAAAAAGAATACTCAAATAGAATTTTCATTCAACATGCCCGACTGTAAGGCCATCCGAGTTAGGGCCAAGTACAAATAATTACAATATTAATTCTGCAATCCTCTAGCTAGTCCAGCTTTGTAGCACATCAACAACTAGTAGAAACACTAAGGCAAATCTAAACTTGAGCTCGCAAGCCACCAAAAAATCTCCTTGTCTCTAAGCATGAAAACCACTAGCTTTGTTATTACAATATCAGACAAATAATCTAATCTGCAAGATCTCACAAGATCCAGTCAATATCCCTCCCAATTTCGTGTCCCTAACAACTATCCAAATCCCTGCTTTTATACTACTCTGACCACAAGTCAGCTAGAAGAAAGAAATAAATCCTAAAACCCAGTCGACTTCTAAAGAAAAATAATTTTAAATGCAACATCAGTCAGCTCTCAATTAGCCTTATAAATAATTAATTCTCCATGTCGGCCTCTAGATCTACCTAGGAGAATGAAACATAAGCTACCCACATTAAATACATCAAATCGGCCAACCAAATCTCCAAGAACTCCAGTCGGTAAGCCAAACTACCAAGCAACAGTAAAATTACCAAGCGAGCCAGGCATCACTGAGCCAACACATCGACTAAGCACCACAAGCATCATCGAGCATAGGTTCTGTCGAGCACCAAAAGTTTTACCGAGCACCTTCAACTACCCAGTCCTTCAATGACCAAGCCCCTTGGTCAAAGATGCAACTGAGTAACACAAAAACACTTCAAAATGCAGGATTGCCAACTACCCTAGGATGCTCCTGCATCAGACACCCTAGGTGCGAAAAAATATTCTCAGTGGCTAGAAGAACATCTTCCGGGATCCAACACATAAACCCTGAACTGGTTCTTCACATACATGTCCTCCAAGTCTTCACCTTGCATACTCTTCCACTTCTTCTTTCTCATCCTTTTCAAGTCTTTCCTCAACAATCCACAAGTCTGTTCTCCATACTAATCTCCAATCCTTTTAGAATCCTTCAACTCAACTCGGCTCCCAAAGCTCAAGTTCCTCCTACCGAGTGTTGTATCTAGCAAAGGCATCAGGGAAAACTTCCTACCACTCTTCTCAATGGTAAACACATTCTTGACATAGTCATGCACAACCCTACAATCATACTGCCAAGGTCTAGCAAGCAATATGTGACAACTACTCATTTGCACAATATCACACAAAATTTGATCCTTATATAGGCCAATCTGAAAATCAACAAGACATTGCTCCCTCACTTCCAAAGAATGAACATCTTGCAACCAGTCAATCCTATAAGGATAAGGATGTCTCACTCTCTTCAAACCAAGTTTCTGAACCATCTCCTCATCTACAAGGTTATCAGTACTACCACTATCTACAATCACATTACAAAGTTTACCTCCTGACTTGCACCGAGTTTTGAACAAATTACTCCTCTTACAAGGTTCCACCTTAGTACCAAGCAATGTTCTTCAAACCAGCAAGTTTTCTGACTCTACCTCAAGTTCATTCAGAATGTTCTCATTCACCACAACAGTTCTTTTATCACCAGTCTTCTGGGAACATTCAAATGATCAATGTTCTTCTTCAGCACAACGAAAACAAGTACCCTTAAAGGAAACCTTACCTGTCCTCTTCCTTGGTTCAACAGGTTTTGGTTCATCTTCAGCAGTTGATTTATCCTTCACCAAGTGATCTTGTTTCTCTTTCCCTCGAGAATTACCATGTTGTCTCCTCTTCAACTTATATTCTACCTTTAGGGCATACTGATAAGCATCCTCAACTGAATCAATCTTCAACATACCAATCTCATCCTGAATATTGAATCTCAAATGATTCACATACCAAGCTACCTTTTCCTTATTGAGTTCTATGTGTCCAGACCGAATAGTCAACTTATAGAACTCCTCAGTATAGTCTTCCACAGTCATCTCTTTCTACTTCAAGTTCTAAAACTTTTTAAACAACTCAAGTTCATAGTCAGTAGGTATGAACTTAGCTTTCAAATTTTCCACCATCAATCTCCACCGATTTATCTTCATTTCACCCTCATTTTCTCTATCTCTCTACAATTTTTTCCACCAAAGAGCAACATGTCATTTAAACTTAGTTTGTGCCAACCTCACTCTACGAGGATCTTCAATTTCTTCAAGCTTAAAGAAGTCTTCTAACTCACCAATCCAATCAATCAAGTCCTCAAGTCTCAAAGTACCAGAGAAGTTAGAAACTTCCATTCGGTAACTAGTACTTAACCGAGCTCCAGATCTCTACAACCGACCAGTTCTATCTTCACCAGATCTATCCATGTGATCGGTTCTATCATCTCCACTAGATCCAGCAACTTTAGAGTATTCAACAGCTTCCTCATAGGCATCATCAGTACTAATATTCCTTGGCATGCCAGCAATAGCCCTAATGATATCAGCGATCATGTCATTCCTCATCAATTCCATCTCAGATTTGAAATCTACTTTAACCTTCTCTGTAATCTTTGATTCTACAACATCACAGAGATATGCAATCGCCCTAGGGTCCAATCTTCTTGGAGGCATATCCAAAGATCTTCGCAAACCCAAGGTCTTGGTGAAAACTGCCTTAGACTTTGGTGATCTATCCACACACTCAAGAACTTCAAGCTCTGATACCACCTGATGTAGTGCAAAGGTGGAAAATCCAAGAATGGATATTCCAAACCTACACTAGCCACAACAATATAGTGCAAACACAACAAAAGAATACTCAAATAGAATTTTCATTCAACATGCTCAGCTATAAGGTCGTCCGAGTTAGGGCCAAGTATAAATAATTACAATAGTAATTTTGCATTCCTCTAGCTAGTCCAGCTCTGTAGCCATCAACAATTGGTAGAAACACTAAGGCAAAACTAAACTTGAGCTCACAAGCTACTAAGCAATCTCCTTTTCTCTAAGCATGCAAACCACTAGCTCTGCTATTATCAATAACAGACAAATAATCTGATCTGCAAGATCTCAAATGATCCAGTCAATATCCCTCCCAATTCCATGTCCCTAACAACTATCCAAATCCCTTCTTTTACACTACTCCAACCATAAGTTGGCTGGAAGACAGAAATAAATCCTAAAACCCAGTAGGCTTCTAAAGACAAACAAATATTAAATGCAACATCAATCAACTCTCAAATAGCCTTACAAACAATTAATTCTCCATGTCGACCTCTAGATCTACCTAGGAGAATGCAACATAAGCTACCCACATTAAATACATCAATTCGACTGACAAAATCTCCAAGAACTCCAGTCGATAAGCCAAACTACCGAACAACAGTAAAATTACCATGTGAGCTAGGCATCACTGAGCCAACACATCAATTGAGAACCACAAGCATCGCTAAGCACAGGTTCTGTCGAGCACCTTCAACTACCCAGTCCTTCAATGATCGAGCCCCTCAGTCAAATCTGCAACCGAGTAACACAGAAACACTTCAACATGCAGGATTGCCAACTACCCTAGGATGCTCCTGCATCAAAGTAGGATCAAGTGGAGAATAAAGATGAGGGTCAAATTTTCCCCTCGCAACAAATAAATAAGGATCAATCTCATCAAAGAGAATATGAATTTCATTAGTGATGTCTCCCAAATCCTCAATGTAGGACTCCACAAACAAACCCGCAATGTCTTCCAAGAAGTCATCCCATGGAACTGAGTCTGAAAGATAATGAATAGCACTAAATCACAAGAAACCATGGAAATAGGAATACAAGCATCATCAGGAGAAATAGTAGAAATGAGCTCAATAGGAGAAGTAGCCACTGGAGGTTCTGGATCATAAGTCCATGATAGCATTCGTAAGGAAGCAACATCAAAGGGAATACCATCTACATCATCAAGTAGAATGAGACTATCTACAACAAGATCAACTAGGAATGAAGGAACATGTGGACCTCCATACATCTCTAATATAATAGTCCAAATTGTATGTAGGCATCTAATATCATTGATCTTGGAGAAGATTGCATAAAAGAAAAATGAATTGAAGCTCTCACAAATAAAAAATCTGATGTGATCATTTATTTTTTCCCAAATGGAATGATTCCACTGCATCTTTGGCTTAGGGATGAGTCCATAAAGATGAGGCAAGATATTGAGCCATCTACAATGTGTGATGATCCCTTTTTCCCATGATGCATAATTACCCCCATGCAAATTTATGACTGCAAGATGTGGTGTTATCCCCATAATTTTAGCCATGATGTATTTCTCTCGTGAAACAAAATGAGATCAAAAAATCATTGCACCCCCTGCCCCAAATAGATGATTTTGGCACTTTATATTTAGTGCATGTACAATTGCCACTTTCCAAAATGGACCAAAGTGGACTTCTAATCTCAATGATTACAACTACAGAAATAAGGCTATAGTAAAATCAAATAAATAAGACACAAGACCACTCAAGAATCCAACAAATTAAAAGTGCCAAATATAGGCCAAAATAGACTAAATGATGAAAGTACTGTCCACTCAAATTTTCTCCAAAGGGATACCATATATGGAAAGCAGACAAAAAAACATACGCTTTCAAAAAAAATTGCACCTAAAAATGTGTTTGTATGAGCCCGAACGAAGCCTCTAAAGTTGCAAAAATAGGGATTAGATAGGTACAATCATCAAAAACTAAAATTTCTACAAAATTCATTCATAAAAACTAGAAAATAGCTGCACCACTAAAAAATTTAGGAGATTCTACCCAAAATAATTAAAAAAACTGCACTCAATTTGGAGCCTGGATGACCAAGTTATGGCCTCTCAAAGTTGGATGACCAAATCAAAACTACATATGGTGAGGGGTCCAAATTTTCAAGTTTTGCTGATGTTAACAAAATAAGAGCCTAAATTTGATGGTCAAACAACCATCAAAATGATGCAAAAAGGCTCAGAAATGACGGTTCGACAATGATCAAATTTCACTTGTAAAAAAAATGATGCAAACTCATATTTAAAATTGACGTCCAAAAGGTCGTCACAACAAGAGAAAATGCCTTGTTTTAACAGTCATACAACCATCAAATTTAGTGCAATAAAATGTCGATGAAATGCAGAGGCTAAATTTGATGGCTAGATGCCCATCAAAGCAAAAAACAAAATTACCCCAATGACACCTATATGCCCGCCAAATTTAGCATAGTGAAAATGACCAATAATGCAAATTTTTAAAAGAAAAATACCGATAATGATCGGGTGATGATGTGTTAGATTTGGCTGCTAACACGGTTGTTGACTTGGCAACTGACATGGTAGGTTGTTGACCATGTGACGGAAGGGATGACATGTCTAATGAGTTAGCAGTTGTTGTGTCATGTTGGCCAATGCTTGGATGCCACATGTCAAACTTTGATTGGAGGGGTAGACAAGAAGCTAGCAACATGGGTTTGACTGTGTTTAACCAAGTTGAGTGGTGACAAGGGAGCTCGACTCGCTGATTTAGGGGTTCTGCAGCAAGCTGGGAGCTTGGGGTCTTCATAGGGTTTTATCTCACATGCATGGAAAGACATACATTGCCTTGTTTTTATTCACCGCTCCACTAACTTTAAACAAAGATGCCTCTAGCTGGATTGGTGGGTAGGGCCAATAAGGGGGTTGTGTGCTCGAAAGTTTCCTAACTTTTTATGTCATCGTGACTGTGGTGGGATGGACCAGGTTCTTACTGCCTGGTTTTCTCATATGAAGAGTATCGATTCGGTCTTGATGCTTGACCCCTCTATGATCATGTAGAAATCTTGATTTTGATCTGTAAATACCAAGGTCCTAGTCCCAAAAAAAATCAAAAAAATAAGATAGAATTGACAGAAAAACAAATTTGTAGATCCAAAAATCAATTGGAAATTTTTGAAAAATAGAATTGTACCCAATTGCAAGTCGGAATGCCTAAGTTCGATTTGTAAAAAAAAATTGCCTCAGATTTGACTTTTGCCCAATATAGGAAAATTTATATCAAAATTCATTGGAATGGCCACCCAAACACAATGGAATTTGCTCCTACAAGTTGTTGATATCCTGGATCTAAATTGTGGCCTTCAAAAATTGAAGCAAATGTACTCTAATGACTATGCAATGAGACATTCTATGGCTCTAATACCATGCAATTATTTTAGATCAATCCTCTGATACCATGTAAGAATTTTCCTAAGGCAAAGAATGAAAATTCCAAGATCTACACGCCCAATTGATGGCACAAGAGAGATAGGAAAAATGATGTGATCAATTGGTTGATTTAATAATGAAATACAATTGATTAATGACCAATTGATACAATTGATAAATACAAAGTAGATGTGTCTGAATATAAAGGCAATGTGTGATAACTAGGAGATATGCAAGAGATAACCTATCAAACACACTAGGTGTAATCACACGTCCACCAAAGGTGGATCATCCTCCATTGTAAAACAAAGTATGTGCATAAATAAGAGGATGATAATGTGATAAGAGCACTAAAGGTGCATCTCACACATTAATTGGAAATTCTCCTACACCATGTGCTAAAATGAAATACAAACTCCTAGGTGTCTCAATGACAAACTAATATGAAAATATTTATCCTAAGTAGACTTAAGTAAAATGTAATTAAAAATATTTAATTGCACCAACATATCTATAAACCATATAATATGCATAAGGATTTATAACATTATACTAAGAAAATATATAAATGTTTTAGGGTAAAGTTCCCTAACAACAATATATTCTTACACTTCACATTAATGATGATAGGGGACATCACCTGTGAATTGAATAAAATAAAAACTAACTAGACCAATAATGTAGTTCTGATTTTTTAATGATAAACATGATCAATGTTGGTGTAAATAGGGTATATTACCTAATTGGATTACTTATTAGGTCCTATTTATACTAGTCTTGTCAAGTTTACTTAGGTTACACATCTAGGGTAATTATCACTTTATGTCCTAGACACTTGTCATAATATTATGTTATTATATGTCTTACTATGGCCTATATAAATAAGGGCCTCTCATATATTATACATGATCAATTTTATTTTTATTCTTTGATAGGAATACTAACTTTTTCTTGTCATATTGACCTTCTCGTTTCTTTGTTCATCCCATTAGACCTCTAGAGCTTGGGTGGTTATCTCCATTATAAAATATGACATTGTATACGATCTGAGCCAGGCTAGGAGCCCTAAACATCTATAAAGTGGCTTAAGGAGGGTAATATAAATAAGCCACACCTAGAGAAAATATGTAATAGCCATAAAGAGCTAGTAACTATCTTTGGTTTGGGTGTGGCATATTTCCAATAGACACAAATATATGTCAACATAAAGATCATGTATTCCAAACTACATGAAGGCCATCTTGTCATAATTTATAATCTTTGCAATATGAAACTAATGTTTTACACAAAGTCATATAAAAAATATCATTAAAGCTCAAGACCCCTTAAACTATCCTCCTCTAGGCTCATTGCATACTTATTATATGTCTTATATAATATAATACTTTTATAAATAGAATATTTATACAGATAAAGGGTTACAATATACCCAAAGGAATTCTACATTTGATTCTTGGAGGTCTTATGTTGTACTTGTTAGGTCTTATATTTTAGATTTGATCACTAGAAGGTGTCACTAACATGCACACACCCCTCCGATGATGAAAAATTTTCCCTTAAGTGAAGTGTGCCCCATGAGATTCAATGTTCTTTTCTCTACTTTCTTTGTAGAATTAGGATTATTTGGTAACAATAAAATAAATGGGTAAGTACACCAAGTTCTTGGTAAAAAAAGTGGCCACGTGATGAAAAAACACAAGTTTTCACAAAACCTATGTGTATTATTTAAAATTTGAAATGACTTGGCTTGGGTATAAATTGCTCAATTAAAAAATACTAAAATTTATTCATAACCTGCATGGGTAATGAAGAGCTATATGTTTTTTCAACAACCTGCGACCAAGCTCATTTTCATTGTAAAAATGGCTTGACAGCGAATGCTAGGCTCCCAAATTCCATAGAACCCGAGTGTGTTTGCTTATATTTTGCATTTTTTTAGTGTGTAGACCAATTTATAACAATGTCACATCATTGAACAAGTAAAAATTTGATGTTTTTATTATTTTTGTTTGAATGTAAATTGAAGTAGGGTTTATTCAATTGATTTAATTTTTTTTTAATTAATTTTATGTCAGATTCTCAAAACAATCCCCAATGACAAAATAGACAATGGAAACCTCTTCTTAAACAACCAAAATAAGAAAACCCTCAAAACATTGCACATGAAGAACAAAAAAAACCATCAAAACACTTCTCTATAGCAAAAGAACCCTCAAAATGCCTCTCCTCGGCAACTACCGCCACCCCAAAACCCTATGTGTCCTCCATTAGAACTTGTACAGGCCACACAAGAGGATCTTATAAATCTCCCAACACATAACACTACTCAAACTACAATGATATTGAATAGGTTGAGGTCCTCTACCCATGAGAATCACTCATCCTTCACTATAACCCTAGAATCAATGGCCAATAGTCGCAGGGAGGTATCTAGACAGGCTACAAAATGAGGCTCATATAGGGATAGATGCCATGCATTTTATGTTGATGGATTGTCATATGATGAGGTGAAAATAAAAGGCATACTAAAAGAAGACATATATTCTCTTTTCACTAATCCTAAAACTAATAACACCCTAATTGTTGATACGAATAGGTTTCATACGCATTGGTGTGTCCGCACTGGGATGAGGAATGCATTTTGGGATAGGTGGTATACGGTCTTTGACCAACCACATTGTAACAATTGGGAGGTGCCTCTACATTTTTTGAGAAATTTATATGGTGATTTTATCCTCGGTTTGAAGCCAAATTACTTTGACATTCGATAGTTCCAAGGTAGAAGGAGAGGCTTTGCATAGGATAGACCTGGGGCTCAAAGGATTGTAGACCCTCAACATAGGATTCCTTTAGCTACTAAACCCATGGTTCACATCATGGTCCCAGAAGTTCTAAAGGAGTCTATGAAGTTACAGACTCTTTAGGAAGCTACGCCATTGACTGATGTCATTGTTCAACATGGCACATAGTTAGTCAAACTAGAGGATGGGCCAATACTTGTGCCACCTCCATAAACATCAAATGCACCATTTGGATCAGCCCAACCCATTGAGCATATGTGCACCAGCTGCAAGAATATATGTTTTGGGGTAGATAATGATGTGAATGAGGATGGTTCAACATCTCATTCATGTACACATTTCAAGAGTAGATGCCATGCTTCTACTACAGAGGATGTGACCCTCGCTGACAACCATATGACCATGGTATTTTTTGATGGAGAGAATATGCAAGTGTGTTTATTTGTGTTTATGACATGTTATGAATAAATCACCTAAATCTTATAAAATTAAATATTTTTTTATTTATAGAACAATTTAAAGTGATATGTGAATAATATGTATTATAGGGTGTAACAGGTGGTACAAGTATACCACATGGTGTTTGTTCCACTTCACATGCACGAGTAGCTTCGACACTTGAGGTAAACTTTTTTAAATATTTGTTGGTAAACAGATTGTTCTTTGTTAAATAAACTCTCAAACGCCCAAATCTGAAAGAACAACTAGATGCCAACAGTTGGATAATCTATCATGAGGTTGATAGATTTCCTCTGAATTGAAAGGTACAACTCCCTTATGGAATGATATGCAATGAATTTGTTTTATTCCTAAACTAACAAGATGCGTTCTTAACCTGAGAATGGAAGAGGAGAACCAAGCTAATCTTAGGCAAGACTAACTCAAGCAGATTTGAGATCCTAAACCTAGCCAATCCCAAGAATTCACAATCTTATGACTCCTCAGTATTGGTAATGTAATATGAAGAATTTGTTAATGCTGATGCAATGCAGAATGAAAAATGGAGTGCGAGTTAAATATTCCAATTTCCATCATAGGAATGCATGCAAACACTATGATCCACATCACATTCGATATTTGACACAAAATGCAAGATAATGTCCAAGACTGAATATACCAACACTCTGATTGGATATAATCAAAAAAGTAACAACTAAACACTCTGATTCAGAATGAAACTTTTCTCTATTTTGAACACACAAATACAATACTCAGATTTATTTGCTCATAGTTTATTGTCAAATCTATTATAGAGATTAGAATAATAACCCCTATATGCAATGAAATGAAATACATAAACAAACATGCCCTCCCCCCTACTCCAGCTCTCTGACTGTATGCAGGAAAAGAAGAAGAACCCCTTAACAGAAAGTAGTTTGCAATAAATACATCTTCCTTGACTATTCAGTTCACCTTCAGTTCCAAAACTAACTGTTCAGTTTCACAACGGCCTTTCATTTCCAATGAAAATTGAAATTCATTTCCTTGTCTTTAGCCTTTGTATCTGCTCCAACATTACCCGCTGCCCGTGATGCAAAGAAAGTGCCATAGCGCTCGCATCTGCTGGCTCGACACCTATAATTAGTATCATTGCAATTTCTGCACATTCCCTTAATGGACCTCTAGACTTCCATTTGCAATGAAATGACATTGAGTCCCAGCGAAACTTCTTCTTCTGCATGCACGTTTTGATGTCCATATGTCTTGACCACAGTTTCAGAATATCAAGGTGTCACTTCAACCAATTGTAAACCCGCAGGTTAAATCTCCTTATGTCGAGCATTGTTAATGAAAGTTTATAACCCTTTGGCAATGAACTTATAAACTCATGTGCGTAAGCTTGCAACTCATGCACATTTGATGCCTTATTCCTTTGGCGAAAAATTGCACATTAGCTTCTCCGGCGGAAAATTCAATATGGTGTGCAAAACACATAGCGAAGAGTGAGTTTTCCACTACGCACTGTTCAATTTTCAAAATTGACCCAAAGTTGTCCATATCGTGATTTGGCCAATACCGCTGATGAATCCACAATAGTGCAGGATAAATCAAAATCTATGAAACAATATATTGACGATTGGCAGGATTTCCCACTTAGTCGACTTCTCCATCACAGAAACTAACCAATGCACACCGGAGATTCAATTTTCCGCTTCATTGATTTGAATCAGATCTAAACCTTTATTACTAATTTCTTTTTATCTACCTGGACCTCATTATCTGCATGGGACCCATTGTCGCATGATCGCATAGCAATATTTTAATCTATGCGATCATGTGACCGCTCTATGATTGGTCAACTCTAAGCATCTTCGGTCCCACCTGGACATGTGGAAGGATCTTGGAAACGCTTGCATCATATGATAACCAGCGGACATGGAACACCTTTACATGTGTCATAATCTCGCGTGATCGCAAAGAATCTCCCACGGCTTAGCAAAAAAATGGCTACCGTCGATTCTGACCAAGGTGAAAACATGAATCGAGCCCGCATCTGCTGTGGAGTCCACGTGGCTGCATCTCGCATGATCGCAAGACCAGTTTCTCAGTCATGCGATCTTGCGAGGACCGTAGATCTGGAGACCGCAGGGCTTCCACTGTCTTGTCGCATGATCGCAAGGCTGTAATTTTATTTATGCGATCATGCGACCGTTCCATGATTGGTCAACTCTACAAGCATGATCGCATATGTGCTGTTAGAGTATGCAGGTCCCAACAGGCTTCATTGTCGCACTTGCGCTATTGGCCTTCGTGGGTCCTAGTGAAACAATCTCCCACTTGCTCGAGCTTCCATTTCACCTTGTCACATGATCGCAAGGTATCATTTTATTTCTTTTGATCATGCGACCGCTTTGAAGAGAAGCACTTTCACCCGTCACTTCTATGTATGTGGGTCCCTCAACTTAGAACACGTGCTTCATTAAACTTTTTAATCCCGTCGGCTTGTAACTTTGTCATTTTTGAACCAATTCACTTGTCGTTGTTTTTGCAGTGAGCTCGTGAGAACTCAGAGAATCATGATATGCATCTCAATCATGAAAAGTATTAACCTTAATTGACTGTAAAAGATATAAGGGATGAGCACGAACTTAGCTTTGTTGCACCTTGAGTTACACTTTCAACACTTCTTTGAAACATACACAGTCAATAACCATGATACTTATGCACATGCCTCTTAACACTATAAAGTTCGGCTTCATTGCATCTGTTCCATTGCATTCGACATAAGTTTGAGAACTTAAAAGTGCAGGATATGTACATAGCTAGCTGTATAGATTGCCTCATAATAAAATGACCGAGTCCCAAAAACATTATACAGACCATTGATACAATCAAATGATAATAACTTTACTATTTAAATGATCACTGGTAATAGAATGAACCCACCATATACCTCAAAACACTAATTCCATCAAAGGAGGCTAGTCATAATTTAATCTTTACTTATCCTGAATTCTGCTTCTAACATCTTCAGAGGAATGCAAAGCTATTACTATCAATAAACAGTATGTCTTCATAGAGTGATTACCTTAATCATCTCTGCACTAAGAAGCTCCCAGTGAATTGGATTTAAATAATGAACTTCTTTCAAAATTACCATAATGAAACCTTGTCCAAAAAGATTTCAAATGATCTTCAATGCAATCCATTCCATGACTGTCCACGCTTTGCTTTTTGCAATGTACACACTATTATATAAAGTGAAATCTGAATGATTCAATGTTGATTCTATCATAACATCCATCGCATGAAGAGTCCTCTCCTGATTCTTTTGAATGTCTGAAACTCAAACATCATTCCTCTTATTGAAAAGATCATCAATAGAGCACCATTTTCTTTGCCAAGTTGGGGTCTATAACCTACCCAATGTAGAAAGACCTTTAGAAAAACCCAACCGGCTCAGAGAAAGAAAAACAATGATAGCGAAACCTGGCAAAGAAAGCCTACCTAAGAAAGACTTAGACCTAGACTCAGACCACATGACTCCAATATTGCCAAAAAAAAATGGGTGACTGAAAGTCAGGAAACAATATTGTTAAAAATAAAATAATATGTTGGTTTCAAAATATTTTTTGTTAATATGTATATTTATTTGGTGTTTTATAGGGCTTGTCAAGGGCTCATATTCCCAAGTTGATGATGTCACACTTTCGGCCATTGATATTGGCCTAAAAAGCTTTGCAGTATCATATTTTTCATAGCCCTCATTTATAATTTTAATTGAACCCCCTTTGCAACTTCCCACATATGCTCTACCATTCAATTTTGTTAGAAGTATCGATCATCAAAGATGGAGTCAAGCACAACGGAGGGAAGATGTATGTTTGTCTTCTTAGTTGAAACCCTCTTGTCAACTCCTTTTGGATTTCTTTCTTGTTTGTTGGAAAGCCCTAATTCCTTCCTCTATGACTATAACATCTTTTATCACTTACCATATAGGAAATGATCGTAACTAATTCATCAGTGGATGTGCCTCCTATGAGTATAGGAAATTCATATGAGGCTCTAGTATGAATTTATTTTTTAGTCCATGCATTTTTAAATTTAAGTGTTTCGCAACATATATGTTATTAACTTGTATTAATGATTTTTACCCATTACAACCCCCTTAACGACTTCCCATAGATCCTCTACCTTTCCATTTTTTTAGAAGTCTTCTTCGTCCAAGAAGGAGCCCATCGACTTTACTACACAACCCAGCAGTAGAAGAAAAATATGTGGTAATAAAAAAATTGACTACAAACAAATTAAAGTTATGTATTTAGTTATTTTGATGTTATTTTGATGTTATTTTGAGAAAATATGTATGATTTAGCATTTGAATTGTTCTTAGGCAACCACCTACAGAGCCACGTACTACTTCAAAGAGGCTCAATTTTGATGATCCACCACATTCATAGATATTGATAGATACGTATAGTTCTAGTTATGGTCATTGAAGGACCAATTTATGTATATATTTGATATTTTTATTGTATATATTGACCTTGACATGGAACATGCCACATTTTTGTAACTCTATTATTGACTTGGCATTTATGCCATTTTTTATATGTACACAATTATTGTTCATTTTCATATATATGCAAGTTGATATTAAATCCAATTTTTTGATCGTGTGCATATCTTTGTACTTCAAAACTTAGTTATTTGCATTTCAAATGTGATCCAACTTGTTCATTGTGTGTATGTCTTGATACTTTGAAACATACATATTTACAATTTAAACGTGATACAATTTGTTCATTCTATGAAACTTATATGGTGTATACTTTTAAATGATTATTTAATATAATAGAATGCAAACATGCTTATTATTGGAGTCATACTGTTCTTATGAAATAATGAAATCCAGACACAAGTGCTATCAACACTACCGAATTTCATTGTTGGAACACACATTGGGAATGATCAATTTTATATATCTACCTCTTTGGACACCTTTTGAAATGTTTCAACACATTAAAATTATCAATTATAATTATTTGAACCTTCCCTAGGCTATAGGAGTATTTTTTTTGGTTTGGAAGAGTGTTTAGAGGGTACGCACTTTGTAAAACATGCCTAATTGGCACTTAAATACCTGAAATTAATAAATTTTTAGCAAGTTGTTCCAAAACATGACATGCCAATTTTGACATATGTTAGGTGTCTCCAAAACGGTTATCTAAAAATATCATTTTTTATATGAGAGGTGATCTTGTCAGAAGTTATGAGCCAAAAGCTCAATTTTGAGGGCTACTAGGAACAAACCCTCATAGTGAAGGAAGCCCATATCGCGTTATGTTCATTGTGGTCATGAACCGACACCTCAATCGCATCTAGTTGGGTGGGTTTACCTTAGGAACGGTCCCACTTTTCCTCTCAGCACATCGGAATGCTCAGCGACATACCCTACCAACGATGTCCCTTGTATACCTTAAGTGCAAAAAATGGTCAAACTTTGACACATTGTTTCTTTAAAACTATGACACCTGCACATAATTTCTTTGAACCTACGGGGTTGCGTTAGGAACCTCTACAATAACCTATCTCAATTTTTGGAGGCTCGGAGTCATTTTGGTAGGACAACAATTTTTCTATTCATGCAAAAAGGGTCAGATGCACTTAGTGCAAAGTTTCCAATTACCCCATATCGTGTTTTGTGTGTCCTATGCACAAACTGACACCTTGATCACATATGGTTGGGTGGGTTTACCCTAGGCATGGTCCCACTTTTCCTCTCGACATGTTGGAACTCTCAGTGACATACCGTACCAGAATGTCCCTTGTGTACCCTAAGTGCCGAAAAACTATTGAACTTTGATGGATTGTTTCTTGCAAGCTATGGCAACTGCACACAATCTATTTGAACCTATAGGGTTGTGTTAGGACTCTCTATAATATCTTATCTTAGTTTTTGAAGGTTCAAAGTTATTTTTGCAGGGCATTAATTTTTTTGTTCATGCAATTTGGGTCAGATGCACTTAGTGTAAAGTTGTCAAGCACCCCATATCGTGTTCTATTCAACGTGGATGTTAACTGACACCTTGATCACACCCACTTGGGTGGGTTTACCTTAGTCACAGTCCCACTTTGCCTCTTGGCACGATGAAACTCTCATCGACATACCCTATCACCGACGTCCCTTGTGTACCCTAAGTGCAAAAAACCATTGAACTTTGATAGACTATTTCTTGTAAACCGTGGCACCTGCACATGATTTGTTTGAATCTATAGGGTTGTGTTAGGCCCCTATACAATAACCTATCTCATTTTTTTAAAGGCTCAGAGTCATTTTTGTAGGTAAACATTTTTTATGTTCAGGCAAAAAGGGTCAGATACACTTAGTGCAAAGTTGCCAAGTACCCTATATCATGTTATGTTTATTGTGGGCACGAGCCAACACTTTGATCATGTCTGCTTGGGTGGTTTTAACCTATGAACGGTCCCACTTTTCCTCTTGACATGCCAAAATTATCAATGACATACTCTATCGATGATGTCCCTTGTATATCATAAGTGCAAAAAATTGTTGAACTTTGATGAACTATTTCTTGCAAATTGTAGCACCTGTGCATGATCATTTTGAACTTAAAGAATTGTATTAGGCTCCTATATAATAATCTATCTCTATTTTTTAAGGCTCAAAGTCATTTTTGCAAGGTAACAATTTTTCTATTCATGCAAAAAGGGTCAGATGCACTACTTAGTGCAAAGTTGCCAAGTACTCCATATTGCATTTTGTTTGTCATGGGCACAAATTGACACTTGGATCGTAACTGATTAGGTGGTTTTACCCTAGGTGTGATCTCACTTTTCCTCTCAGCACACTAGAATTCTCAATAACATACCCTATCAGTGATGTCCCTTGTGTACTCTAAGTGCAAAAAAATGTCAAACTTTGACAAACTATTTCTTACAAACCATGGCACCTGCGCATGATCTGTTTGAACCTAAAGGGTCATGTTAGACCCCTCTATAATAATTTTTTTCAATTTTTGAAGGCTCATAGTCATTTTTACAAGGAAACAATTTTTCTATTCATGCAAAAAAGGTTAGATGCACTTAGTGCAATGTTGCCAAGACCCTATATTGCATTTTGTTTGTTGTGGGAATGAACCTTCTTGACTTCCCAAATGGATTGTGTAGATGTGTTGAACCTAACCTATCAGTAGAATGCGTAGACACTCAAAAATTAGTCAAAAACATGCCTGCAAAATCTAACAATAAATTCAATACACGCCACCTCAGATTGAGCCAAAATGGGAGCACCCAAGCTTCGTTTGATTTTCTCTTTTTAGGAGAATGTGGATGTGATCTCCAAACACTATGAGAGGATCCCCAATGCAATGAGAATATGTTTAAACTACATGAAAGCCAAAGGAGATCTCAAATGATGCAAGAAAATAGTATTGAGAACTAGCTTGCAATAAGTGTTCCTATGGTGAAAATGATGAAGATTAAGAGCTAGAAATGATATCAAATGTAAGATTGAGATTCTTTAACCATTAAGCATGATATGTGATTAAAGATTGAAAGGAAATCAAAATACTAAATCAAACTATGATTCATTTACCATTTAGGATTATGCTATGTGAGCTAAGGATTGAAAGCAAGAAAGTAAACTAAAAATGCTAAAATGCTATAGAATTCTAGAGCTAAACTAAAATCATAACAATGCACGAAATTGAAAGATGAATTTCTCATAGAGAGACCTCTATTTATAGATTTTTGGGAGGAGAGAGAGGGATTGGATGAGGTGGCACATATGTGGCATCCACATAGGAGATACATGGGCTTGGAGGGAAGGGCTATTTTGAAAGCTCAAGTTGAGACAAGATGGGCATTTAAGGTTGAGTGACTCAAGGTTGGTTGCTCACACATGTGTGAGCAACTTTGGGGAAGAGTGAAGGGGACAAAGGTGTAAGAGAGGAGTTGGAGCATTTAAGAAAGTTTTGTGGCTTCCTTGGGAAGAGTTTCTCACACATGTGTGAGCAACCCATTAGGGCTAATAAGGTTAGGAATCACTTTCTAAATGAGATTAAAGGAATGATTAAATGGGAGAGTAGGTTTAGCAAGTGAGGTGATGGGTGCAGGCTAGGATTTAGCTGGGGATTTAGATTTGTTGAAATTAGGATCAAAAGTTTATATATATATTGTTCAAGAAATTTTAATTATTAATATACTTATATCTCTGCTGTAAACATTGAAGGACTGAATTAATTATGTGCTTGTTCGATGTTTTAACAGCACCGTGCATAGCATATATATATGCAAATAATGAAGGGAAATGACCATAGTGGAGGCACCTCCACGATGGTCGTGACTCCTCATGGAGTCACGTCCATCGTGGATGTGTCTCCACGATGGAGTTGTTTCATAATCCTTAACACAGTGCCGCTTAACACAGTGGCTGTTAATTGTATATTAATAGTTTCGATAATAGTCATTTAGATTATAATATTGATAGCCTTTTAACACATCATAATATATATATATATATATATATATATATATATATATATATATATATATATATATATATATATATATATATATATATATATATATATATATATATATATATATATATATATATATATATATATATATATATATATATATATATATATATATATATATATATATATATATATATATATATATATATATATATATATATATATATATATATATATATATATATATATATATATATATATATATATATATATATATATATTTATTTATTTATTTATTTATTTATTTATTTATTTATTTATTTATCCGATGAGCTATTAGCATTAACACTCCCTCTTAGCTCAAGAGGATAATCTATTTATCACAAGATAATATATATATATCATTTTACTGATATAATGAGTAATGGTCTTCAAGTATTAAGTCCATAATACTTGCCGATTACTCAGAGTATTGGCCTCCTGAATATCAAGTCCATGATATTCACCAAGTATTTACTATAACAAATGTCTAGTCTAGTATTTACTAGGTACATTAAAGATCCATTAATTTGTCTATAAAGAGAGGAATCTATAGGTTCTGAACTTGATGCTTCTTCCTTCAGTTTAAGTAGATTTACTTCCATAGGAGTGGACACGGGCTTACAATCCATCATTCCAAATCTTTTTAGAATGTCTATAGTGTATTTTCCTTGATTTAGAAGTGTCTCATTAGCATGTTGCCAAACTTCCAAACCTAGAAAATAATGTAGTAACCCTAAATCTTTCATCTCAAATTCAGCTGTAAGATCTTCTTTACATTTATTAATTAGATGGTCTTCACCTATGATTAGTAAATCATCTACATAGAGTATTAAAATCAACCTATCTCCTTTTTCCACTTTAAAATAGAGATTAGGGTCAGCATCATTTTTAGAAAAGCCAAGTTTAGATAGATAGTGATCTATTCGTTCATACCATATTCTAGGTGCTTGCTTAAGTCTGTATAAGGCCTTCTTAAGTTTACATACATGAGTATGTTGATTGTGTACTATGAATCCTTCTGGTTGTTCTAGATATACTTCCTCCTAAATCACACCATTTAGAAAATTTGTTTTCACATCCATCTGATGGATCTTCCAACCTTTGGCAGCAGCAATGGCAATAACTGTTCTTACCGAGGTATATCTAGCAACTGGAGCAAAGGTTTCTTCATAGTCAATGCCTTCTTTTTGAGAGAAACCCCTTGCAACAAATCTTGCCTTGTACTTATCAATACTTCCATCTGCAGCATGTTTAATTTTGAATAGCCATTTGGAGGAGACCACTAATTTATTTTTAGGTCTTGGTACAATGTCCCATACATCATTCTGTAAGATAGAATTGTATTATTATGTCAATGCATTCTTCCAATTTTGGTGTTGAAGAGCTTCTTTTGGGTTAGAGGGTTCTGAGTTTAGAAGTTCACTCATAAGTGCAGCATAACTGGAGAATCTATGGGGTCTTTTGTTCTCTCTAATAGTCCCGTCAGGAGCAGCGTATCTTCCACCTTCTTCAATTACTTTTCTAGCCCAAAGGGGTCTCTTCTTTCCTATTTCAGGTTCATTAGGAATAGAAGATTCATTATCTATAACTTCTTGATTCTCCCTCTAAATCTCAAGATTTTGATCTTCTGGAGGATCATTAATGTCTTCTTTGGATCTCATGAGAGCAATATCCTCTTCAAATATTACATCTCTGCTTAGCTCAATATTTCTTTTCCCTAGTATATAAATTATGTAGGCTTTGGAGTTTTCACTATATCCCACGAATATACCTTTCTTTCCTGAGGGTTCTAATTTATTTCTTTTCTCTTTAGGAATATGAATATATACAGGACATCCAAAAGTCTTTAAGTGACTAATATTAGGTTTAGTACCTGTGAATGCTTCTTCTAGGGTTTTATCTTCAAGGTGGGAGTGAGGGCATCTATTTTGAACATATACAGCAGTGTTAGATGCTTCGGCCCAAAGATGAGTTCCTAGGTTTTGATCATGCATCATTGCTTTAGCAGCTTCTACTATTGTCCTATTCTTCCTCTCAGCTACTCCATTCTGTTGAGGATTGTATGGAACAGTGAACTCCCTCTTGATCCCAACATGTTTACAGAAACCTTGAAATATTTCAGAAGTGTATTCTTTTCCATTATCTGTTCTCAATATTTTAATTTTCTTACCTGATAGATTTTCTACTAGAGCCTTAAATTCTTTGAATTTTAAGAGAATTTCTTCTGACTCCTTACATTTTAGAAAATATATCCAGGTCTTCCTTGAGTAATCATCAATAAAGATGAGATAATACAAACATCCTCCAATAGAGGGAACAGACATGGGGCCACATAAGTCAGAGTGAATAAGTTCCAAGATATTGTTAGTTCTGCTTTCACTATGATGAAAAGTACTTTTAGTATTCTTCCCTAGTGCACAACCTTTACAAACTCCAATATTTTCAGATCTTAGTTTCGGTAGCCCTATAACCATCTTCTCTAAAGAGGTTAAACCACGAAAATGAAAATGTCCTAATCTCCTATGCCATAGTTCACTTTCATTTACTGAAGTCATAAGGGCTTGATTTGAAGGAGTACTTAATTTATAGAGAGTCCCATCTCTAACACCAATAGTGTGTGCATTCTTTATATTTGAGTTCTTGGGCCAAGCTAGAATCTTTCCATCCATGAAGGTGATTTTGTACCCTTTGTGTTCTAGTGCTAAAATTGATGCTAAGTTTCTTCTTATGCCAGGTACAAATAGAACACCAGTAAGTTGTAGGGATACTCTTGATTCAAGATATATGGTGCAGGTCCCAACTCCCATTACAAGATAGGTCGTATCATCTCCAATTGTAACTTCTTGTGTAGAATATTCTTCTATGGAGTCTAAGTGTTCTTTGAATCCAGTGATATGTCGAGAGGCTCCACTATCAACAACCCAGGTACTTTGATTATCTGAAACTTGACTTGATAATGCAGAGTAGAAAGCAAGTTGTTCTGGTTTCACATTCTCTTTTGTATTATTTACTTTTGAAAAAGATGCTTTTGTTTTGTTTCTTTCAGGACACTTTTGGGCAAGGTGACCAAATTTGTCACACCTATAACATTGTATTTTAGATAGGTCTCTATGTTTGAGTTTTTGCTTTTTGTATGAACCATTTCCATTTTTCCTTTTGAAGTTGGTCTTCCTTTTCTTTTTGCGTACTTCTGTATTGAGTACTTGGGAGACTTCTTTTGTAGTATTTGTATTGATTCCTCTGATTGATAATCGAGACTCTTCTTGAATACAGTCTGATTTCAATCGATCAAATTCAGGAATTTTGGATCGAGCACTTATTCCTTGGATGAAGGATTCCCATGAGAACGGTAGCCCATTAAGTGTGATCATTGATAATTCCTTACTATCAAAAGAGTGACCAATTTCGGAGAGTTGATTTCTCAATTCTGTAATTCTCATGAAATAGGATGATATAGTTTCTCCTTATTTCATCTTTATTTGATGTAGTTGATTTTTAAGAGTAAGTGCTCTACTTGTGTTGTTAATCTCATACATATCCTTTAGAGCATTAAACATCTCACGTGTTGTTTCTAATCTTATGATTATCGGCACTATGTGATCTTTTACTCCACCTACTAATAATTTCATCGCCTTGGTGTTATCTTTATCCCATTTGTTTTGATCATCTTTTTCACTTAATTCAGTCTTGAGTTTCTCCAATGTTGATGTTAGGTCATGTTCCTTTAATGTGAGCATCATTCGTAATTTCCACACCACATAGTTTGATGCTCCTTCAAGATGATCTTCTAGCCTCATTCCATTCACCATTTTGAATATGCTGAATGAATTTTAAATATATATACTCCTGATCTGGATCCTCTTTTATTTAAGCCTGCTCTGATACCATGTTGAAATTAGGATCAGAAGTTTATATATATATTGTTCAGGAAATTTTAGTTATTAATATACTTATATCTCTGTTGTAAACATCTGAAGGACTGAATTAATTATGTGCTTGTTCGATGTTTTAATAGCACCGTGCATAGCATATATATATGCAAATAATGAAGGGAAAGGATCATAGTGGAGGCACCTCCACGATGGTCGTGACTCCTCATGGAGTCACGTCCATCGTGGATGTGTCTCCACAATGGAGCCGTTTCATAATCCTTAACACAGCGCCGCTTAACACAGCGGTTGTTAACTGTATATTAATAGTTTCGATAATAGTCATTTAGATTATAATATCGATAGCCTTTTAACACATCATAATATATATATATATATATATATATATATATATATATATATATATATATATATATATATATATATATATATATATATATATATATATATATATATATATATATATATATATATATATATATATATATATATATATATATATATATAGTTTATCCGATGAGCTATTAGCATTAACAAGATTAGTTTAAATTAGATTCATATTAATCCAGGTTTAGAAGAATATTAGGATGTGGGAGGATTTAAATAAATAGAAATTTATTCAAAAAGGGGTTTATGAGGGACATGTATTAAGATAATTTTAATACATTGGAGAGGGAGTATTCAAATTAAATTTAAATACTTTATATAACAAACCCAAATTAATTAAATAATTTTAAAATTAAATGGATAGAGGTATATAATAACCATGATTAATTAATTAATCATAATATCATTATTATGATTAATTAATTAACATTAATTATGATATTACAAGGATTATTAATTAAATAAATTTAATTAATAGGAAGAATTTTTAGGTGTCTACATTTTTCCCCTCTTTGATGCGGCACCGCAAGTGGTGTCCCGTCAAAGAAAAGAAAATAAGATGCCCCAAGAGAAAGGAGATGTCGTGGCGAAGCAACGACGGTAAGAGGTTGTGCCCCCTCATAAAAATAATGCAAAGAGGAACCTTTATGGAATTTTATTGAAAAAGACACAAGGATAGAGGGTGTAAATAGAAGTGGGTCCATGAGCAAAGATGCATAATGCAATATGAATCTAAATACAGCTAACGAGACTTGGGGATTTCAATGTGTTAATGTGGAGAGAACAACCTAGTTTGATATGGAAACATTAGAGACCTACCAAGGTTACTAGGAACTCAAGGCCTTGTCACCAACGTCGTAGAGGATTGACATAGAAAACACGCAAGGGTTGCCCCAACATCACACATGGATCCAAGAGGAGACATGGTGGAAATGATGCTAAGGAACCCACAAACAAACGATATTTCCCTGGTGCACCATGTGACCCAAAAGATCACATGTGGGATGTGCAAGGGTCATGTATGACTGATTCACAAGTAGAAAATAAAAAGATTAGAAGACACTCACCCCAGATTGTCCTGATTCACAACGCACCATGATATAAAGGATTGCGATCACCTTGAGGAGAAAAACAATCCAAAACCTTCAAAAGATAAGCAAGGACCAAAGAAACAATCCAAAATCCAAAGGATAAAGCCAAAAGACATACTTTTCCAAAGAGAGAGAGACTAACCGACTAATTGTTTGAGGGATTAGGTCAATATGTACAAAAGGCATGGTCAATATTTACAATGGATATGTACAAAAGGCATGGTCAATATTTACAATGGATATGTACAAAAGGCATGGTCAATATTTACAACGGATATGTACAAAAGCTTAGAGACTGGGATAGGTCAACAAGTGACAAAGGTATATACAATGCTCGGGATGCGGGGATGGAGGATCTCACTATATAATTAATATACATAGGAAGCTTAGGAAATAGGATAGTGACTCGTCAATTTGCTGCATACACTTGATAAGAGAACACCTTGGGAATGGCTGGTTGGTGGTGGGGACTAAGGGGGTAGTGGCGATGAGAGGGTGAAGGGGATGGGTGCTTGATAGATAATGGCCTAGTCCACTATGTTTGGCTCCTGTTTCTAGGTTTTCACCAACATACTTGTCCAAGATGCTTGATTGCCAAGTTTTCACCGTTGGATGATTATTTTTCTTTTCTTTTTTCATTTTTAGTATTTTTTTTATTTTTTTATTTTTTTTATATCATCAAGGCACCTGTTTTCCAGGTTTTCACCAAGACTGATATTTTTAGGACTTTTTAAATTTTTTAGGGATTCTTTCAGGATCATAAGAGATGCTTCAAGCATAGAACCTCTTCAAATGGATGATATTGATGAGATCATTCAAGGGCTCCCCTTTAGGTGTAGATAACTAGTAGGCTCCTAAGTCAAAACATGTTGTGACAATATAAGGACCCAACCAAGTAGGTTCAAACTTGCCTTTCTTTTCTCAGATTTCTTTCACTTTCTAATTCTCTTTAAGGACCATGTCTCCCACCTAGAACTGTCTAGGGTGGACCTTTTTGTTGTAACTTCTTTTAAGGAAGTTTTGGTATACAAATAGATGATCATATGCTTGTTGCATCTTCTCATCTAATAGGTCATATTGGGTAAGGTGCTCCACACGATAGTCTTCATCAGTGGTATAGTTCTTCATGGACACGCGCAATGAAGGAAGCTCAACCTCAATTGGTAAGATGAATTTGACACCATATACCAGGGAGTATGGAGTGGTGCCTGCGGGAGTGTGGAATAAAGTGCGATAGGCCCAGAGAGCGGTATTTATTTGGAGATGTCAATCATTGACAATCTTTTTGAGGATTTTGAGGATAGTTTTATTAGTTTCCTCAGCTTGGCCATTTCATTGAGGGAAGTATGGGCAAGAGAAATTGTGACGGATGTGGAATCTAGCACATAGGTCGTCCACATGATGGTTTTCAAAAGGTGTGCCATGATGTGTGAAAATGGTAGAAGGGATGTTGAAGCGATAGATGATATGGTAAAGGATGAACTTAGATATCTGAATGCATGTAGTTAGGGTGAGTGGAATTGCTTCAACCCATTTTGTGAAATATTCAATGGCGGTTATGATATACTTATGTCCATCCGAGGAAAGGGGAGTGATCAAACCAACGAGGTCGAAGCCTCAACATGAAAAGGGCCATGTTAGCGCAATGGGCTAAAAGTCTTGTTCTAGAGCATGGATTAGATTGGCATGCTACTGACATGGTCGGCATTTCTTTATAAACTCACATGCATCATGCTCCATTATTGGCCAATAGTACTCGACTCTGGGAAACTTCTTTTCTAGGACCATGTCACTCATGTGGGCACCACAAATTCCAGCGTGAACTTCTTGTAAAGCCAGGATGACCTCATTTAAATCTAAACACCAAGAGAGGATGTTGTGATATCCATGACGATATAGGGTATTGGCTACAAGAGTGTAGCGGGAAACTCTACGAATAAGGTTCTGGCATTGGGTGTTTGTGAGGTGAGGGGATGTGATACAAGTTTTTAGGTAAGTGTGGATTTTGTGGTACCATGGGAACTAAGACCAACCAAAATCCACACCATTACAAAATCGGTGTTCTTGTAAGTGGGTGTGTGTAGCTACTCGACTAAGAATTCATATTGCGTTGAATCTCGAGGTATTTCCAGTAAGGACCCAATGGTTACCATCGCATCGACAAGTTTTTTTGTAGCCTAGGTATTTGCGTGAATTGTAGACTTCAGAATTGTTCTTTCATTTTATGTCCACCAATTCCTTGTAAGGTAGAAGCATGTCATCCTTAGTTTGAAATTTGTCTAGGCCCTGTTTGATGATCAACTATGAATCCTTGAACACTTACAGTTCTATGATGTTCCATTGAATGGTTATTTTGAGGCCTGAGATGAGTGCCTCATATTTTGCAATGTTGTTGGTGCAAGGGAATCCAAACTTGAATGATTTGGGGATATAGCCACCCTAAGGTGTGACAAAAAGGATTCCTTCCCCTGATCCATCAAATGTGTAGGAGCCATCAAAATATAACTTCCATATTGGTTTTTCTTCAACCATGTAGAGGTGTTCATCAGGGAATTCCATCACTAATTGATATGCATCTACCAGGGGTGCTTCATCTAACTGATATGTGATGACCTGCCCCTTTATTGATTTTCTATCTACATATCAGATGTCGAACTCACTCAGGAGCATAACCCATTTTTCCATTCGGTCTGTAAGTATTTTTTTTGATAGCAGGTACTTGAGTGGGTCCACTTTGGAGATGAGTTTTATTGTGTGGCTTAGCATATAGTGTCGAAGCTTCTGAGTGGAAAAAACCACTGCAAGACATGCATTTTCCATGGGTGATTAGTTTAGCTTATAACCGACAAGATTTCAACTAATATAGTAGATGGCTCTTTCTTTTCCATTATAATCAAGCTATGCCAGCAATGCCCCCACTACTATGGTGGTAGATAAGATGTCCAAAATGAGAGGGTGTCGTGGTACTAGTGGCACAAGGATGGGTAAGTTAGCTAGATATTCCTTTAGCTTCTCGAAACTTTGTTAACAAATTGGATCCACTTGAAGCGTGTGTACTTACAGAGTAGATGTGTGAATGGTTGACACTTGTCGTCCAACTGTGATATGAATCTTCAAACTGATTATAGTTTCCCTTGCAGACTCCTTAGTTGCTTGAGTGTGTGGGGCGAAGGCATGTCCATTATGGCTTTCACTTTCTTGGGATCAATACAATGAATCCTAGTAGCTTTCCTAATGTTCTACCAAAGACACACTTCTTAGGGTTGAGCTTTAAGCCATAGTGATGTAGGCGATCGAACACGCACTCAAGAATGTCAAGGTGTTCCAATCGTATCTTTGATTTAGCCAAAGTATCATCCACATAGTCTTCAAGTATTTTATGGATCGTGTCGTGGAATATTTATGTCATTGCTCTCTGATATGTAGCTCCTACATTCTTTAACCCAAATGGCATCATATTGTAACAGAAGGTGTCCCATGTTGTTGTGAATGATGTCTTGTGTTGGTCTTCTTCTTCTATACAGATTTGATTATATCCTGAGAAGCCATTTATGAGTGATAAAATTTCATGACCAGATGTGAGATCAACTATCATGCCAATATTTGGGAGGGGGAAATCATCCTTTGGACATGCTTTGTTAAGATTTATAAAGTCCGTACATATCCAGATTTCAGGGGATCCGGATTTCCCCTGATGACTTTGTCACGGGCACCATGTTAGATATCCATTCTGAATAATCAATGGTTTGGATGATCTTTTCTTCCAGGAGCTTTTCAAGTTTTGCCTTTACTAGTAGGGCGACCTTCAGATGCATCTTGCGTAGCTTCTATTTTGGAAAGTGTCCTAAGGCACTTAGCATTTATTCAAAAAATAATATATGATATTTATTTCTCACTATTGTTTGTAATACATTCATAAGGGTGATGGGTTCCACTGGCACTAGTAAAAGTGGGTTGTGATCACTATTGAAGTTTTCATCACAAGCACATAGGATTTAACAGCAAACAAAAAATACCTTCCAGAAGCAAGGGTAGCAAGAAAAAATTGTTAGTCCTCAAAAGCAAAAAAAGATTACAATTTGCAAGATTAGATAATTGCAGGATTGCAAGATTGCTAGATGATTTACAATGAAGAGATTAATTGCTTTAATAGAAAGCAATAACCCTAAAAATATGCAAAAGCTAACTCAAGCTAAAAATAGCAAACTAGAGCTAGATATGCAAACTAGAAAAGCATGATATGCACAATATGCAAACTAGAGCCTAACTAGACAAGACTAACCTAAGTTTAGGCTCAACTAAATGAACTTAAGCTAGAGCATAAATGTGCAAACATGTACCTAATTATGTATAATAATAATATGCATAAGAATATTCTCTAGCATATGCATAATTAACATAAATAATCATAATGCAACAAATATACATGCTCTAGCAATCACAATTATTTACTATTGTTTTCCCCAATTATGGACATCTAGAATAAGATATTTAATGACTTGGGAAGTCGACAATAAGTGACCTATGGACTTCTCCATGCTCTAGGTTTCTCTTAGCATTCTGTCATTTATTACATTTAATATAATGTTTATCTTACAAGGATGGGCACCCGAGTTGGAGGGGAAGTATTGGAGTCAAAATTGGTGTGTGTTCAAGTTTTGTGGAGGCATTTCAAGGGTTGTGCTCATGAGGAATGAAGAGGTTTGTTTGGAGATCTTTATTGGTGGTTTTAGAGCTCTTGCCATTCTATAAATTTAGCCTTTTCGGTGTAGATTTTGTAAGTGAAACAATTGAATGTAAAGTCTCTTTGTAGAAACAAAAACGGGTGGTAAACATGAGGAGGTTGTTCACATGTACATAGGTGTTGCTATGATGGAGGAAAATAGAAGAATGAAAATGATTGTATTATTAGAAAAGATGAGAGTGGAGGCGTCTCATTATTCAATATCACCTTATATAATAAAGACAATGACAGGAGTACAGACAATTTCCAAATTTAATAGGGTTTAAACCCTTGCTATACTACTAGGGCAAGTAGTGGTAAAGCCTAGACAATCTCCAATACATCTTTGTAGGAGTTATAAACGTTTGTAACCATATTAAACCTACTAAATTGGGACTAAATACCTTTGATGATGAAATATACACTTTAATAATGAGATAGTGTTTACAAAGACTCTCCATCTACACAAGTCCTATACTTTGGCACCCATCCACACTACCCTAAAAAATACACCATCTTATAGAACAACCATTTCCTTATGAATCACTTGCTAAAACCTTCATCCTTTTATGTGCATTAAATCCAAAATATTTAATTATGTTTGCAATTATTTTCTCATCAAAATGAAGTCATTTTTTAGTGTGCATCTCATGGGCAACATCTATATAGCATCCCAAATGTATCATTTATTGTAATTAATAGTAATTTAAAATTAAAATTAATTATTTATAAAATGAAATACAATGAATATAACATTTTTAATTAACTAATAATTATCGCAAATAGAACATTTTAGATGATGCATAGACAACTGTATTCATTTTGGATGGGTAGAAAGAATATAGGAATATGTGTACATGCACAATCATCGTATGAAAGATAAATCAGTCATTGTATGATATAAGAAATAAACCAGTCATCGTGTAAAAGACAAATCGGTCATCGTATAACATGAAACATAAATCATTTGATAAATTGAGTTAAAAAACTGGGTTAAAACAGAAAGTGTCTTTTCATCGCCACATATGATAAGGTAGCTTTTTTATTCATAATGTGGTTTTATTGAAAAGGTTTTGTAACCTAATTAAAATGGAAATTCTAAAACAATGTTTGGACATATACAAAATAAAGGATGCAATTGCGTTAGAAGATATATATAACATGTGCAAGCGTACACGTAGCACATGAATTATAAGGATACATACCAATATGTTTTATTATGATAGAAAAACTCTATAATTGACAACATGATAACAATAGTCAGTACCCTACAGTATATTAGTTGCTCTCGTTGTTTCCTTCCTATCACATAGTAAGCATTTCAATGTGCATATATTGTATAATGACAACATGAAAGTCACATATATACTTTTAAAAACTATTATTCACCAAATTTTCAAGTGTTCAACATTATGACAATTTGATGTAACCTCCAAAGAAGATTATAAGGATTTTTCTAAAATGCGACAAAGGATATGATGCCACATCAATGCACCAATAAAACACAACTTAGTGCTATTTTTGGACTTTTTTAAACACCTAGACAAAAACCATGCCGATGTAGTATCATATTTGATGATGTCATCTTCAAACCTTAGTTATAAAAAGGGACTTGTCAATTAAGTTGATATAGAGATTGGAAGTGATTTGCAATTTCCAAATAGAATTTTGAGAAATGTAAAATTAGGAAGCTCAACTACTAAGTCATCTCTCTTTGAATAGGGATTTTCCTTTACATGAGAATTGTTTTTTATAATTAAAAGCAGCAAAACAAGAGTGTTGTCTCGTACACCAATCCTAAGGCAAAAATAAAAACAACTAAATACAATAAGATCTAGAATAGACCATTAACAACAAACTAGCACAGCATGTAACCCACATCACAACACACTCATTTCAGGGAGGGGAGAATGAGGGACTGTCGAGCAACTTTTCCATCATCGACAAACTATCCAAGCAATTCTTTCAGTAGGATCCCTAACACCAAGGGGAGGTGGTGGAATCCCCTTCCCAAGACAATTAATACCAAGAACAAAGTGCTAGCAATGTTGTGCATCCACAGCCAAGGGTTGGAGAAGATCAAGAACAACCGTCAAAGGAGGGTCCTCGCAACCAGAGGGGACTGCACTAGCAGCAAGAGGTGGAGTCTAGTCCATTGGGTCTATCAAAACAACAGGTTCATCACCCTTAGGGAGTCATCATCACCCTGTGAAGAATCATTGGAAGAATCAAAGGCCAGGGCAATCAGATTATCATCATTTACATCCTTCCACCAAGTGACAACACCTTTACAACACAAGAGGGAATAATCGATAACTAAATGACTAGTAGACAAGCATCGGCGACATTGTAAGGGAAGACCCTCATAATCCAATGATTGAGTCCAAAGTTTATCCCCAACCATGATAACCACATCCCCCAAAACGAGTGTGGAGATGTCAATGTCCATCAAAATACGAGCAAAGGTAGAGAGGCACATAGTTGTCATAGCCTCACCCACCTTCGAGAGACGGCCAATAGAGTTTTCAATGGCCTCAAAGCAAGAATTCTCCCAAAAATGAAGGGGAAGATATGGGAGAAAAACCCACAGTGGATGCACACTGAGTGGTTCAATAAGGTTAAAGGAGATTGTCCGGGGTTTGGCTCAGAGTGATTCCCCCAACACCAAATCACAATCTTCAGAAGAAATAATAAAAGCAATAAAAACCCCCTTTACACAAGGGAAAAGCTCAATGTTACCAAAGATTAAGGATTTCCAAAAATCGAAAACTCAACGACACAAATCTAGAAGGGAATGCCAGAAACAAACGAATCTACAAACCAACCCGCAACACTGTTAGAAATCCTTATTCTCCACCATATGCATACCACACCACCAAAGGGGCTCAATCCATTTACGAGTCTTTATTTTCAACACCCACGAACGATAGATTCCAATCCTAGTCCGCCCATAGACAAATCATTCCACTCACCTTATTATTGTTTCAAGGTGTGTTCTCGCAGTGTCTCCTTAATTACCTGGTTCCTGCCTAGCCCCCTTATCCTTATCATTCATTTTGTTCATGCCCCATTATAGAGTAGGGCTCGGGGTGGATGTCTTGGCACAAGGAAGAGGCCAAAATTTCTCCTATGAAGGAATAGCCGCAACAAATGTGGCAATGCGAGCAAAACTTTGTCCACCAATAGAAGTTTGTGGAACCCTTCCACCAACAATCGAAACTTCTGAATCACTAGCAACAGGGTGTGGAGTAGACACCAGCCTTGAAAAAGAGGGTCCAAGACAATCTCCACACAGCCCATTACAAACAGCGGCAAGAAGGTCTACTGCAACAAGCAAAACAGCCAAAACACCCACATGGCTAGAAGGCAAAGTTGTTCCAACAAACACAGAGGCCTTGAAGTTCAAAATTTTTGCCTAGTCAAGAATACATGTTGGCATGGCAACAGACGCAGACGCAAACAGCTTCATCACTTTTTGCCTATTAATTTTACATAAGAGTTGATAATTCTTGGATCCAATCAAAATTGCATTGTTCTTAACCTTCAATCAATTCTCAAGTTAAGGGGAGTTGTTATACATATTTACCAACACTCTGATTTCAGTAGAATAAAACCATTGTCTTGGATAAATGAAATTAATTTTACATAAGAGTTGATAATTCTTGGATCCAATCAAAATTGCATTGTTCTTAACCTTCAATCAATTCTCAAGTTAAGGGGAGTTGTTATGCATATTTACCAACACTCTGATTTCAGTAGAATAAAACCATTGTCTTGGATAAATAAAAGTTGTGAGCAGCAATAAATAACGACCAAAACCATCTACTCAGTTGTGTAATCTCTAAATTGCTGGAGTTCAACAATCCAAAAATATGTTCTACAAATTGCATTATACACTTTCATAGATCTTAATGCAATCGTGGGCCCAAAAATATTTTATGGTTGGCTATTGCAACTTGGTTAAGTTGAAAAAGTAACCCATTTGCCTTTGTGTTATTTATCTAGGTTTATGTTGAAATGCCCATCTTGCATCTAAATATGACCAGCCTACATGTCTTTGCGTAAATGAAGAAATCAGAAAAAAACATACGCATTTGATTCTAGCCTTCGTTTCTTGCAAACCCATAGCCTACAAATTAAAATAACTGAAGAAGACCAAATATTTTACATTGTATGCTCAAAGTAACGTCGGTTGGAATTTTACTGAATCTATAATGTCTGCTCTTATCATTCAAACATATAACATACATGCCGTTTTTTATTGTGGCAATTCATAAAAGGACTCTACAAAATTGCCAATTAAGAAGTTGCTTGCACATACTTTTCTTGAAACAATAATTTCTTCTTTTTCTTTTGGAAACAACTGCATCCAATTTTCACAGATTCTATATAACATAAGACTTCACTTTCAATTTTTTTTAAATTAAAAAATTAGAGCACTGAATTTTTTTGGTGTATGAAGTAGAAATACTATACATCGTTATAACAACAAAAACACATCAAAAAGTGTGCGTAACGCTCCTAATATATCCACATGCAACCATATGTAAATAAGAGCCAATCATAAAACACATAGTTGAGTACATGAATATCAACTTAACATGTTGCATAACACCTCACAAACTCATGACAAAAATGTTTTTTTCCTCTCTATCTCCATTTAGTGAAAAGTTAAAAATAAATAAATAGAAAATCAAATTCAAATAAGCCATGAATTATTCATAATATAGACTACCAGAATTAAATGCTAATTGCTTCTCACACCAGTCTCATAACATTACGCTATCTAAATTAAATAAAAATACAAGGCGGCTTGGTCAGAGCTGGTTCTCCTCGAACATTGCCTCATTCAATGCCAGTGC
Source organism: Chamaecyparis obtusa (assembly GCA_027943335.1). Classification (NCBI taxonomy): domain Eukaryota; kingdom Viridiplantae; phylum Streptophyta; class Pinopsida; order Cupressales; family Cupressaceae; genus Chamaecyparis; species Chamaecyparis obtusa. The sequence continues at coordinate 155,198 of BSBK01007160.1, read as the reverse complement.
ACACCCTCACTTCCAAGCTGCCAAAATTTTTAGTAGCTAGCAACTAAATCTTGGTATTTTCCATGTCATAAATCCAACAAGAAATCTGTATGTGACCACCTCAGTACTGCAGTGTATGCCATATTCTCCAACTGCTGCTATATTATGTCCCAAATCAGGTAACTCTTTTTCGGGTAGATTTGGAAATGGCAACCTTTTGCTTTATCCAGGCACAAAAACTCATGATCCTGCGATTAAAACGGTCAAATGAGTAGGATGTACTAAAAACAAAATAGATATATTGAACATTAGATTAATAATTGAGTCCATATGATGGCAAAATATACTACCTGCAGCCTTAGGTTTCCACATAAAATCCTGCATTCTTGGCACACCTGACTGCTACACAGAGAAATTCAAATAACCAATTGGAAATAAGAATTAATTTGGCAGTAACAAGCACTTAAGCAATAACAAGGTATGTAACAAAAGCAAGGCACAACTACATACATCAGGCTAAACCATTCAACATACTATATAATTTACCATAAAAATCATAAAACAACATCACTAGGTATCTAGAAAATAATACAAACCTGTTGCACTTGATGGCGGGAAGCATCAAGATTAGCATTGACTCCTTGTAGGCCATAGCCAATGTTCTGCACATGAAAAATAAATCCATGTTCGTCATTAAGACAACTGCTAAACATAAATCTCTATATATTGAAAATTAGATATTTAAAGGAACCACATGATTGTTTAATTTCTCCCATAAATTTAATCAAGAAACGATACAAATAGAAAACTGAGACAATAACTTGATTTGCATGCAGAAAGTATTGATGTTTCTCTTTGCAAGTCCTAGATGTAATTGAAGATTGTTCTGATTGCCATGACACGTCAAATTCAAATGTAATAACAAAGGAGGCCCAAGCTCAAGCAGTGTGCAACTGTTGAGAATTTAAAACAAAAGCTAGAAAAACTTCATGGATAGAAAAAATGTGTAACAGACAGCTTGATGGCTGGAGAAGCAGATAGTATTTGTATAGATTTAAGTTTTTTAGCCTTAATGCATTAAAACCAATGGTAGCAAACAGTCAATTTATAAAGACTTCTAAACTAGAGGTAAAGAACTGTCACTGATAAAGTGACCTCCACAAAGTTCTAATTTTTTCACTACCAAGCCTTGGGTGAACAAAACCCCAGCTGAGCCTCTTGTGGAGAAAAATGACAAAATCCTGATATTTAGAAGCTTCCTCACATCCTAGCGAAGAGCTCAGAAGAAATAGACAAACTCAGGCATTTAGAGCCTTCTACATATTCTAGTAATCACCTAAGGAGAAAATAGCCCCTTTCTATTCTTCACAAGGTGCTGTTTATCTTTGGAATTATCAATGCCAATAAAAGGTCCAGTCTCTTGTTGTGAGGAATCTGCATTTCCAAAAGATCCTAGAGGATTCAAATTTCAATCAACCAGAAGGATACACAATTGCAATGCCATGACATAGAAACAAAAATTCAGATGTCAGAGATGTAGCCTATCCAATATCCATTTTCTAACTATCACAAAGGACAATTCAGATAATTGTTTTGTTTTGCCATGCTCTCATATTCCTCACCATATTAAAAAAATTAAAATCAATCTCAAATGCACAGAAAAGCCTGAAAACCATACAAATAAATCTGAAGTTGTTTCTTTTGTATAAATGATAAATTAACTTGATTTCGTAGATGACTTTCACTATTTTACAAAATCTCAAAAGCAGGTAGAAACAAAAACAAACTTACCTGAACTGGCCGTTGTCCAAGCATTGAAGATCCAGAATACTGTAAAATTAATGAATTTCCATAAGAATCCATATCATAAAAAATACACGCGAGGGAATTACCCACAGAATTGGGGACTCACCGGTGTTGTCAATGTCTGTTGCTGAAGTTGTGCTTGTTGCTGCTGCTGCTGCTGAGTCTGTTGCTGCAGCTGCTGTACTTGGTTGATTGACTGAGCTTGCACCTGAGGTTGAGCTTGCACCTGGGTCTGTGATTGTTGAGGCACTGGCTGTGGCTGTGGTTGCTGCTGTTGTTGCTGTTGTTTCTCAAATACTGCATATTCCTCAGGTTTCTCCCACTGACATACATGGTGTAGTCATCTTATAAGTAAAACATTTCTGAAAGCAATAAAAACACATAAATGGTTGGTTTAAAACAAATTACAATTTGTCTTACCTTGCTCTCTCCAGTTACACTGTTGTAATAATACTTGTAACCCTCTGGAGAAGTGTGTTCTGTCCAGTTACAAGTTGCAGGAGCAGAATTTGGAGCACTCACAGTAGCCACAGCAGAGGTAGCCATTAGCGCTGATGAAGCCAGAGGAGCACTGACAATTGCAGAAGTACCCACCGTCTGAGATTGATTAGGAAGCACCCATGAAGGCTGTTGAGACAGTAAATGGTTTTTAGCAATCAAAGTCACCATGTTCATATTTCTGCACATCCACAATTTTTAATAATATGCATGTTTACGCAAAGAATCTATATACTATTCAACAAACACAATACAACACTAACCTCCTGTTGCACAGGTTGAGCTGAAGCCACCTGATAATAGGTCTGTATTGAAAGACAATGCAACACAATTGTCCAGTTACTATAACAGTTCACTAGCTTACTTATGCATAAAATAAACAGCTCATACATGTTTGCTTAATAGTTAATACATATAAAAAAAAGGTGTTTTCAAGTCATAATCTTTCAGTTAGGCTCCTCCTCATACCTGTTGCTTTTGTGCTTGTATAGGTTGCTGTGTTTGCTGGGATTGTGTCACTGGTTGCATTATATGCATCTGATGCTGCTGTTGTAAATAAGGATATTGCTGAGAAGGAAAACCAGACTGAGTAGAATGGCCTTGCTGTTGCAAGGAAAGGTTCTGCTGCTGGGACTGTGGCTGTGGTTGTTGCTGTGCCTGTGTCTGCATCTGTTGTTGCTGTGCCTGTAGTTGAAGCTGTGGCTGTGACTGTTGATGTGCCTGTAGTTGAAGTTGTGGCTGTGTCTGTGGCATCTGCTGCTGCTGCTGAAGTGCAGTTATTGGCAAATGTTGTTGCTGCTGCAAACTAGAAGGGACCTGCTGCAGTGCAGGAGCTATATGTGGCTGCACCTGAGGCTGGGAAACAGGCAGCTGAGAATATAATGGCAATGACTGTTGTGATGATGGTAACTGACCAAGAGAAGGATGTTGCACATTTGGCTGTGATGATTGAGAATGTTGCCCAAACTGTTGCAGAGATTGCTGTGGTTGTTGCACTTGAGAGTAAGATTGTGGAGGTTGCTGATGTTGGTGCTGCATAGAATGTGGCAGCTGCTGCTGTAATTGAGGGGCTTTCTGCAGTGGTGTTGGTTGCTGCCCATAAGCCTGAATTTGCTGCTGAGCAAGAGGTTGATTATAACTCTGAGAAAAATAATCATATTTCTTAGATGACCAGGTTCTGAGAATGCAATTAACATGTATGTGGACATTCATGTCAAACAAAAGACTTCATCGAAGTAGTAATCATTAAATGTAATTCTAGAGCTTTGTTCAGTCTGGAACACACATACCTGATGCTGAGAGGGCGGAGTTCCAATTCCAGAAACGATTACAGAACCATTAATAGGGCCACCAGGGCCACCAATTGTTCCACCCTGCAAGTTTTCGTAAGGGTATAACAGCTATTCAATACAGAAACAAAATCTTGGTTCCCCACTGATTTGTACAGAATAATGCCACTTCATGCTAGTGACATAAACGAACTCAAATAAGAAACACGGGGATTTACCATTGCCGAAGCAGCCCCAGCCACACTTCCCCTAGGAGTCAGTGGGCTTCCATAGGGACGGGTTCCAACATGTGATTGTGTTACCATATTAGGTGTACCCATAGGCCGCCAATTTGTAGGAGGACCACGCCCTCCCATGTGCCCTCCTGAACCAGAACTAGGCCTAAAATATACAGCATGGTAGATATCATGGAAATATGAAACAAATTAGATATTTGAACATGCATAAAAATTCCATGCTCAAAAATAGATAACACCTACCTGACCCCCAACTGTCCCTGTGGTCGAGAACTAGATCCAGGGCCTCCATAAGCAGGTCTGCAAATATCAGAAGAGAAAAACTTTAAAAGATAAGTTGTTTGAAACTTTGAAGCCTAACCTTTTACGTGCGAAAGAAACATAAAAATATGGCAAGGAAAAACCTCAAATCAGCTGTTTTGGGTCTTTTAGGATCAGCAAAACGTACAGTCAAAGGCTGATCACAACCCTGCAGTCATGCAAAAAATTCATTTGACAAAGGACATGGAATATGAAAACCTTAACTGTATTGAAATACTGCTCAAATATTGATGCTTTAACCAGTAGTGTCAAACTAAAACAATGTGTTTAAGAGACTCATTTGGACCCACAATACTATTGTGTATAACTAGTATCACATTAAATCAATTCATGTGCTAAACTAATCACTAAGACTCTCAATAATACACACCTTCATGGTAAATTTGCCGCTCAATCCATTCATGGCTGCCATAGCCATTTCCCTGGAAGGATATTTAACAAAAGCACATCCTGAAAAGATGACATTGAGAGTGGATATGTCATGGAAGCACAGTAAAAGAATAGTGATATAGCAAAAGCTCAAGTATAATACTATTAATGTCAAAATATAAACCTCTGCTCTGCTTTTGTTCATCTCTCATGATATAGACGTCATCAACACGCCCATATGGAGCAAAAATCTGTCATGCATAAGGCAATCTTCAGAGCTTGTTCTATTTCTTAGTGTTGACATTATCAAACACATATTCCATTTCTAATGTTCCTCACAGGTAGCATTTAGAGATCATGTGAAAAAGAGAGATTCTAATGTGTAACTAAAAAACATGTATCCCATTCAGTTCAGTATTTACAACCAATATTACTGACTTCAAGAGTACAAAAGAATGTATTAGCTCTCTATCTTCACCTTTTGATAGAGCAACACACCATTCACAGTCCACCAAAAGCAATCAATCAGACTTGATACAAAATACTACTGTATTATCCAAGCCATGCCTGATCTTTTACAAACCAAAGTTACCAAACAATTAAGCAAAATATTAATAAATAGTTCAGGACCGCTTGCGACTTTAAGGACCGCTTGGGATGTACGCGTAGGAAAGTCAAGGGAATGTTAAGAAGATTAGGAGGCATTGAAGGTATGGAATATGTATCAAAGATTAGGAGGAATCTAAGGGATAGGAGGAAATGGGGTGATAAAACTAATTTAACAAAAGACGTACTCGATCTTGAGAGATATGAACTAATTGATTTGTGAATGGATCAATTGAACAAACACTACCAATAAACATATACAGATTGATATAATCAGGAATTAGGTCTTTTCCCATCTACTTATTCCCCTAATCTCTTCATCCATGCACGGGAGCAAGATTCCCCAAGAAGCCAAAGTCACATGCCCCATTCATTGTAAGAGTCATACAAGTAGGGACCACTCATGAGGGAGCTACCTATCAAGAATTATGTCTCGTAAAGTAAAGTATATATTCTAAAAGTATAAACAGAACATTGCAGATTCTGGTGAGAATGGAATCAAAGACTTGCTTGCAGCAATAAATATCATAAAGTTGACAAAGGAACTTATATTGAAAGTTAGAATCAGTTTAAAAGGTAATTATAGTATATCTATCATGAATATTTATAATGAAATGATTTTGGATGAGCCAGATTTGATTACGTAAAATACTAAAATCTAATTTGACAACTTTCTAATATAAATTTTAGATTTCGAAAGCTTATCTCACTTTTTTAAACTACAAAACATAGCACAAAAAGCTTTTGGGGAAAAAATAGCTAGCCAAAAGTATAATATTTTCTGGAAAAATAGGACTTAAACGGGGAAAAACTGGATTCGAAATAAAAAGTGAAAAAAATGTAGAAGGCACAAAAATATTATTGTTTTTGAAAGAAAGCATTCAGATAGCATAGAGACTGATGCCAAATAAAATTGAGAGTTTAGCCTGTTGAGTGCAAAAAAACAGAAAATGGCCTTTCCTGCCAACTATTACTTAACTCGTATTTAGTAGTATAATGACTGTAGCTCGCCAACTTTGTCTGTGGCAATCCATTATATATTCAACAAGTTGTCCAATGTATATAACAAGATAATCCTTGATAGGGGCTTTGATTGTAAAGATGCAGAGATTTGCAACAAGGAATATGTATTTGTACATTTCATGATTCATCATTGGTTTATTTTTTGGTTGGACTTAGGTTTGATTGGACTTTGGAGAGAACACCCCAATGGGGTTGAAGGACAGTGCCCCTCAGATGTTCCCCATTGCAATATAGGGCAGGATCAGGCAGTGGAGCCATGCCACCAAAGCTCAAATTAACACTTTTCAAAACCACAGAGACCATGATGCACACCATTTTCATATTCTTTGGTAAATCCCAGATTGGCATAAACCAAACAGGCATTGAAAGGTTCCAAGTCTTTTTTCTTTTAAAGTAACTACAATGTCTCTAATGTACATACCCTAGCCATTCCCTAATGTACCCTGCAAATTTTTTGACGTTCCAAGGATGTTTACTATATTTTGAAAAAGAAGGGGATGAGGTCGGGACATTTCCTGCCCGTCTCCACATCCCCAAAACATCATCTATTGGGGACAAGGTCATTTGGGCAAGGAACACATCCCCAGGAAGCACTAAAGAAAACATTAGAATCTTGACATCTAAACTAAAATTTTGATTTTCTCTGATTTTTTAGTTAATGAATGCCAGCATTAGCCACTAAGACCCCTGTTCGTATTGATACATGAAAGTAATCAGGCAAAGATTATGTTCAACAAATGTGTATCCGCATACCCTATACTATATAGCATGTCGTTTTCCTGAAACTCTACCCATGAAATTTCCTTGAACCCTAGCCACGCTATGGCAATGTCTTTTTCCTGAAACTCTAACTACAAAATTCCATGAAACCCTGGCCACACTGCCATACATTCTGAATACATTCCCATCATGAGCTGAGAAGTGTAAAAATTGTGCAGGTAAAACGAACAATTTTTCCTCATTGTTTTCTAGATTTTAGCACATTTACACGTCAAAAGCTCATTGAAAATCACTGGTCAACAATTTTGCTAAAAAACACGATTTAATGGGGGCAGATCTACAAACTTGCCAATTTCTGATTTTTGTGATTAATTGATTTTTTCACAATTTCTACTTCCATGCATAGTCTTTCAATATTAGTTGTTAGGTTTTTATTTTATTTCTATTTTTTGGAAGCATATAAACAAAAATCAATAGGATGCTATTTTAAAGTGAGATTTATAAATGTGCAAATTTTCCAAAAGTACAAACAAATCAATGATTATCAATATTTGGGTGGTCATGTTTGGAATGATTAGGCCTCCAACATCTACTACTTGGTGTGTTTGGAAGGGTAGCGAATAAACAACCAATGCAGAAACCAAGCAAGTCATCTTATATGGAGTTTCAACAATATTATATGCCTTTCCTACTTATTAAAGAGGGCTGACAGAGATCTTAATTGAAATCATCCAAGAATATAGGAGTCATGAAGCCTTTTTTCAGTGTTTATTAGAGCACCAATTAATAAAACCTGAACACAGCTTTGCATCAATCAATAAATTGCACTCTTGATTCTTTTCTTCTTAATTTCTTACTTGTTAGAGTGGAGCTTCATGCAATATTTCTATTGCCATTACAGGTGGTTCCAGAGACAAAAGCTATGAGTGTAGATGCCAAGAATGTCCTCTACAATGCCATAAGACTTAATACTAATGTACTAGTATTGGGAATGAAATGATAATCAATAACTTGATATTAAAAAAGGAGACGAAGGCTCACTAAATAGAGAATACAAGATCTTTTCCATAACGGAAAGAATCAAGAATAGAAACACAGAAGACACAAAAGGAAACTTCCTAAAACTAACTAAAGATAATGTTGAAAAACAAGGATCGTATATAGAAAGAATCTGAATGCTTACTATTGCTTGATATTGCCGTTGTGATTGTAGAATACAATTGCCTTCATTATTGATTGATTCTACAATAACAATAGGGTATATGTATATATTGAATAGTCATGTAATGAATAGACATGACCGTATATACTTATGGTCATGTCACTTCATTACATAACTATTAGTTAACATATCTTAACCAATAGTTTATTCATACTTTGTATAATATATATATATATATATATATATATATATATATATATATATATATATAAGTTCACACATGTGCATATTAATATATACTTACTTTTCAATTATATTATATAGTATATATATATATAAATATATCTATATTTATATGCATATCATGATTGTCTCGTCGTTTATTAAACACGAACAAACAATACTTTAACACTCCCTCTTGAGAGAGAGTTTAATAGAATTTGTAGAATCTTTTCATATCATGATATCTAGCACATCCGGGACAGACCCTTTCAGGAGTCGATCATGATAGACATCAAGATATCCGGCACATCCGGGACAGACCCTTTCGGGAGTCGATCTTGACAAGTTATTACACAGTAATAATCTCAACGTTAAGATGTCCGGTCCTATCCGGGACAAACCCTTTCGGGAGTCGATCTTAACAATTATTACACACCAAGTAATAACATAAGCAACAAGATGTCCGGTCCTATCTGGGACAAACCCTTTCGGGAGTCGATCTTGAAGCCTGGTTAACTATTGTCAAGATCGTCACCTTGAAATAGTAACCCAACACACATGAAAGATCGTCACCTTTCATGTTAAGTACAAGTATTCATGTTCAGAAAATCATCATCTTCTAAATATGAACACAGGATGAGTGGACCTATAAAGTCACACATATGATATCCATCTTGACTCTCCTCAGAGAGTTAAAACCAAGGCTTCCACCTTAGACTTGTCTATCACAGACAAGAATCATATTAAGATACAAAATGATGGATCACTGATTCTGAGAACTTATTTAAGGCTTTAGTTCTCAACATACCAAGGTTATCTGAAGTACACAATCTTCTTCCTAGCAAGGGGCTTGGTGAGAAACCATCTTCACATGGTATACTTCCTCTGAATTAATATGACCACGATCCTGTGATGCCATCTTAGTTTGATCTTCTAGCTTCTCCCTCTGACATGGAAGCATAGCCTTCTCACATGGTAATTCATCATAATTCTCTGCTACAGTTTCTCGATCACTAGAGAGCCAACAAAACATGGTCTACTCCCTCTGAATCAAGATCCTCGCATATCCACTGATGCATATCCTTTTTCTTCTTCTGTCATGGAGGCATACCCTTTTTATATACTCAGCTCAATGTCACTACAGGATGTGACTTCATACTTTTCTTCCTGAGAGAATCGATATCTCATACTGGGTTTCCATAAGGCTGCGGATTAGCATAGGATGCATTTTGATCTTTTTCAAGGCCATAACATTAACACTCCCTCTTGGACTTGAGGGAAGATAATAAGGACCTCTAGTATGATGTTCATCTTAATGAACTGTAGTCTCGAGATGTATGAATTACTTCAAGCAGAGATTATATCCATGTGAATCTCATCTGTGATTCTGTCCACTAGTTTCCACTACTATAATCTCATAATTGTTTTACCTTCAATAGTGAACTCCCTCTCAATCAATACGATTTAGATTGTCACAAGTTAACTGAATCATATGCTCCCTCTGAAGCTCAAGTTAATCAACTTCTTGACCTCTTGAAAATGTCAGACTTTCTCTGAATCTGAATTTCATATGCTTTTATCCTGAAAGTATGTTAGAGATAGATTACAAATAGTTTATAAAGATAAACTATCTCGTACAAGAATACAAATGATAGAAGCATACGAGATTTATTATTTAATGAATTATAAATTGAAAATTCATATGCATTAATAAAGCATGGAATACTTATCTTAAATTTCAAATATTTTCAAGTATTTCCTTTCGTAAGGTGAGCCCATTAATACGATACTCGTACTCATTGTCCTTCTTCATAACATATCGATTTCATTCTGATCTTTATGTTAATTTTCTTCTTTACAAAACACATGTTAAGGTTTTAGGATCATAGCAAATGTAATAGCACTATCTCATTATGATAAATATCGATTAGATGTTGACTTCATACATTAACGAATACTTGGCATCAATGTTGTCTTCATTAGCAATTGCAATCTTCTTCATCGAAGTGCTTTTGTCTAAGTAATTTTCTCCCCACCAATAACAAAATATTGTTTTAGGAATTGAGATGGTATTGTAAGGTCTTTCGTAATCTCTACATTGTCTGAGATCTTCCTATCCATTATTATTCTCAAATTTACAAATTTTCCTAGCCAAATTATTATAATTATGTAGCTCTGTTATGAAGTTTTCCCTTAATCAAATGTTTGGATCATATACTTTCCTATTATAGACTTTGTTTCTTGAGTGAATCCTTCAAATTTATTTATAGGGTCTTCCCTCTTATCTATTTTATATAATCTTTCCAAATCTCCTGTTTGTTGAACATATAGGGCTTCTTGTTAGTATTAATTCTGTGATGTTTGGAAAGCGGCATAATTTATGTGTTCCTCTTCTCTTCCATATTCGGTGCCATTTATACTCTTCCATAATATTGGACCTGATTTGTATCACAATATTTTTGGTGATTCACACTACTATCCTCCCCACTTATTGATTTATTTAATATCGTGTTTCAATGATGGGTAGGCTACTCTCATCAATCAGTATCAACAATGTTCTGGTCTGTCATCATCATAGTTATCCTTCTAATAGTCTATTGTATTTTACAGATTTTAGATCTGTTACTGCTTTATCCTTTGAATCACCATATACGATAATAGTTACTTGGCAGAAGTAAGCCAAATTCATGTGTACTAATGGAGATATTATATACTTCAAGAAGCTTATGGTATCATTGATTGGTCTACGCGGCTCAAAGATTACCGAATGAGATTATGTCTGTCTTAACCTTAAATGACAATTCCTATGTCTGTCTCCATGCTAGAGAGTCTTCAACAAAGAACCAGCCATACATAGATGCCCGTAAAAGATATGATCCCGACTGTATATGTAATGAACACGTTCGATATTTCTAGCAGCGTGCGAAGAATAAGTCCAATGTTCTCCTGTAAAGATCTATAGGCTGGATTGAACTATCACTGAGATTCGTATCGGTGAGTTTTATCCAGACTGTATTATTGCCTTGAATTAATGAAAACTGATATGAACTTGTGTTCTTTCCTTTAGTATTGCAAATACTTCAATTTTCTTAATCTGCAAACATCCTTTGTCTTTCCTCAAATTTGAAGTCCTCGTAGTCAATATTTTGTCGTGGCCACTTACAAGGAGAATAGATTCTTATTAGATTTTATTGGCTTTAAGAGAAATTTCTTGTAAGTTGGTTCGATGTATCGTTGTGTAACTTCTTACTGAATTTCCTACGTTGGTCACTTGTCACTGGTATTGATGAGTTTTTAAGCGATTATTCTAAACATATACAAATTGGCAATTATCTTGCACTGTCTAAGACCATTCTAGCTTACTCAAACTTGTGGTACTCTATATGTTGAGTTGTAAGATCTCCTCTTTGTATATATATATATTGTTTACAGGATTCTGAATGTTACTTCTCCAGTGCTCTCTTCGTTCCAAGGCTTATTTTCTGTATAAAAGCTAAGTTTGATGGTATATTGGTAGTTGAGATAATCTCCAACGATTTTGATTTTGATTATCAGTATTAAGTCTTCGTGGAATACATCTAATATATTATCTCTATATTTTTTTTTATTTCCCTCTCTCTATCTGATGCTCCGTAAATGCTGAGTGAAATGCTTCCCGTGCCTTGTTGCTGATTGGACTTTGGCCATACAATTCTCCATATTTTGATTTCCTTATATATATATATATATATATATATATATATATATATATATATTTGCTAACTCAGCATATCCAACACTGAATCGCTTCCTCTTGATTGATTACCATCGTATATTGATGTTGGTAATTCTTCCCTTGATGTTTTCTAACTTCATTCATAAATTGTAATCACCGTTACTAAGGTCCTCCTATATTTCTCAATATTATCTGCCACGTAGCTTTTGTACCAGTGTTTAAATGGAATACTTCCTACGCTGACTGTATATCAAATCTTTCTGTCTATGTCTTATTTTGGTTTCCTCTTTCACTGTTTCTATTTTTTTTTTATTCATTTCTATAGAGGCTCTGATACCATGTTGAAAAACAAGGATCGTATATAAAAAGAATCTGAATGCTTACTATTGCTTGATATTGCCGTTGTGATTGTAGAATACAATTGCCTTCGTTATTGATTGATTCTACAATAACAATAGGGTATATGTATATATTGAATAGTCATGTAATGAATAGACATGACCGTATATACTTATGGTCATGTCACTTCATTACATAACTATTAGTTAACATATCTTAACCAATAGTTTATTCATACTTTGTATAATATATATATATATATATATATATATATATATAAGTTCACACATGTGCATATTAATATATACTTACTTTTCAATTATATTATATAGTATATATATATATATAAATATATCTATATTTATATGCATATCATGATTGTCTCGTCGTTTATTAAACACGAACGAACAATACTTTAACAGATAAAAGGTATAAAAGGAAGTTTCTAAATATCAACTAAGATGACCATTATAACAATATTCTAAAATTATATCAATACCCTCCCTTAATGGTCATCCATCTAACTACCCTACAAAAGCTTTGGCATAATCTACAGGTCATTTGGCCATGAATACATAGAAGGCTGCCCCCTTCTCCTCAAAATGCTCTACGACACGACCTTGTTGTTGAGAGCCTCCCTTATGCTGTAAAACTTCTGGAAATGACCAAGATAACCAAAATCCTTCCAACTTGATGTTGGGAAACAAAACTATCCCTCCCTGTAGCCAAAAACCCCAAGTTCAGATTTCGAAATTGGAACAATGATTTGAGGAGAAAATGTCAAACCCTCCAATTGCTTGAGAAAAACTGACACGATTTTGTTCAAAAAATCAGCAAAAACTTTTGCAAATGAGTACTACAACCCAAAATAGACTACAAGAAACGACAAGTTTTGTTGAAAAAAATGCATAACCCTTCAATGATTTTTTCGGGAAAAAAACCATAAAACTAGAAACACTAGTCATGAATTTTTTTGGAAAAAATCAGAAAACCTAGACAAGATTTTTGAGAAAACCCAGACACGATTTCCAAGGAGAAAATCAATCAAAACCCATACAATAATATTTTAAAATCCAACAAAAAAAATTTCAAGAAAAAAATATAAAAACTAACAGTAATCTTTTGAGGAAAAAATTATAACACCTAACAATAATTTTATTTGAAAAAAATTATAAAATCCTTGATATAACACAACAATTTTTTTGGGAAAAGTGTGAAAAACCCATAAAATACTATAATTGTTTACTAAATTGTGCAGAACCCTACCATGGCTTTTTATGGAAAAAAACAGAAAAAAAACTCAAAAAAACCTCTATAATTTTTTTGTGGAAAAAAAATCAGAAAACTTTTCATGATTTTGCAGAAAAGAAACCCACAATTTTTTCATAAACAAATTGATTCAAAAGAACTTCTAGAAATAAATTCTAGGTAAATACCTACAAAAAAAAATTTAAGAAAAATTGTCAAAAAACTTAACCAACTTTGATACCATGAAATGATAATTGATGACTTGATATTAACAAAGGTGACAAGGCTCCTTAAGTAGAGAATACAAGACAATCTTTCCATAACAGAAAGAACCGAGAATAGAAACACGAAAGAAAGGAAACTTCCTAAAACTAACTAAAGATGAAAGACATAAAAGGAAGTTTCTAAATATCAACTAAGATGACCATTATAAGAATATTTTAATAGGGAAGTCATGAAAATGGACCTATTAAGAGGTATTATTGCAAAGAGTTTTTGAAATTTATTGTTCATTCTATGTAGTCATCGTCATTTACTATGTCAATTGCTTATAACAAATTTGACATCTCATAAATTATTGTGAATTTGACTAATGCCTTGAATCTTTTCATTTACTAGTTATTATTTGGTAAGATGAAAGATGTTGATGTTTTGTAGCTTCAGTCGAATAAACACTATGATTCAATACTAGTAAAGACATGTATATATATATTTAGCATATATGAGATGTATATACTAAAATATATATATATATACAAATATTATTATTATATAAATATTAGAGAAATTAATATAATACTCAAGAGATATCATATATATATGTATATATATATATATATATATATATATATATATATATATATATATAATCACAATTGTCATTATATTAATTACATAATAATGAATAGACATGTCCCATGAAGGGACATGTCTCTTCTTGGCTCATTCTCAATATAAATGCAAGAGATTGTTGCATTTGGAAAACACATACAATCAGGAGTGCTATTACATTTGCAATGATCCTAACAACCTTAACATGGTATCAGAGCCAAGTTGCAAATATAAGAGTAGTTTATTGATGGTGAATGTGTGATTGTCTCAGAAAATACAATCTCAATATGAGGACCATATCTCACAAATGCACCGTTGGATTTTGCTGAATATTGGATATGTTGGTGATAAACAAATTTAGAAGAATCTCACCAAAGCGATTAGAGAGAAAATGTCAGGTTCAAAAGTTATGACCGACTGTGTACAGGTCTATGCAAAAATCTGTGAAAGAGCGAGGTTTCTTCTTTAAAAGCCTAACCGCTTGAAGGAAGATCCGATCATATTGAAGGTTGTCATAGTGTATAGAACCTTTGGATATTAAAAACAGGTCATGTGAAGAATTCTGGTAATGTTCGAGAATGACGACATCATGTTGTGATTTTGAATGATATTTTCTATATGGGCTCACCTTACAGAATGAAATACTTGAAATTTATAAAAGATAAGTATTCCATGTTTTATTAATGCACATAATTTTTTTTTAAGTTTGTAATTCAGGTTATACTATTGGTTAGTAAAATCTTATATGCTTCTATCATTGGTATTTTCGGTCAAGATAGTTTAGTGAGCTATTTGTAATCTCTCTCTGACATACCTTCAAGATGGAAGCACAAGAAAATTGCATTCAAGGGAGAAAGAACTTAATGCTTGCAAATGAATTGATGGTTGAGACTAGATGCAGAGTGAGTATGACATTTCAAAAGAAGACGAGGTTGGTACAAGAACTTGAGCTTCAAAGGGAGGAGATGGTTCAGTCAACTTGTGACAATCTTGATCGTATTGATTGAGAGGGAGTTCACTATTGAAGGTGAAACACTTCTAAGGTAAACTTGATATAATTGATTATTATACTAATGAATCATGAATGTTTTTAATGGGCCTACCCCCTGTGTAAATCACGAGGAAGTGACGACTTCCAAATGATTATCACTTGTATTTGTAAAAGTTATTGGAAGGTGACGATCTTACAATAACTTGACCTATTGTGATAGACATCTTGTGATGGTTGAAACAGATCATAATAGATAGAACTTGTGGATAGAATCGCCGATTGAGGCAATCCACATTAAAGCGTGAGAAGCTTGTGGATAGAATCGTCGATCCAAGCAATCCACCTGGGAACTTGTGGATAGAATTGCCAATAGAGGCAATCCACACTAAAAGCTTGTGAGTTTGTGGATAGAGTCGCAAATGGAGGCAATCCACACGAGAGCTTGTGGATAGAATCACCAATGGAGGCAATCCACCAGAGAGCTTGTGGATAGAATCACCGATGGAGGCAATCCACACGAGAGCTTGTGGATAAAATCGCCGATGGAGGCAATCCACATCTTGAGACTATGTTTCTATTGATTACATCATGAGGATGATGCTTCTATTGCTTACATCTTAGGATTGATGCTATCAGGTGTCACAAGTGTTGACAATGGATTGATTTATCCTCCCTAGCTAAGAGGGAGTGTTGATGTTTTGTAGCTGCAATCGGATAAACACTATGATTCAATACTAGTAAAGATATGTATATATATATATTTAGCATATATCAGATGTATATATACTAAAATATATATATATATATACAAATATTATTATTATGCAAATATGAGAGAAATTAATATAATACTCAAGAGATATTATATATATATATATATATATATATATATATATATATAATCACAATTGTCATTATATTAATTACATAATAATGAATAGACATGTCCCATGAAGGGACATGTCTCTTCTTGGCTCATTCTCAATATAAATGCAAGAGATTGTTGCCTTTGGAAAACACATACAATCAGGAGTGCTATTACATTTGCAATGATCCTAATAACCTTAACAAAAGAAGATTGTGTTTACTGTGCAAAATGACCTGCTATTGGTGCAAAGAACCAGCAAAGCAGAGCTCAGCAATTATTGTTTTTGAATTTACCTTATATTATTAAGTCATGCTCCAGCTTATGGTGATGAAATTGGGGATTTATAACTTCTCTCATATCTCCACACATTTCATTTTCTTAGGCTTCTGCATTTGTAGAATTTGTTATCTAAACTAGACAATATAGGTTCACTATGACATGAGAAATTGATGTTTCAGTTTTCAATGTTCATGTCTATCTTGCATATCATCGCATCCTTAGAAGAGAGCTTCCCTTAATTTAATTTTTTTAGAATTTAAATGCAATATTCTTTGCCAAATCATGGACATATTCCACCTGAAATCCAAAATCCAATAAAATGGATAATAAACATCATGCTTCTTGTACTTAAAAGCTGGCAAAAACTGATCCTGTCTTCAAAATGATTGATCAACTAGCATACCATCTTGTAATGGAAGGCCATTGAAAGGTGCAAATACCAATCCCACAATAAATAACAAAAAGTATAGCACGACCACAAACAATTACCAGAGAAACAATCAAGAAGTATGTTCATACAGAATGAATAGCATAACCAATGAAAAATAAGATATTCATTATAGTAAACACTAAACAACATGGCATAAGCAGTCCAAGCTCATCCAAGCTCATCCAAGACTGCAAAGCCATCCTGGTAAAGCTCTTGGTCGTAATTCCATGATCTCCATTCTGATGACAAAGAAGTGAAAGGCAGCATGAAGTCAAAACCCATATATTACCAGCACAAGCGAGAAGCAAATGAAGATGTGAAGCTCTCAAAAAGCAGGGGCAAATCATAGCAAAGCACAGGCAGAGCACTTAGCTATGAAGGCGAGAAGAGAAAGGCAATAGAGGAGAGTTTCAGGCTGGGGTCAGGGGGTTTTCATAGATGACCATGACCATCAAACAGAGGTTTCCAGGGACGAGTACGAGGAAGAGAAACTTCTGCTGCAGAATTATTGAATTTTATGCTTGTTTACCATATTCAGCCAGGTCGGAGAGGTGACAGGATTTATGGCAGTAGATTCCCCAATTAATATTTGGACGTCTCTTGCAAAAAGAGAGGCACAAATCCTGTAACTTAAAAAAATTTAACAGTGACCTGAAATTATTTTCAGGCATGTTACAATTTCCATGCTCAAAAGTCCACATACGAAGCCTATCAGCTAATAATGAGGCTTCACAATATTTTAAAAGCAATGATTTTATGCAAAAATAGTAATACCACCACAAAACATTAAGACTATCTTGCTATGAGTTACACGGCTGAATGATATGGATATATCTTGATCTTCACCAACTACTGTGAAAAGTTTCAAACCTGCTTGACAGGTAACTGACGAATAATGACCATCATCAATGACTATTGACAATTGTAGAAAAATCATAAATCATAAATCTCTGGTACTCATCTAAAGATAAAGACCAGGCCCCTGTTCCCTTAAATAGTCTAACCTGATCTAAGAATAAAAATTAGTTATCATGAGCACGATAAGATGCAAACCATAAAAAGATCATTTCCTGTCTTCACCTCAAGTTGGTCTCAAAGCTAGCACCAAGGAACGTGGAATCATTGTACAATGTCCTAAAAATTATCCACTATTCATAACAGGTTATTTTGACTCATACAAGCATGTCTAATATTACAGGCAAGCCTAAATCGACAAACTTTAGATTATCATCCAGGTAACCAATTGCACTCTCATAGATGTGATTTGACTAACCTTGCAAATGTCCTAATTGTGAAAATTAGTACACTCTACATGTACCGGGATGGTAGAGCAATTGTTCCTTTTAGTGGAGCCAACATGAGAAATTGAAGGCCATGGGCATCATATCAACTTGAGACATAAGATTTGACCCATTAAAAACATCATAGATGTAGATTGACTACCCTTGATAGTCTCCCAACTAAGCAAAAAGTAACCTCAGCAAGTACTAACATAGGCAGTGAGCTAAACAGCTAAGACAAAATATGGTAGTTGTCATTTAACAACTTAAAGTCTTGAACAGTATATATTTGACCCATCATAATTCATCGTGTGCACAAAAAGAGTGTCATGGACACTAAACAGTTTAAGAAAACATCTTGCAAATAACATCTCCTCGAGGCTGTCATTTTTTGTTTTATACAGGACTGCATTAGTTGTTGCTGCTAACAAAGTAATGTTATAACCTAAAGTTTTGGTGAAGCCAAACCTGTCCTATGGCACCAGAAATCATCAAGCATTAAATTCTAGTAAGAGTTTCTCATTAATATGGCACAAGATATCAAGAACCGTATTTATTTTGGACTGTGACAACTACAAATTATACTAATTATAAGGTGAAAATCTACTTGAGAATCCCTTCTTTTCAAACTTGTTGACCATATTGTTTGGTTCATTATAATTTTCAACAGCATTCAAACCATCTTTAGGCTTACTTGTACATCCATGTACTCAGATCCATGGGGTCCTCAATTTTTGACCATGATAACTATCCTTACTAAGCACTTTGCTTTCTGGAGAGGATCGCTTCACTTTTCTCCACCAAACATCACCACTATTGGTGCTTGGAGCATATATTGCTGCTCCTTTCTATTGCCATCTCTATTGATACTAAGAACTTTTCTTTCAGGAGAGGATCACTTCACTTGTCTCGACCAAACATCACCACTATTGGTGCTTGGAGCATATATTGCCGCTTCTTTCTATTGCCACCTCTATTGATAGTCTACCTCCTTGGATGCACATCCTCAACTGCTTCCCACAAAGGATATTATCACTGCAGCTGCCAAAGAAGACATCTACAAACAATGTTTAGACCAACTAAGTATCCCCCTTGAGCCACTCAACCCCAGCTAGATTTTTATGCTAAGAATTTCTTGTAAATAGTTGATGGTATTATTTATCGCCCTCACTATCTACAATGTCACTGATCCCATGGCTTCCAATTTCCCCTTGACCAAATGAGAGTGTGCTCTCACTGATAACAAGTTGAAACTAATCATTACATGCCATTGTAATATCCCCTTTTTCGTGAGCATCAAAGTTCGAGGGATTAGCCTATTTCCTGACCCTCGTAGGCTAATCAGTTGGATAGAGGGTCCCAGTTGGTTGAGCCAAAGGTTAGTTTCCCACTCCAATGGTCTGGGATGTATAGGATTGCTCCGTTTGAGTCAGATTGGCATACTTACTATTTATAGTGTCTATTTTGGGAAAGTCAGGGTTTCTATCTCTAGCAGGGCACCTGAACAGCTTGGTGGCAGTGTTGAGATTCAGCATCGTTGACTGGATGCAATTATTCATAGACTTACTATTTATTGTAAGTCATTGTTGAGGACCTATTATATCTGGCAAGGGCACCCAGATTCATGGTAAGCACAGTGATTGACTCATTTGTCAGTTGGCTCAGTTTGAGGGACTTACTATTTATAGTAAGTCAATTTATGGTCAATGCCACTTTCGACAGGGCACCTTGGCATCTAAGTTGAGCAGTGAGCACCTAGATTTGGAGTGAGTCCTTTGAAGAATTTAATGAGCTATTAAAGTCATTATTAATCATTAATTAAATTCCATTTAATTAATGATTAAATATAAAGTTTATATTATAAAGTGTGCTCAAGTGCATTAAATGTTTATTTAATTGTAAAGTGACTTGGTGTTTATATTTGGAGGGAACTATAATAACAACATGGCAACAAAAGCAAATATTTTTAAATGCCTAAGTCATGTTTTAAGTTATGAAAAGTGTGACCAAGAAGCCTCTAGCCAAATTGCATTTAAGAATTACAAATGCATTCAACGCAAGGATAAAATCATTCATTGTGCATTTGATATTTGGGAATTCGATGAAATTGGTGAGGAGTTTAATTGGTGAGGAGTTAGTGCCAAGGGTTTCAGATATTGAGAGCTGGAAGAATTGTGAATTCTTCTAAGTGTTTTTGCACTTTGAACTGGTGAAACTATCCAGTGAAATTGTGCTTCTGGATGGTTTAATATAGAACCATCATTTGTGCTTCATTTGTGAAAAAATTGAGAGGAAGTTTTTGTGTTCTATTTCAGCAAGTGTTAGCAAAGTCTGGAGGACAGATTCAATGCAAATCGCAGACTTTTAGAGGTCTGTGTTTGGGAATTTCAGCAGCCGCCAATCATCTGTGGGCAGCGGCCAAGGTTTGTGAGGCTGCGTTCTTATTTGTTGTGCAGCGTTCGATAGTTATTGAGCAGCGTTTGCTGGTTGTGTCACAGAATCAGAGTGATCAGCTGAGGGTTGCAGGAGAACAGGTTGATTCTACCTCATATTGTTTCTACTACACAAATTCGTTTATTTAGTACCTGCTTAAGAATTCGGAGTTTCAAGGCGGACCATTTGGAGTCACCGAGGATACTCTCATTCAAGGTTCTCGCAGGATTCAGCATTTGGTGGGAGTGATTGTAGATGCCTTGACTACAATGCTTCCTCTATGGATTTTGTGATTGGGTTTAAAGAGAGGGTTACCATAGGCCCAACCCAATCAGTTTGGGGTCAAAGATTGGAGCCATCTTCTAATTCCAGAGTTGTCAATGATGAGCCATTGACAAAGATTGGAGTCTTTTACCATGACTACACAATGAGGAGTGCTCATCATTTTCGTTTGATCCACATGTGGAGGACTTGGTGATGTGTCAATGTGGATTGGCTCCAAGATTATACCATCCTTTGTGGGATGGGTATTCACCATCTTCATTAGACGGAATCACTAGCTACAAGTACCCGAGTTCGTCTTTTGCAAGGGATTACTTGCAGTGTCAGCACATCCATGGGAGCTCAGTAGAGTATAAAAACAATTGTGGTGATGTGGATATCTTCAGTTATTCCTATCTTCACAAAGAAGATGGATGTCACTCTCGATTATTTTGGGATCCAGGCGGTGACAAGGTTGGTAATACAGGTTGGATGGGTCCCATTGGATTGCTTCACCATTCGCAACATGGTGACATTGTGATCAGAGTAGCGCAACAGAAGTTTGAGGTTGTTCATCTTAGTAGGCATATATTTTGGATTTGGGATCCAGGGATATTTGGTTGGACACTCTTTAGTGTGTTGTAAAGTCCTTTGTGTGCATCGGGGTTCCAGTCTGGATTATTTGCAGCTTCATTTATGATTCTCATGTACATTATTTGTTTCCGATGCACAGTTCCAATGCACAGAGATTGGACAAATGGGTTGTTGTTCATTCCTGAGCAATTGTGGTTATGTTTATGCTACAGTTGTGTTTCAGTGTGGGGCATTTCTTAGTCTTCTTTTGGACTTCCAGTGCAGTGCAATTTCATTGTAGTCGTGATTGATTGGGGACAAGCAATGTTAGTGAGGGTGGACTATAATGTCCCCTTTTTCATGAGCATTAGAGCTCGAGAGAATAGCATATTTCCTGACCCTCGTAGGCTAATCAGTTGGAGAGAGGGTCTCAGTTGGTCCAACCAAAGACTAGTTTCCCGCTCCAGTAGTCTGGGATGTTCAAGATTGCTCTTCGTTTGAGTCAAATTGGCACACTTGCTATTTATAATAAGTGTATATTTTGGGAAAGTCAGGATTTCTATCTTTAGCAAGGCACCTGAACAACTTGGTGGCAGTGTTGAGATTCAGCATCGTTGACTAGATGCAATTATTCAGAGACTTACTATTTATAGTAAGTCATTGTTGAGGAGTTATATCTGGCAGGGGCACCCTGATTCATGGTATGCACAGTGATTGACTCATTTGTCAATTGGCTCAGTTTGAGGGACTTACTATTTATAGTAAGTCAATTTATGGTCAATGCTATTTTCGGCAGCGCAACTTGGCATTTAAGTAAGGCAGTGAGAACCTAGATTTGGAGTGAATCCTTTGAAGAATTTAATGAGCTATTAAAGTCATTATTAATCATTAATTAAATTCTATTTAATTAATGAATAAATATAAAGCTTATATTATAAAGTGTGCTCAAGTGCATTAAATGTTTATTTAATTATAAAGTGACTTGGTGCTTATATTTGGAGAGAAATATTTCAAACATGGCAACAAAAGCAAATATTTTTAAATGCCTAAGTCATATTTTAAGTTATGAAAAGTGTGACCAAGAAACCTCCAACCAATTTGCATTTGAGAATTACAGATGCATTCAATGCAAGGATAAAATCATTCATTGTGCATTTGATAATTGGGAATTCGATGAAATTGATGAGGAGTTGGTGCCAAGGGTTTCAGATATTGAGAGCTAGAAGAATTGTGAATTCTTCTAAGTATTTTTGAAATTTGAAATGGTGAAACTATCCAGTGAAATTGTGCTTCTGGATGGTTTAATACAGAACCATCATTTGTGCTTCATTTTTTGTCAAATTGAAAGGAAGTTTTTGCGATCTATTTCAGTGAGTGTTAGCAATGTCTGGAGGACAAATTGAATGCAGATCGCAGCCTTTTAGAGGTCTGTGTTTGGGAATTTGAGAAGCCGCCAATCATCTATGGGCAGCGGCCAGGGTTCGTGAGGCTGTGTTCTTATTTGCTGGGCAGCGTTTGATAGTTATTTGGCACATTTTGGTATAAGAGGGCCTCCGTTATTTGATTCAAGGTTTCAGCGTCAATCTGAAATGATTTCCAGGGGCAGAGTCATCAATTTGGACTTAATTTGGTCCATGCAAACAGCTACAGGTTTGCTTAACAGTCTTTAATTTAATATTTATGCTTAGCATTTGTCATTGTAAATTGTTTGAATTAGTTGTGGAGGACTAAGAATGCACACCAAATGTTTAATGTAATGTCATATCTAAATTGCTCATAATCAGCATATTAGATTCATGCCAAGTGTTTGACGAATTGTCTCTGTGGTATAAATGGTGGCTTCAGCATGTTATGACCATATAAATGTTGACAAAATTTCTATGCATAGCACTTGTAATTTTGTATGGTGTTTTGTGACTCAAAAACTCAGAAAAAATTCACACTATACCTTGCATACTAACTGTTTGACAAAATATCATTGAGTCATAATGGAAAAAAGAGTTAGAACTGACATGGGTTCTTACAGATGTTGTCACCTTGTTGGAAATAGTGTCACAAAAAAGGCCTCTAGCCTATTTGCATTTCCTATAAGCTAAAGAGAGAAGCCAGGGAAATAAAATTTTAATATTATTTTAAGTTGGGCCCAATAATGTTTTATTTAAGGGGCAACATAAATAACATAATTAAAATAGAAAGTGCTTTTAAACACAAAAATATAATAAATAAATAAATAAAAACTCCTTGGAAGGAAATTTAATCGAGGGCCCAAAATTGGAAAAGTATATAAATAGAGTGCCTAGCCTCATTTGGCATGAAGATTTCATTTTCGGTATTTCATTTTGATTTTTGCTTTGGGTTTTGGCATCCAAGGTTGAAAACCCTTGGCTGTTTTCAGCGATGCAGGACGAAAACCCTCTTGGTTATTATTTCCAGATTTGAGGACAAAAACCCTCAACTCCACCATGGGCATTCAGTGATGCAACAGGACAAAAACCCTCCTGAATCTTATTTCCAGGTTTGAGGACAAAAACCCTCAAATCCCTCAAGGGCATCCTCACACAGGGGTTACATTGGAGAAAAATTAGGAAAGACGCGAGCAAATAATTTATCATCTAATTTCAGACTTCATTTCAATTCTATGCTGATTTATTGGAGTACTTCCATTTGTGACAAGTTTGCAACATTTTAAAGATTTTTCAAGGGTGACCATACAAATCTGATCAACTAGCATATTCAGATATCACTTTGGGATGCAGATTTGAGTGGGTATTTTAATAAAACGGTAAACCCCAGAATTATTCTTGCTGTTGTTTGCAGAGTTGGCATTTGATGGGCTGGACCGGCTAAGGGCAGTATCACAACCTTAGCACACCACATTATGAGTATCACAGCAACCCTACTTGCATTTATTGAGGGTTTCATGGATGAATAGGTGCTTCTTGTAGTCAGATTACATCATCATTCTAGGGTTACATGTCCACTTACAGTTTACCAGCAATCATTATCCAGTCATCAATCTAACATTTCAGATCTGCTGTATGGTATTCAGTTGGTATCTATTCTATGCAATTCTAAATTTTGTGTTTCCAGATAGGTATAAATTTATAATTATATTTGTAGACATTCCAGTGCTGTGGATGAATGACTGAGTTGAGTTTCCTATATTCTTAGTTCCATTTTGAGTGCTTCTGTAGAGCCCCATGTTCATCATCTCTTTTTCCCATCCCACCCAAGCAATAGGAGACACAAAAGACCCTTTGGACGATGATATTTCACATACTAGAGCTAATTGATCATGTAAGGAGGTTAGCTACTTGAATAATATTCTTGCATGGAGGCAGAATCTGAATTGTGAAATGGAGGAACAAAATGTGTCCGATTAAATTATGCAGCATAGTTACAAGGAAATCAATGCAAGTTTGAATAAAAACGCACCTTCTAAGGCACCAAAGAAGGTATATGTCAAATGGTCTCCTACTCCAAGGAAAAGAAAGCCAACTGTGCAAGAACCAAAAGTTCAAAAGAAGAAGGCACAACCAGTGACAACCGAACCTTCACAAGGTGAGGACTCTGATGAGACAGAAACAAAAGAACCCACCACATATCTCAGAAAGAGGAAGACCGGGAAATCGGTAAAGGAGGATGTACCGAAAGGAAGGAAACCAACCATAGATGAAATGGTTAAAGGAGTAATGGAAACAGGTAGAATGGGTGATGTTGGTAGAAGATATGAGCTTGCAAATGATGAAGATAGGAGAAAACTAGAAGAGGCTATAGTATACTGCCTTCACAAGTTCAAATTAACACCCACTGAGATTCATAACACAATACCTGCAGATCTACATGAGATCATTGAACGAAGATGGAAATGTTCTATAGTTAAGGAAAGAGAGCTAAGGATAAGGGCACTACTGGAAGTGCAAAATCATTTGAGCCTGCCAAAGGCAACCAATCAAGTTGATCTGTACAAACAAAGTTTTAACATCAAGAAAGGATTGGTCAAGTCATGTTAGGAGAAGTTGATGCAGTTCATGATGAAGGGGTCGCCATTTGGTCAACCGTTCTGAAACAGCAACATCAAGCCGAAGTTGAATGTCAAAAGACCTCAGTGCAACCAAAAAAGGACATTGGCAAAGGAAAGGGCATTCTAGGAGTCAAGACACTGGTCCAAGCTAAGCCTGCGATTGAATGGGTCATCGTAGACATCACCAAAGACACTGGTGGTGATCTAACTCCACCAACTATCCTTGCATCTCCAGAAAAAGGTAAAGCACAAACCCTAACTATAGATGATATAGTTGATGAAATTCTGGACTTTGGAAAAGTGACCAATGCTACAAAGTGGTTCAATGCTTTGGGCACTGATGATAAAGAGAAAATTGAAATTGCTCTGTTAGAGAGCTTTCTAGATTTCAATCAGGGTCCTAGGGACTACAAGCCTCACTTCCCTATTGAACTGAATAAGAGGCTAATGACCAAATGGAGAGCCGGTCTAGCACAAAATAGTAAAATCTTAAGGGATGCTTTGGTAAAGGTAAAACCAGATCTTGATGATGATACAACCAAGATTCTGTTGGAAGCAGAGTCACTTAATATGGATATAAGAGACAAGGTGGCAAAATAATAAATGGTCATGATAAAGAAGTGTATGAAGACATAGTCCAACTTTGGAAGAATTGTAACTTCAACACTCTTCAGAAGGGACATGAGAAAATAACATCAAAAAAGGTTTCTTTGGAAACACCTAAGTCAACAGGTCCTCGGGACATCTCTCCAGATGAACTGGCAAAGGAGTTGGTACCACCGAAACAGTTCACAACTGGTGAACAAGTCACAACAGGTGATCAGGGTACAACCGGTGAGAAAGAAAATACCAATGAACAGTTCACAACCAATAAACAGGTTAACATCGGTGAAGAGATTCCAACAAGTGTACAAGATACATCACTGAGACCAGTAGAACAAGAAACGGGGGAGTCATCAACTAAGGTGACTGAAGAAAAAGAAACCGAGAAAGTTGAAACCATCATGAGTAATCAACAAGTTGCAAAGGAACAACAAGAAGAGAAACCACAAGAAGAGGAGCATCCAGAAGAGGTACAACGACAAGAAAAGCCTCAACAAGAATTAGAGCCTATTATAGAGGAAGAGGAGAAGCCTACTAAAGAAGAGTCTGCAAAGGATATAAGGCAGAAGCAACCAGTAGATGTACCAAGTGCTTCTTCATCAAAAAGAAAGCTATCTTTTGCGATAGATCCTAAATCTAAAAGAGGAAAAGTTAGCACATCTCCAATAAGTGACACTGTGGTTGACATAAGCAAAATGTCAACTAGGTAGTTGAAGCAGCTTACTGAGAGAAAACAGGACATGGTTCTCACAAGCGCGAAAAATATTTTATACAATTGTGCACCTGACGCTGATATAGATGAAGAGGAACCCGTAATTGATCAATTAGAAATATTGGCACAAGCGATTGGTGAAGATATTGTTGATCCAGAAACAGTTGCCATTGATCATTATGAAAAGAAAAGAATAACTATTCTTCATGGCAAGGTCGAAGAACTTAAAGCCATTGTGGCTACCAGCACTAGTGAGCTATAGCAACAGGTACAAGAAGCTAGAAGGTTAATTACAAGAACTTAAAACTTTGAAGATTTTGTAAAAGACATAACATAGAGAACCAAAAGGACAATAGAAGAGTTTAAGGAGACAACATCAAAATTCAATGCTAAGACCTCTTCTGCGACCAAGTACAATCGTGAGCTAACAAGTTTAGCTCTCACATTGAGAAAGGCATTAGAAGAAAACACTAAAAGAATCCAAGATCTCATTGGATTTTAGCTATTCATCGCGCCTACTTTTGATCTGATGTAGAAAACAACAAATGATGCTAAAAGACTTCTCAATGAGCCTAACTACAAGACAATTGAGGATATGGAGAACCTAATTGTCTCTCTACAAGCTATGAAGTATACCTTAGATCAAGCAACAGCTACTTGGAAACCTTTCCTAGTCTCGGCCAAGAAGATCTATAAGGATATCTTCAACAAGCTCCAAATATAAGGAATGTACACCCTTTGTCCCTTGGAGGCAAAAAGGGGAAGATAACTGTCATTACGGAGATTGGTAGAGAAATGTGAGAAGCTACCGGATGAGACTGATCACATGACAGGGAGAGTTCAGACCGGTACAACAAGACACAGGGAAAGCAAGTTTACAAGATATAGGTAGAGCAAATCTACAAGGGAAGTATGATACTCTACAGGTGATGTGTTGATGTGTTTTGCCACCAATGCCAAAGGGGAAGATTGTTGACATAAAGTTTAGTTGTCATTGGCAAACATCAAACACATCGATACAACGCATCGGTACTCATGATAGAACAACGGTGGTGAATCGGTAGAATGACTAAGTGAACAGTGTACCTTAACCCGTCATGTTTACACCAGTCTGGTCTTGTCCAACCGGTCTCGACAAACACCACAGGATGCAGATGACTAACAAGTTGCACACCGGTTTGCACTCTATTGTAAACTTACCAATTAGTGCTTTATAATCCAATCCGTATTATGTGGAGAGTTTTTCAGTCAAACTGGAGCTAGCTTTTTCAGAGGAACTGGAGTTAGCTTTATTTTTTTTGCCAGCATTTTGAGGTAACCTAAAGATCAATTTGCAAGCTTTTTGATCAAGGAATCTGCATGCGTGATTTTTGGAAGAGTTACACCTTGGCGGCACCGTTAGGTTTAATTTTAATAAGATAATTTCTTATAAATACAGGTCATTATGCATGAGAAGATGAGTTGTTGAAAATCAAGAGTGAAGAGCGAGCAGGGCAGAAGAGCATAGTCTTCTAAGATGGATCACAGTCACAAAAAGTGAAAGAGAGAGAAAGATTCAACAGCCAAGCAATGGAAAGAGTGAACAGGTATGATCTGAATTGACAGATACAATGTCAAAATAAGATCATTGCTTTTATTGTGAAGCATATTTAAATCCCTTAATCAGGGTGAACCCTAACAGGTTCCATTGTATAAATCCCTTCACCGAGTGACATCTTTGCAGATGTTTTAAGTCCTCTAATAAGGCGACTCGTAACAAGGTCAAGATCTTAACCGGTCTTCTATTAAATCCTTTAACCGAGTAGCACTTTGAAAGGTGCTTTGTAAGCCTTTAATAGGGCAGCTTTATTACTGCAGTAGTGGAGTTTCGTGGGTTCTGTCCCACCATTGTTTTGTCCTTCTAACCGAGGGTTTCCACCTATAAATCTTGTGTTGACCTTTGATTTCTGTTTATGATTGTCTAAGTATTCTTTTTATTTCAGTATTAACAAGAATATTAATTTAGAGAAAGAACACAAGAAATTCAGTTTACTAATTCACCCCTCCCCCTCCCAGTAACTGGTTAGGATTAACACGGATTCCAAATGATCTCAAATTCCATTTTGTTCTCCTTCTATGTTTGGATTCTCAAGGTACTTGCTTTAGACTTCCTTACATAAGTCAGACAAGTTCAAGAGCTCTGGATTCCCCAAATAGTTCAATTTTTTGTTGACACTTTCTCTTTGTACCATTTCCATGCAAGCAATTTGAGCTTGTCAATTTCTTTTTCATGTTTTATCTGTGCGAGCTCTGAATCCAAAATCAACTTAAAAGCTTCTATTTGTCTCTCCATATCCAACTCAAAAACCTTTTGACTCTAACAAGTCTAGGAGTTACTAGAGATGCAAGTTCTCTAGAATGATTAACATTTACCAAGATTACTAACATTTCCAAAACTAGATGAAACTAGTCTAGAAGAATTGTCTCATATCTATAAAGCTTCCTCGAAGTATTTGTCTTAATTCTTATAACCTGTAAGAAATCTAAAATCTCCAAGAAGTCCAAGAATTACCATTATTTCACCCAACAGTTTCTTATTATGTGGCTCAATCCCAAGACTTTTGGTAGACCCATGATTATCGAGCAAGATTCAATAATCGTTTCACATCCATAAGATGACTTCTATAGAGTTTGCCCACATATATTTGAATTCTTAAAAAGTAGTGACCTACAAACTAGAGAGATGTAATACTTTGCACAAAGATTTCAGGTTTCTAGGATATTGAGATTTGTAAATTTCTCTCTAAAAGATAAAGCAGTCTAAGATCCTCTTGGGTTCTCCTAAATTTTGTTGCATATCTTTCTTGGAATGCTTCCCTAATTTCTATCTATCCTTGCCTAACTTGACTTAATGCTGAGAGGTAATCATTCTAGAGTTACTCAGGGTATTACATTTGTCCCTACTGGAGTTATGCAAAGCCTTAACAAACAAGCATAGATTAGAAAGTAAAATATATATGTTTGATCCAAATTTCATGTCTATATTTCCTTGGAGATGTCTTTAAAAACCAAGAGAGCTTCTTATTCCCCAAATCCAACAAATTCTATGGTCCAACTCCAACATATATTTTATTTTAAATTCAGATTTCAAACCCAAATAAATCTTGATGATTCCAACCCTGAGTAAGCTTGTGATCACCACAAACCAATAAAATGGCTTGACCAAAGGATTGTCACATAGAAAATTCAAACCCAATAAACTACCACATGTACCTTGCACAACTAACAAGATTGTCGAACAGTCTAGATAACTAAGGGGGGGGTGAATCAATTATCATAAAAACAATTTTCTCAAACTTCATTAATCCCAAGCAATATTAAATCAATCAAATAATTAAAACAGATATGAACATGAAAGCAAATAAACACCATACACCATGAACACCAAAATTTACATGGAAATCAAAGATGGGAAAAACCACAAAGAAGTTAATTCTCATTAATAAAAACACCGATTAAGGTGATTTTTACAAAGGCTCACTGCCAGGTTGCTAATTGCAAGTAAGGCTCACTGTCAATAAACCTCACTGCCCAAAAGTAAAAAGGCTCACTGCCAATAGAAAAAGGCTCACTGCTAAAAGAAGAATAATGAAAGGAATCCACCACTGAAATAATTGTCACCAACAACAACACTGGAAGAACCTCATTGTCGTATACCTCTAGTCGCACACATTTGCATACTTCTCAATCCCAAGATTTATTCTTTTCGAGATTTGCATACATCATCGAACAAAATGACCTTTTACTTATACCATGCAATGTCTCATAAACTTCTAAGTCGGCCAAACATAATTTGAAATAGGTCACCACAAAACATTCCCGCAGTGGAAAGGAATGAAACATGGACCACACAAAACCTCCTTGCTCAAATCAACAAGCTACATAATTACCATAATATATTGGACCAAAGAATAAGATATACAACATAATTACCATAATATCTCGAACCAAAAAATAAGATATACACATTACAATGCAAACAATGTTCTGGAGCACACTAATCAACATCCAAATTGGTTCAGACCAGTGTATATCAAGGCCAAAGATAGATCAACACAACACATCATCCAGAGCGCGCTAATCTAGATCACCAAAGCGTCAAATCCTCATCCAAACAACCAAGATATATTGACATCAATGACAACCATTAATGGCAACAACAACAGCATCATCTCATTCCAACAATCTGTCCCTTTGTCATTGATCGCAACATTCATCAACAACAAAGCAATCAACTCAATATCAACATCAAAAACTTTGATCTTCTCCCCCTTTAACATCAAAGACAAAGGGCAAAACTCCCCCAAAAAAACTTACTTCGCTCCCCCTAAGAGGAAGCCGCCAAGGATTGATCCAAATAAGAATGAGCATAGAATACCCTAGACCAATGCACACATCGATGCATTTGTTGAACACAAGGAGGGGGCAGAACCCCTAACTTTTGTCGGAGATACTCAAAAGTATCTTTGCACAATGATTTTGTGAAGATAAATGTAATCTACTCTTTTGTAGGTACATATTCAAGTCTTACCTCATTATCCAATACCTTCTCTCACAACAAGTGATATTTGATGGATATATGTTTTGTTATGTAGTGTTGTACCAGATTCTTGTAAATATAGCACTAGTATTATCACACATAATTGAGATCAGTTCATCAAATGTTATGCCAATATCCTTTAGTGTTTGTTTCATCCACAGTTCCTGAGTGCAACATGAGGATGCTGCAATGTATTCAACTTCAGTAGTAGATAATGATAAAAAACCCTATTTCTTACTTGTCTATGCAACCAATCGAGAGCCAAGGAAACAAGCTCCACCACTTGTACTCCACTTGTTATCAACACATTCGGCCCAATCAGCATCAGTGTAAGTTGTCAATGTGAAATCTGAATCCCTTGGATACCATAATCTGAAATCTTTTGTACCATTCAAATATCTGAAAATCCTTTTTACTGCAACATGTGATTCTTTTGGTTCCTAATTAAATATGGCTGCTAAACAAACAACACACATAATATCTAATCTAGTAGTAGTCACATATAACAATCCTTCAATCATTGACATGTACTTCTTGCATCAGTTTTAGGTGAACCGTATTCCTTTGTCAACTTACATCCAATAACAATAGGTGTACAAACCGGATTAGAATTCTCTAATCCAAACTTCTTCAATAATTCTCTAGTATACTTGGACTGAGAAATGAAAATTTCTTTGTTGTTTTGATTTGATTGTAATACAAGGAAAAAATTTAACTCACCAATCGTGGACATCTTGAATTCCTTCTGCATCTCATCCACAAATCTTTTGCCCAAATCATCATCTCCTCCAAAAATTATTTCACCGACATAAACCACAACGATCAAGATTTGATCTGAGTAAACTCTGTAATATAAGTTACTGTCAACAGATCCCTTTTGAAATCCTCGTCTAATCTGCCATGCCAAGCTCTAGGTGCCTACTTCAATCCGTATAATGTTTTCTTCAACTTCCACATAGCACCCAGGTCACTTTCGGACGTAAATCCTTCTGGTTGTTCAATGTAAACTTCTTCCTTCAATGATTTTACATCCATTTGATAAACTTTGAAATCTTTAAAAGCTACAAACGCTAAGAATAATTAAATCGCTTCCATCCAAGCAACAAGGGCATATGTTTCATCAAAGTCAATGCCTTCAATCTGAGTGTAACCCCTGCAAACTAATCTTGCATTGTTTCTCATTACCTTTCCATTTTCATCCAACTTGTTCCAAAATACCCACTTTGTTCCAATCACATTTTTGTTTGTCAGTCAAGGTACAAGTTCCCAAGTCTGATTTTTCTCTATCTAATCAAGCTCTTCTTCCATTGCCTTCACCCAATTCTGATTATTGCATGCTTCTTTTACAGCCTTTGGTTCAGTCTCCAAGAGTAAACACAATAACACTTATTCTTGAGTTGCTCTACTTCTTGTGATAATTATTTTATTCTTATCTCCAATAATCTGATTTTCTAAATGGTTTCTCTATACATACCTTGGGGTTTTAGCTATAGATGTCAGAGCCTCCTTTGTCTCTTCTTCTTTCTTGTCTTCTTTTCCTTTGTCCTTAGAGTCATCTAGTTCATAATCAATATGCCTATCAAGATTTCTTTGAATGTCTTCATCAACCTTCACATTCATACTTTCAACTATCTTCTTCAGTCTCTTGTTTTAACAACAGTATGCTTTGCTTCTTGTAGAGTATCCCAAAAATATGCCTTCATCAGCTATGTTGTCAAACTTTCCAAGATTATCTTCATCTCTCCAAATATAGCATTTACTTCCAAAAATTTAAAAGTATTTTATTGTGGGAGCCCTTCCATGCCATATAGCTCATATGATGTCTTTCCACATCTCTGGAAAAGTACTATGTTAAGAGTGTATACTGTTGTATGTATCACTTCTCTCCAGTAAACCTTAGGTATGCCTGCTTCTTTGATCATTCTTCTAGCTGCCTCTTGAACTATCTGGTTCACTCTTTCTACTACATCATTCTATTGTGGTGTTCTAGGGGCAAATGGTTGTCTTTTAATGCCATGTTTCAAAAATTGTTAAATTCATCAGAAGTAAACTCTCCTCAATCAGATCTTCACTTAATTTTCTTGTTAACTTCATTCTCAACTCTTGCCTTGAATATCAAATCTAGGTTCTTTTTCCGCCAAAATAAACAATCCTCTTGATCTGATTCATCATCTGATATAGTGGCATTTTCGTTCACATAATAAGCCTTCTTATTGTATTTTTAAACTTTTGTCTTGTTCCCTTTTCCAAACGCCTAGTTGCAAAATGACCAAGGTTTCCACATCTAAAACATTTAAGAGGTAACAAACCTTTGTATTTGCAAGTACCTTTCTTCAGTTTTCTTGTAAAGTTTGTCTCCAACTCATCTGAACTGTCATCATCCAAATCATCTTCTATCTTTGTAGCTTTAAAGGTCGTTTCAGATTTCTCCTTTTCTTTTACAAATTTCTTCATCTCAAATGTGGTCAAGGTGCCAAATAGTTGTTCTCTGGTGAACTTCAGATCATAAACTTTTTCAATAGCTGAGATCTTGTCACTGTAGCTCTCTAGTAGAGTCATCAAAATCTTCTCCATACCATTTTCATCAATCAAAGTGTCTCCTTGATTCCTCACTTTATTTACTGCACTGTCAACTCTCTAAAAGTAGCTTGCTATATATTCCCCTTCTTTTATTCTCAGGTTCTCATATGTGTGCTTAGCTGTTAACCTCTTTGATAATCTGACTCTATCATTTCCTTCATAGATCTCTTTCAACTTTTCCCAAACTTCATAAGCAATGCTTAGTGAAATAACTTTCATTAACTCAATTTTTGTCAAAGCACTATAGATTGCATACCTTGCTTTTTCAATTTCTTCATAGGCTGAAATCTCATCCACAATAGTAGAACCATTTGCCGGTACAACGTATTTTGTCTCAACAACTTTCCAAGTAATGTAGCCTAGGGAAATCAAATAATCTCTCATCTGTAATTTCTAGAAACTATAGTCAGATCCATCAAACACTGGAATTGTCAATTTGTGCGCCATCAGATTTACCTCAAGCGGTTAATCTCTTCTTCGAGAAACCAAAGCTCTAATACCAATTGTTGAATAGTCTAAATAACTAAGAGGGGAGTTGAATCAGTTATCATAAAACAATTTTCTCAAACTTAATTAATCCGAAAATCAATGAGATAATTAAAACAGATATGAACATGAAAGCACATAAACACCATACACCATGAACACCAGAATTTATATGGAAACCCTAGATGGGAAAAGCCTTAGAGAAGCTAATTCTCGTGAAAAAAAACACCGATTAAGGTGATTTTTACAAAGGCTCACTACAGGTAAGGCTCACTACTGGTAGGGCTCGCTGCCAGAGAATAATGAAAGGAATCAACCACTGAAATAACTATCACCATTAATAGCACAAGAAGAACCTCATTGTCTTCTACCTCTGGTCGCACAAATTCGCATACTTCTCATTATCATGATTTATTCTTAGATTCGCATTCATCATACTTGCACACATCATCGAACAAAATGATCTTTTACTTGTACTATGCAATGCCTCATAAACTTGTAAGTCTAGCAAACATAATTTGAAATAGGTCACCACAAAACATTCTCGCAGTGGAAAGGAATGAAATGTAGACCACACAAAACCTCCTCCCTCAAATCAACACGCTACATAATTACCATAATATCGGGGACCAAAGAATAGGATATACACGTTACAATGCAAACAATGTTCGGGAGCATGCTAACCAACATCTAGATCGGTCCAATGGGACCAAGACAAACACGGCTAGAGATAGATCAACACAACACACTAATCCAAATCACCAAAGCATCAAATCCTCATCCAAACAACCAAGATATGTCGACATCAATGACAACCATTAATGACAACAACAACAACAGCAGCATCAGCATCTCATTCCAACAATGATGTCTAGTAAAAGTCTTGATATAGAAATATCTACCTGATAGAATAAAAATTAAGAATTGTACTCCTTGCTTGAGCCTTAATAAATCTAATTGTAAGGACTTATTTAATAAAGTTAACCAGATTGCTCTATCAAATATTATTCAAAAATCTTATTTGAGTTTAATATCTCTAGAGATCCTCTAACATTAAATTAAGGACAAAATCGGATTTCTTTGTGTGATCAAAAAGGAAATTACTCATTTATGGTGGATATGTATAAAAAAGATCAGCATATTTCCATGGAGTTTCTTGACATGGGGACGCGGGAACGTGAGGATGGATTTTAGGAATGGGGGACCAAGGGCCTAAATTAGAGGATGACGACGTAGCAATGGTGGGGAGAGCAACAACGATATACAAATTGAGGTGAATTGAAACTCTTCAAGACAAAATCTGCAATATAACATCTTTATGGATGCCCCACAAAAGGCAAACTACCTTTCTAAAGTTAAAGGTTGCAATTAGTATGTAATGGCATGTGCCATATAGAAAGTGACCTGTTAACATCCCCTGCGGAGGTGGTGGTTCTGTCCGAGGACGCTTCCCACAAGTCCCTAGGGACGATTCATTATATACCTACCGCTATCAAGTGGGTCCATGGCTCTTCGTTCGGGTCCTGCCCGATCCTCTTCCGGGAAGCTTCTAAGTTGCGCCCCTTTCTCCTCCCGCCTTAGAATAGTAGGTGCCCAACCCGATTATGAATGAAAAGTATCCATAACTCTATGGCACTTGGAGGCCCCCCACGCGCAAGAAGAAATAAAGGAAGCTGTTATTCAGCACCCAACCCACCCATATTCATGAGTCGACCTCCGGCGCCAAAAGATTGAACTTTCTCTGTCAATCCAGCGCCAGGACAATGTGGATTTCATCCTCACTACAAAGATGTTACTTGCTCACATATCAATTCTATAGAATCGCAGCGGCAAGGCAAGGTCATTTAATTCCCAACATAGTTAGATTGAATCAGCAAGGGCAGACTTAAAACTGATTACTCCCAATGAAAGCATTAGTTCTGGTGAAAGATGTTGGTTTGGAGAACCTAGGAAATGTGTACCTACTCTTCTAAGATTTGTTGGCAATGGAAATGTAATATCCCCTTTTGTAAATACCCTAGTTATTGCCCTAAATCACACCTTCCAAATAGAACAAGAAATAGAATGGAATTAGTAACATCCATGTACCTAGTTGAGATCCTGCAACATGTTAGAAAATCATTGAAACATAATCCACAAAATAGATCTTCCTTGTTAGTGACATTCAAAGCATAGATTGTTCCTACTAGGGTTCGGAATTATGTCACAAGGTTCGAGTTCGAGTTCGACGACAATAAAATTGGGATTAAGTTCGGTAGGGGTAAAAAATTCATGATTAAATTCACCCTAAATAAATTTGTTTTTTTTAATATAAGCAATAAATTTATTTTTTTTTAAATATAAGTAATAAATTTGATTTTTCTAAATACAAAAAAAAAATTATGTTAAAACAGAATAAATTATAATAAATTTATCTTATGTTAATGTTGAATAAATTATATTATTATAATAAATTTAAACATTTATAAATTTTTTATTTTAATATTATTAATAAATAAATAAAAATATATAACAATTAACATTCTAATTTAAATATTATAAATATCAAATTTAAATATATTAATAAAATATAAAATAAAATAACAAGTAACATAGTTTAAAAAATAAAATATAAACATAATAAGTTTATTTGAAAAAAAAGCTCTTCGTGAAATGAAAAAGCCCCAAAAAGGCTAGATCAATAGAGGGATAACCACACGAGCATAGGAGTCTCGTGGGCGCCTAGGACGCGCAAGCTCTTTGTGGGCACCTAGATTGATCAAGGGGATGTGGTGGTGACGCAGCAATAGATGGGTGGGGCTGCTCGAAAATGACAAGACCAAATACTTCTTTCCCCTATGCACATTGTTTTGAAGCTTGATACGTTCCACCCATACCCGCAAATATTGATTGGACAAGACGGAGATTTCATTTCCAAGGATTCAGCAATTGACAGAGACAAGGAAAAAAATTCTGCCCTTTTAACTATACAAATTTAAGGCAAATTTCAACGATTTTTAAATCACATTTCAAAGTTCACCGAATTTCGAAGTCCAAGCCTGAAATTCGGTAAAACGCTATGACTAAGGATGGGAACATTAATTTAATCATAGAAATATATTTAGTTTATTGATGGAATCCAACTATAGCAAAGCTAGTATAATGAGCATATTAGGGTGCCTTAATCAATCCTCTACCCTAGGCCCAAGAGCGGAAGCAATCCCTCTTGGCCATCATGTGGCTCTTGGCATCCATATGAGGAGGTGCACCTAGAGAGGAATCTATATTCATTCAATCCTCTACCCTAGAACCAAGAGCATATGCTATCCCTCTTGGCCATCATGTGGCTCTTGCCATCCATATGAGGGGGTGCACCTAGTGAGGAATCCATATCCGATCAGTCCTCTACGCTAGGCCCAAGAGCAAATGCCCTCCCCATCATATGTCTCTTATCATCCATATGAGGGGGTATACCTAGTGAGGAATCCATATCTGATCAATCCTCTACCCTAGGCCCAAGAGCAGATGCTATCCCTCTTGGCCATCATGTGGCTCTTGCCATCCATACGAGGGGGTGTACCTAGTGAGGAATTCCAAAGTCGTTCCCCTCTTCCATTGCCACCCTTATCCTCCTCCTTATGATTAGGATCCCGTAACATAATGATCAACCAAGGTATAGGCTTGAGGAAACTGCAATAGTGTGTTTGGAGCGTCCTTCCCTTCTAAGGACAAGGGCGGGGCATTCCTTGCACCCCTTGGCCTCATGGGACAATTTGTCACCACCATGAGGTGGCGTATTTAGAAGAGGACTTCATAACAATTTCTCCATCCTTGTACTCCTTTCCAAACCTTCATGTTTGATTGTTTCCTTAGGAGAATAACAAAGTAGATGAAGAATCTAGAAAGATTAGCAATGCACATAAGAAATAATATGTTAGATAACACCTTCATCATGCATACTAAGCATAAATCTCATGCATACCACCATTAAAGAGGAATGCTATAGCCTGCAAAAATTAGCAATCTCTGGCCTGATCCACCTATGTGCCTGATTGCTGATGTCTGATGAGCTGATCGACAAGAAATTTAGTTCACACTTAATTTAGTAGATAATCAGGTTTTAACTAAATTCTTTGTAACCAACCAAGGGAAAATGGGCGAGTTGCATCTTCAACTTAGAAGATCTATATATACCCAGTTGTTTTCCATTGTAAAGGGTTGGAAAAATAGGAAGTAGATTCACATGGTCCAGCTGGAACAAGAAAAAGTGACATGCTCATCTGTGGCCGGCCCATTATCACTAGTCTGACCATAACATATCCTAGGGAGGTCTCTATTTGTAATAACATGAGTCAATAGGAAACTAAATTGAAGACTTTTTAAATGCAATGGTATTAATTTATATTCATATGATGTGCAAGTCTGGTTTTCATGTAATCTCACTATTGTATGTATACATATTTATGATCATGTTGTCTGCATACACATTTATGATCTGGCAACACATGAAATGTTTCATAATTTGATTTTCCAGGATGTTTACAGGGGCTTGGTGATGGATGTTGCAGCTGAATCAAAGCATTTTCTCACCTTTTTACCTTCCCTCCATCTCTCTTTGTCCCTTCCCTTCTCCCTTTTGTTATTTCTTTGCCTGGTTGTAATTTAAAAGCAGTTCAGACTTAGACTAACTATAATCTGGACTTCGTTGAATATCCTTCAATAGGTTTGTGAACATTGCTATCAAATTCAAGGCTTTTATGTTTATGCATGACTATCCTTATGATGGAGAAATCAATTGAAAGATCATTTAAACAGAAACACCCATTAACTAGAAAATGACCACCAGCAGGCCCTTTTGTGCATTGACTCATGGCTCATCATAGTAAAGTTATCTCTGTGGTCTACACAAAGTATATGGTGTGAATCATTTGAACCACTAACATCTCCCAGTTCCATGTAAAACAGAATTTAAATTTATGGTGAAGAAAATTGCCTGTCATTACAGCATGAAGGTTATGGGTAGTTCTTAGGTGGCCTGTCACTACAACATGAAGGATATGAAAGGTTCTTAGGTGGTTATGGATACCTAAGCAATTTAATAAATAAGACGGGACAAGGTTTAAAGGATTACAAATGAAGCTGCTGCACAAAATATACCCTCATAACTCAAGTTTGGCTAAAAGTTGGGTTATAACAAGGTTACTAAAGGCAATTCTGAGAAGATCATTAAATTAACTGAAAATTAACTCTAATAACCGCCAAGCCCTAACCAGAAATGGGGAAGCTAAAATGCACTGTAGATGTAATTAGTGTTCAAATCATATTATGAAAACGAAGAAGACGGTAATCAATGCAAATGTGGTAGCCAATTTAGCTACCAGAATGGACCCAAGATTGTCCATCTGTTCGGATATTTACCAACACAATGCCCTGAACAAATCAAATAAAAGTAAAACACAAATGATGATTTAAAGGGATATCAAACTTACTATGACTCAAGATGGACTGCTTGCACCTGACAGAAAATCATTAGCATGAGTACAAAGGCATCGACCAAAATGAGAACATAGTTACAAAGTAAGAAATAATTGAGAGATTGGAATTGAGGAACAACATTTTAAAGCTTGAGTTGCAGAAAAAGAGCAACAAATCGGAAAAATTCATAAATATATAATTTTCACAATCACTAAGAATAATCACAAAATCAAATGATATTGTACATGAAAATCACATTGTTCACTAGCCTAAAGATAAGCAGTTTACTTGTCACAATAATAATCCAGGTTTATAAGCTGGCAGTCATAACCCATGCTCTGAAGCAGCAGGAATGTAATGGTGTACCTTGTTCTACAATGTGAAATGGTTCACTTTCGATAACTTGGTGATGCAATAGAAATATAAGTTGGCTGCTTAGTGTTAGACAATATTACAAAGTGGGAATATAACCCACCAACAAAATAATGATTATGAAACAGCCATTCTGACTTCAACTGCCTTCAATAAGCTTGTACGACTGTGTAGATCAAGATTATCAGAAAGTATCATTGGAAGCGAAAATCCTTTTTGTAGGCATCTGCTCCATTGACAATAAAGATGACAAAATCCTAATAAAGTGGCATATGCAACCATGTAGAGAATTCTGACAATAGCAGATTGCTTGGCAGAACAGGAATGCAATACCAGGGACATGATTGAACCAAAAGTTAGGAAAAAAGAGAATTCATCCAAAGAAAGGAAAGAGGCAAGGACCATGCTGTAAAGCTAAGTATACAAAACAACACAGGTACAAAGTTCAGGATTTGAGGTAGAACTAAAAATACAATGGATGGTCACCATCATGTCAATAATCACCAATTAGGATCAATTATTAAACTTTCTAAGATTGTAACCAGTTAAAAAGAACACAAGCGCTAAGAAAAATGAGAACATAATGTTACTTCCGCTCTATGGATATTGTCATGTATTTTGAAAGCATGCATTTTGGTAAAAGAAAAAATAGTGTTTTATGCCTAAGCAAAAAGGAAGATGATTATTGAGTTAGAGGAGAGAATAATATTAGGCAGATGTCACCAAACACCAATACAGAAATATAAAAAACATAATTGGGACACAGATTTTGTTCAGGAAATAAGGCAGCTTTGAATTTTTGCTTCATTCCAGTGCTTGAGCTTAGTGTTTAGTGTATTAGTTTCCAGAACATAAGATTCAGTTTAGCCCTGTACTTCTTCATTGTAACTAGCTATACTCTTTGGCCCCATTTACCTACTTTTGTCACATGTGAATTATATTATTCTTTATTTGTGAATGCAGGTATAGATGTTTAAGCAATTTATAAAAATCGGTCTAAATGGTTCTTTGTTTCTCTACAAAATGTTATCCTTATATGTTAATAGGCAATATTAATTTCCAATCCTTGAATTTACGTTTAAAATCTACTGTTACGCACTTGGCTACAACCTTGAAATCGAGGAGTGATTTGTACCCATAAAGCCCAACATAGCTTTGATGCATCAGATGTCTATACATCTCTACTCTTATAGTTACAGTCAGCATATCAAATCCTGAATATATAAGTTCATAACTAACACCTCTGATACATAACTCTCTTTTCTAACAAAAGCAAAACCTGGTTCATTATCCAAAGAATAAAACATTTAGCAAGTACATCCATAATTCTTAAACAGTGACATGACCCTCAGTACTTAACCAGGCAATAAAGTCACCCAAAAGGAAAATATTTTCACTAAGTTTAGATAGATTATGTAGCATAATATAACTGAGAACAAAAAATTATAAAAACCATCCACAACCTCTTTAACTTTGGTATATTATTTCCAAAATCCATGCAAAGCAACCTTCTCGAAATTCAAACTTTATCACTGTACAAATAAGCAGTTAAATTACCAAGGACAGAGATACATAAGCTCAGTGTATACATATGCTTAGTTACCCCAATACTTTTCAGTGTCTACTAATGCTCAAGCTGAAGTAACCATGTTTGGAAAGAAATGAGTCATCTAAGGTTAAATAGAATGTACGTGAATCAGATTTTAATTTGGAATGTTTGCTATTGTAACCAAAACAATCCTCACAAGTTAGTTTGAACTTTTCAATGCATTAGGATAGAAAATCACCTCTTCAATTTCCTTTTCTGAGGCCTGTTTATTTAGTGAACCAACAAACAATTTGTACTCCACTGTACCTACCAAAAATACGGTCATTAAAAACCAACAAGAGTGCTGAATAGATTCGTGACACAATATGCATAAACATCAATGCAAAAGTTATTCTTTAGGATACATAAAAGAAGAAGCAATTAGAGAAGGAGCTGATGTGGAACACATCCATGATATAATGACTATGATTATTTCAGACCTTCAGTGTAAACCTATCAATAAAATTAAGTCAGCCTTTCAGCCAAAATGTTTCAATTGTACAAAGGGCAAAAGAAAATTACCAAGGCGCTCACGCTCTCCATCAGCATATCTAACTTGTATTGGACCTAAGCCCTGATAAAAAATGAAACCAGAAAGAACTTTTAACCAGCAGTACAAAGTAAGAGGCTTGAAGTAACCCACACAGCAAGTCTATCTAATACTTCTAAACATCAAATTTTCAAATACCCCAGGTAACGTGCGCTGATTATGTAAAGCTCTTATGGCTCTGTCTGCTTCCTCAACAGTTGCATACTTAATAAAACAACATCCTGTGGCAACGTCAAAAATGTGATAAAATGCACAATAAGCATACAGATTTTACTCAATTCAGGAATACATGAACTAGAGTTTCAAACTAATATATTAAAAAATCACTAAAAACTATAACCATGTGTTTCCTTTCAGATAACTGGAATAATTAAGAAACTAAAATTTTAGAACATTCAAATGGATAAAATATATTCTTAGTCATGCATACAAAATGGCACTCATGACACACTACCACAAGTCACTCAGTTGCCCATTTAAACTCAAACATAAAAGTTGTCCTCAGATAGGGTACCAAAACCACAATGGAAGCACACTAAGGAATATAAGAATAAAACAACTCCATTAATAATACTAAAATTACATCAGGACTGCATGTTAAAAATACATTAATTTACTTGTATCTTACTCTGAGTGCTTAATGTTATAAAAGCCATCTATAAAAACAAGACCTTTATAACAGTCAACCTCTGTAACTACACATAAAAGCCATTACACGTACATATGCTGCAGCATACATAAAACAAATTCTAATATACCAACGCAGCCACATATCATAAATTGACGAGTGCTCTACAGCACCAAAAATCTCAAAAGTATAAGGTCCAAATATGGAACTGCAATTTCTAGCAGATCCAACTTCATAAATGGTAACATTATAATTATCTAGCATACATAATACCCCCAAATTTACTAAATTCACTCAAATCACAGCCTATTCATCCCATATAACACAAAAGCACAGTCACATTTCAGATTATAATCATTCAAAGATAGCCATCATGTAATTACAGAGAGGCATTCGAAGTTCCTAAGTTACTCATTCTTATGCCAGCTCAAATATAGAATCATGCCAAAATGTCAAACCATACATCAAAATGGGCA
The DNA here is from genome assembly GCA_027943335.1 of Chamaecyparis obtusa. Classification (NCBI taxonomy): domain Eukaryota; kingdom Viridiplantae; phylum Streptophyta; class Pinopsida; order Cupressales; family Cupressaceae; genus Chamaecyparis; species Chamaecyparis obtusa. Next base: position 111,667 of record BSBK01007160.1, on the reverse strand, counting down.
ATAAAGTTACTTCAGAATCCATTGTTTGAATTAATATTAATCTTGGGTGTTGAAGTTTATTAGTTATACTATGTTATTCTTGATATATCTCCCAAACCTTTAAACGGACGAAAAATTCGAAGACCAAAGTTCTCATCCCCAAAAACAGTTGACAAATATGGACCAAAACTATTTAAACATCTTTTTTACATGGAAGTGTTTCTGATCTTACATTAAGATACATCTCAAGGGAACTGAATCAACACACTTCAGTTGCTTATACTTGAATTAACCAATCCATTATGTAGTGAAAAATACAGTAATTGTTACTGCCAGGAAACAAAAAAAAAGAACAACCTAGTGATATCCCCAACAAAATAAGAAAGGATGAAAAATGGAATGCATCCACTGGCATTGACAAAAAGCTACATTCACGTGGATAAATGAAGTACTTATACTCCCATCTACATTCTCACATTGACATTAAACAATACATGCAGATAAAATCTGTAATACCTTTATCATTGTGAATAAATCAATCACGTCATTCCATTGTCAAATGTGAAATGGCACATCAACTACCCAGAATGAAACATCAAAGCACTAGTAATATAATCAAACACACCATCAAATGAAATGAAGCTCAAGTGGTAAGCCATCTGGAATTTCATAACGGAGTGTCATATTCAAATCTCATGAATGTATAAATTCATTAGTGTGTGTGTGTATCTGAAGGTGTGCACACATGCAAGGAACAATACTACTGCATACAAGCCATAATATTTCACTTTGCCTCTAATTCCATAATACATCAGTTTAGTTTAATTTGCAACGAACAAATAGGATAAAAATGCAAACAATTCAATGCATATGTAAGTGTCAAAGTATCTAGGGAATGTCCCACCATACAGTATTTCTAAACCATTCAAGGCTCATAAAAGGAACAAGAAGTGGTTTCTATTATTCTCATATACTGTATGGTTGTGCTTTATCATTAAAACAAACTGTGCACATATGTTTGTCCATTATTTAGTAGATTAAATAGGAAATCCACCAGCATTTTTCACTTGAACATTCCATCAATAGTTAACAGACCATATATAATCAGATTCAAACATTCCATAAGATCGTAAGTTCCATTTGATCATAAGATCATCAATCAAGTTTGAAGTTATGGAACGGACAAGAAGTTCATCAAACTCCCCGAGATTTGATTTAAATCACTGCCAGTTTTTACCATCCATCACCATCAACATATAGAATAAGGTTGTATTACTCCTAGTATTAAGCATTCACACACATCAAAAATAGAACAAGGTTGTATCACTACTAGTTTAAGCATCTGTGCACATCAACAAAAAGAATAGGAGCAACCACATTTATTTGTTCCTGAGAACATAAAGATATAGAAACCCTCCACATTCTTGAGAACGTGAACATCAATGCATTATATTATTCCAAACGTGTATACAAATTAAGAGATGACTGAATCATCAATTGTTTCATTTCATCCTTTTTAACTACTAACAGACTGCACTGCCCTAGAAAGGACAAAAACAATTACAGTACAACCAATGGATACATATGGCTGTAGTCAACACTTACAGCACAAAACAAAGGAAGTGGACTATAGCTAATACAAATCACTCTCACTAAAACAGTGAAGTTGTCGAAGCTGCAAATGGTACCCACACCAAGGTGCTTCTGTGGCTGTCCTAAACTTGTAAAGTATGCCTGCATTATCTGTGCTTCCTTGAAAAATATCTTCTATGCAGCCTTGCTCAAGCCATGCACATCCACCTCCTCATTTGTGCCCACAAACCCAAATGTTGGGCTGATTATGTTAACTTCAGCATAATAAATAGACACACCAAAAATTATGAACATAAGAAATGACTCCTCATGGTAATTTCCATACTCAAGAGCATCACCAATACATGTTTATCACATTTTTGAGTTATGCAGTTCACTATCATCAGAGAGCAAACTTCAAGACTTAAATTCTGGAAGATATATTACAAAGACCAACAGTGTTACTAATCTTCTACCACAATCAGATTATAAAATTAAATATATTTAATGTCACTTCAATGCCTTCATAAATATATTTGAAATCATTGTTAATTATCGTCTTAGTAAATATGAATACTTAATTACGTATACCAGATTAATGTGCATCTCATGTCACTTTTCCTTACAGTAATTACAAACCTGCATAAAAATTCATTAATTAATATTACCAGATTAACAAGTAGATTTGCGTACCACACTGTGAAAACTACCTTGCACAGAGGTTTGATAACTATTGTTCCAGACTCTCACAATCCAATAGCAAGAAACCACTTAATGCCTAAACTGCTTATTTACAAAAAGACAATTCAAAATATTCTTGGTGCTTTCTGCAAGTATCTCCGCTGAAGTCAAAATTGTGCAAGCAATGCCTATTATCAACAAAAAGCACAATACTTCACTATTCCATAGGGACTTCATTCATCATTATGCCAGTGTAAGTAAAATAAAATAAGTTGAAAGATTATATCCCATTTAGTTATAGCAAATTTGCATTGCTTGTCCTTACAAACAACCTTACATAGAAAACCATCCATGTTATGTCTACTGTTTATACTTTATATTCTACATCCCATGAGTAACAACTGAAAACTCCAATATATCAAGAAAAATCATTTGAAAAAGCATGTCAATTGATTATGATTTCCAACAATAACATTGCATTTGATCCTGTAATCATTCATATATCAGAATCAATGCTTATTACTCACTGAGACAAACCAAAATCAGACTTCCTATGGCACAAAAAAAGAGGCTACCAGAACAAATCTGTCCCCAAATTGTCATATTAAAGAAGAAAACAAAAACAGTTGTTTATATTCTTTAATATTCCACTATTAAATGTCGGCTCTATTTATGCAGAGGTAACATTTGTAGTTTCACTGCTTTCTTAGCATGCCTCTATAAGTCATTTGCATTTTCAAATATTGTCCCACAAAACAAAATAACAGTAAGTAAAAACTGCCACCCAGTGTTAACCGAGAACACCTTTCCAGCATAATTTGACCCGTCGCGGAAACAGGGACGTTGCAGAAACTCAGAAACTTTCGGAAACCCATCCCTTGGCTGTCCCATAAAATTAATGTTTGAATTTTGATAATTTGCTTGACTTTCACTCTCGTGTGAACTCTCAATTTAAATTATTTAACACAAACATTATATGTTAAAATTCTATAATGTATATAAGCATACTTTATCCATGTTTTTATACGAATATTTAAAATTTCCCTATATATTTTAAATTTTCCCTATTATTTATATAGTTGTCCCCACTGCCATCCCCTGCTATCCCCTGCTCCGGGAAAAATAAATCCATCCCGGAAACCTGCTTCCCTGTCCCCCCATCCCCCCATCCCGGAAACCCGGGGCAATATAGCTGCCAACATCAAAGTATAAAATTATAAATAAAGGGCACCTGCAACAACCTCACAAATGACTAAATAGAAAATAGAAAACCTGCCATACTGGCAAAAGCTGAATAATAAAAATTTCATCTTTGATTGATATAACAATAATAAACTCTATTGTGGATTGTAATTTTAATTTGTAACATGTTTAGTGTCACTTTATGCAAAATTCTCGCTAAGATGAACTTCCCAAATATGACATTTCATACTACATATATTCTCAACTTTGAATGCATAGCATTTGTCATAAGCAAAATGCCAGAGTCACAACAAATGTTGTTTTAAATTTTCTGTGCACTTCACAACAGAGCCAGTTCAAAAATATTATTGGATGTGTATAGAGTAAGCACAACACAAAAATTATGTAAAGTATCATTCAGGTCAGTGTAACTATCATGAAGAGAATATATGTGAATTAACAACATTCTGTTTGCCAAATTTATCAAGGAAAAATCAGAGTGTTATTTTATTTTGCACATCCAACAATGATTTTTTAATATGCTTTTATTTTCAAAAATAAAGCTCTTATATATTTTAAAGTTTTAAACTATTGCTGCATCTAGCCATTTCATTAGTCCTCTATGCTGAAAATAGAATATATTTTTTTATGTCCATTATACGATAAAATTTTAGTCCCAGATTTCAGATCATTGAAAGAGTGTTGCTTTCAGATCATACAACAAAATTTTAATCAGAGCTTTAGAAGATTCAAGATATAAAATACCATTTCAAGCATCTAGTAATTTACATCCTTTATAATACCATCACACTATTCAAATTAATTTAAAATGGACCTTTTGTCTCCCAATTTTGATCAAACCAAGTCATTTCCAAAACAGCACAGTTTGAAGTCCCAAGTTAATTACAGAATGAAAACTATCAGGTGCCATTCCAAACTAGCAATGAATAAAATGAATGTGGAGGGAGACTTATATCATATTAGCATTATATCCTTCAGTATAAATTACTATTTGTGTTTAATAAATTAATACCAATAACTTGTCCCTGTTATATTATGCATTATTAGGTTACATCTCAAAAGCATTCATTAACTGTTAGATACACAATAGCAACTTCATACAATGTTGAAAACCAATAATTATGAAGTTGTTGAAACCCTCATGTTATAGAACTGATCAAACATAAGGAAACTCCTTGTGCAATTACATACTCGCCTGGCGATGATCAAATAATCTACTCTTTGTTCTCATATATTTGTAATATAGGTTGAAGAATGACAAGGGATTAACCATGAAAGGAACTTCAAAACAATGGCAACAACCAGGTTTTACAATGAATTATAATAACCTCCACAAGGTTTTGAGAGTTGATAATGTATTACTAATATTTACGAGCACATACAAGCAAAAGCACAAATACATTAAATCAATAACTATGGACCAGAAAGCATCGTGTGAGTTGAGAGATCGATAATAGCTATTCCACATTAGATATATTGTACCTACATAAGGATTAACAAACAAAAACACATGAAATTGAAAGTGCAAAAACTACACTTCAGCAATTGTAATTTGCATTCATGACTCATTGCTTCTTTATTTATATATTTGGTTTCACCTTTAGTTAAAAAAATATTAGAAGCTATCTTGCCATGCGAAAAAAAGACAAAAAAGTAAACCCATATTATCATCAATGGGGCCTTCAATCACTTTTGATTATAATAAAGTTTCATCCTTTCCATCAGATTCCCGTTCCAACTTTTGACTGCCCTATCCAAGTGAGGTGAAATGAGGGGTAGAGATGAGTAAAATCCCTGGGTAACTTTGGTGGAATAGGTTCATACTTGGTATTGAACCCATAATTTGCACTTCCAGTGCAGCCCCTTCAGGCCATGCTTTGTTAAATATCAATCATAAAAGATTATAAAGAATGATATCCATCAAATATCATGCATTCATAAAGATTGGGAGAAGAATCTAACACAATTAATTCTATTTAATAACTCATATTTGAAAATATACAATTACTTCATAAAGATAGCATACATAATGTATATGATAATAGAAACCAGATGAACTATGATAAATTATTGCCCAAATTCTACAACAATAATCATCATAATTTCAGTTTCAATTCATTTCAGTAAATATAGAAGCAAACTAATTCCATACTTCACTGCCTTCCAATAGATTACAAGAACATATCCAAGAAATTGGAGTTTTAAAATATTAAGTTCTGCTAAAAACTGAACTGTTACAATATAAGAGCATTGTGACCAACATCCTGAGCACCAAATTTCTGACACAAGGATTCTGAAAGATTCCCTGCTCACCAGAGATGGTTGGCATGTCTTTCTCAACACCAACCTGGATATCTTATCCCAAAAATGTTTATAAACTAAACCATAAAGTTTATGAGACAAGGTCTCTTAAGCTGATAGATGCTCTCAAGCTAAAATTTAGTCATGGTGCAGGAAATGTTGATACATTGATTTTTAAATATATAGCATTTGCTGAACATTGAATGGCAGAGAACGACTAACTCATTGAATGCATGAAACCCCAACATAAGCAAAACACAGCAAAATTACAACTCAGAAAATAAGCCCAGAAAAATATGTTCAATGCGTGATCTAATAAGGTTTGAGTAAAAGTACTTTTACTTTTCTATGAAAATTACTCATTGGACTTGTATATATTCTGGTAATTAAAAAAATCAGACAGCGTAAATGTTAATGAACCATAAGAGAGGGGAGAGAAAAATCTAAGTATCTTTATTAGAATGACACTGAAAATATACTTGAGTCGTATTTAGCCTTCTGATCAGATGAGTCTCATCAAATCAGATCAATTTCTATCTCTTCCATCACCTTTACTTTCAATTTTACTTCAAACTTAATACTTGCACTGTAAAGATGATGAGGTTCTTCAATTTGATCAATTATTTTAATTTTTGCTATTAGTATAAATCCTAAGTGTCTAATATATTCTAAAATGGCGATAAATGGTAATCTTAATTTATCTCCTAATGACAAATGCAAAACACTGTGGACAAGAGATAATTCTAGAATAGCAATCCATGCTTTATCACTGAATTAGATTTTGGTTTCCCTTCATACCAATTCTTGTTTTTAAATCCAAACTATTTATCTCTAGCATGCAAAAAAGATTTTACAAATTTCCACAGAAACCAGATTCTCCTGCATAGATTCTTGTCTAAGAAGATTTTTGCTCAACAGATTCCTTCACCATATTCAAGCATATCAATTCCTAACAAGGTAATGGATATCATGCACCAAATCCTTATAATGCAAAAATTTTACACATCAATCATAACATATAATGTTACCGTCTTCCAAAAGATATGGTTAAATTGATGTATCTTAAAATTCAACGGAATTCAAACTCTCTTGTTTTGCTAATCTCCCCAATATTATTGTAATCCATTACATCTTATGTTTACATGACACAAGGACTATTTGATAAAGGTTAGTGTTATGGCACATCCTGCATTATAAAAATCTACACATTCCATATTGCTTGAATGGCATTTCATAACTTGGTCCCTTTATTTATTATTTTGTTGTTCTCCTCCTTCAGCAAACATTTCATCCAGCATCCCCGGCCAAACAAATATTTTGAACTTCAACATCAGTCTCAGACAATTGTAGAGGTTACCTTTCCAATTTGTGTCTTAGGTTGAGACCCTTATTTAAAATGATTTAAATCAATGATTGGTAAATTCTCTGACTCTTCACTAGAGATTCATAAAATGATTTAAATCAATGATTGGTAAACTCTCTAACTCTTAACTAGAGAATCAATGAAAGGTTCCAGTTGGCCAACAAAGGTCCAAAAGTTGTGGCAATCAATTTCAAGTTTTCTGTATGCACAGCATACAAGTGAGTGGCGCTGCAAGTTCAAACTCAATTTGACTGCCAACTCCTCTCAATATGTAGCTCAAATTAAAACTCTTTAGAATTGCTGGTATTAATATATACTATCTAGTGACAAGAGAAAGGAATATCTCATTTATAATGACTCTTATCATGCCAATTTTCAAGCATAATATTTCAAATCAGTGCTTGTGCCTCCTCATCAAAGACATCCTTTACCTTCTCCAAAAGTAAATTCAACTTGCCCACCACGCAAAACAGTCCCTCAATTGCAACTACAAATACTCACTACAACGAACTATACAACTTCCAAACCTGATTTATTGTTCTTAATGATTACCAAATTAAATTACAAAACATTCTACTGATCAAAAAAAAAAAATACAAAACATTCTCAACAACTAGAAACCAGTGTCAATGTCACCTCTATCATGTCAGTACTGGCAGTTAACCTTCATATTACCTCCCACATACCTTGTTCTACATGGCTCTTCCAACTGTTACAGGTCACCGTCATATTATGAAGGAGTCAAAAGGGCAATTAGAAATTTAGCAAACTGTATGTTCAGGCTATCTGTTCATGTAATTGTCAGCAACAGATGACACAACTGAGTGCATGGCAATATTTAAAATTTATTGATCTTGCAGTACTCACACCAATTACAGACCCAGCTCACTAAGAATCACTGGTGTTAGGCAGAAGCATTCATTCAAGTAAACCAAATGATTTTGATGCCAGGAAATTTATTTAACCAGCTGAGCATTGTTGTCCACGTGACAAAGAGATATCCAGATACAGCACTTACAAAAATGAATGTTGATGGACTCATATAGCACTCATGCAAACGCAAGGAAAACATCTCCCAGTTTTTACATTCAGACACATGACGATAACATCTGTCAGAAAAACTTCTAGGATTGGCTGAGACAGAGATCAGACAAATGCCTCTGAAACAAGCTAAAGAAGAGTGGCACAGGCCACGTAGTTGGGGGAGCATACTGAATATTCAAAAAAGGAAAGCAATAAATCGTTTGCTGTCCATTATAACATTAACAGTTAAAAAAAGTACACTCAATGAAAGTTTTCTCTAGATATCCATAATTTTACATACATGGATACACACATATATAAGCATGAATAAATATTATATACATATCCATTACACTCAATGAAAGTTTTCTCTAGATATCCATAATTTTACATACATCGATACACACATATATAAGCATGAATAAATATTATATACATATCCATCACATCTTACTAGAAACAAGAAATCTAATTAATCTATATATAAGAAATTGCATAAATCAAACATTCAAATTTTTTTATTTAAAACAAAAAGAATTTCTACTACATAAAAATATAAACACACTTAAAGAATCATATTTAAGTCATACAAGTTCAAATCAGAGTGTCTTCTATCTCTTAGAAATCTCCAATTACTTTTTATCATCTCCAAGAGCTTTTGATGCTAAAACATTTACTCAAAGCAAAAATAGCAACCATAGAAATTTGTAGAGTCCAAGGCTAACATCACTGCAAAAATTTAATGTGTCTCAGAACCAGGTCCACCAGGTCCATAAAAGACCAGGAACTAATTGTATATTGCTACAGAAATTTATGTTTCTTTAATGTTGACTCGAAGAAAACAAAAAACTAAGAGGAGAAGAACCCAAAAAAGGTAAAAATAAATAAAAAGGATAAAATACAAACTTCTAAGAGACTGCTAAACTATAAATTAGCAAATTACCAACTTAAGCCATTTTACAGAATATGGTTTCCAAGATTACAAAGCTCTTTGTTGTATACCAACTTGGCTGCAATCGTATATGCTTGTAATGAAGGACGAATGCAATTTCAGGGACGGCAACTAATTTCTTGACTATTGGGAGTGGTGGGCATATGGGTATTATAAAAAACTAAAACAACTAAACAAAGCAGAAATCTTAATAAATAGATATAATGTGCTGAATTGGCAATGACAATCTTCTCCTTTTTAGATTTTTAGGACCTTTGTGATTTTTTACTTTGCCTTTTTCATTTTTATGCACCAAATGGTGTGAGTTGTTGGGTCCTAAAAAAACAGGGGGCATCCCATTCCCCATCACCGGAATGCCAACCAGATCCTTGGGGACACATCCCCAATGGAAAATTGGTGATGACTCAAGATACTTCACTGAATCACATAAAAGGATTGGCACTATATCCCTGAGGAATCCATGTAATATAATTATATAATCTCTACACAAATTCCAGCATGCTCATCGTCATGAACTAACTACTGCATTTGGGAAATGAATCTAAACATACATGATGCAATAAAAGAAAAAGAGTAAATATCGTAAGAACATGACCAGGAAATATTTTTTAACCAAAAAACGCGCACCTTGTTGCTGGCCAGTCCTCTTATCCTTGATCAAAGCAACTTCCAGCACATTTCCATGTTCAGCAAATAGGGGATGTATCTGCAAAGAAAAAATAAACATTATTTAATTTAGTTAAATTTAATTACAATAATTTCGATAAAAAAAATTGACTCCCATATTCAGCAAATAGAAATTGTCTTTGACAAAAAAATCAGAAATAATTACCATAATCAAGTAGTCTAATAGTCTAATAATGTTTACATTTTCAAATACAAAATCTATAAAGCCAAAACACAACAATGGACATGGTACTCGAGAAATTTTAATTTCCATCTCTTCCCATTCCTCATATCTTTCTAGCATTTAAAAAAGACAAACACAACTAGAGAGACACCAGACAAGTCTAACAAGCATCCTTTCCCAAATTCAATTAATGTATACTTTACAATGTAAGTGAACTTTAGTGACAAACATACATCTTCTTCTGTAACTGTTCTGGGCACGGACCCCACAAAAAGTTTTGCAAAATTCCCAGAATCTCCTGAATCTGCAAGGTCCAACATAGATGTTAAAATTTACACATGAATGCACCAGAAATAATTAGAATTCTTAGTACAACATAAAACCGACTAAACAAACTAAGCAATATACGAGAAACTAAAGCCTGGGGATAAAATATGTAATATGGGACAAGATGGTTAAACTTAAAATGCAAGCTTATAGAATGGGTAGGTTAAGTCAAATTGGTGAAACATGTTGCTTATTGAATTCTCTTTAATACTGGATGATAATCCCAAATCCTTTACAATGTATACTGATTTCACATTCAGTACCAACAACAACACAAATAGAATGTATCATCTATAAAATCAAGCTATGTATAGGTGCATTGAATTAATACAAAAGCATATAAAATCCAGAATATTATTAGGAAATTTGGAAATATAAATAGAATAAATTAATTCAGCAATTACATAGAGAAAAGATATGAGAATAGGCAGTGATGAATGGAACCAGTGACAGATCACATGAACAGAAGCAGCAGCATTGGAAGAAATTTACCAATTGCGAAAGTGGCAAGCATACATCCTGTGCCAAGATGTTGCAGAGAGTAAAGCCACCACTGCACACTCAGTTAAAAGAGCCCCATGTTGCCCCAAATGTGGATTTCTTCCACTGTCCCAACCCCACTGTAATGACAGTAGCTACACTATTAAACTTGACAAGGGACTCTTTGGGTACTCAAATCTATTGGGAACACACAAACTCACTCAATCATTTCCATGGTTTCAACTTTCAACAAATCTTGAAGGGACAGAAGTTGACTGAAAAACCTAAATTTTCTCCATTGTTGTTGCATACAGGTTTATGGCACTTCAACCCCTGTCCTGCAAATACCTTTCTTGGGTCAGACGCTTCCACTACTCTTTCTTTTCAGTTGAATAACAAATAGATGGTATTAGCTTCACAACCTCTCAAATTTCATGTTCCACATGAATGTATTAAGGCAATACCAGACAACATTGCCAGTAGGTCTCTTGTTTTTAGGTGTGGGGAAGCATCCCTTCTTTGAAGGTTTTAAGCATATTCTTTTAATCAGAAGCTACAATAAGAAGAAGTTAATGTATTAGAAAAAATTGTTAAATCAAAAGCAATCAATTAAGATTGTATTTTAGAATCACTTTTTTAAAACAGAGCCCAAATACATTGCTGAGAAACTAGTTGTGCTGGGTTCAATAACAGTGCAATTACAAATTTGCAATAAATAAGAAAAAATAAGAACAAAAATCAGATTAAAAACTACCATGAGAATTTGCAATTCAGTTTAAAAATTAACACGTGACAATCAAAAAACCATGTGAAAAAGCTATGTCACGAGCTTTGGTTCGAGTTTGTGTTCAGCAACAATAGAATTCAGAAAGTCCAGCAAGGGGGGAAATCTGAAAAAAAATCATGATTAAATTCACCTTACATAAATTTATTTATTTTAAAAACATGTATTACAACAAATTATCCAAAAAGTTTAACATTGCCATATAACTAAGTTTAAGTTTGGGTAAATTGATATTGCATTTATTATTTTTATCAGTTTTTGTGTGTGTATGTATATACTAGGTTGCAGGTTCTGGTACAACGTTGTGAACAGAGTTTTGGTATGCCAGTACAATGAAAAACAATCTTGGGTTCAAAAATTTGCAATTCAGTTTAAAAATTAACACATGACAATCAAAAAACCATGTGAAAAAGCTATGTCACAAGCTTTGAGTTCGAGTTTGGGTTCAGCAACAATAGAATTCAGAAAGCCCAGCAAGGGGCGAAATCCGAAAAAAAATCATGATTAAATTCACCTTACATAAATTTATTTACTTTAAAAATATGTATTACAACAAATTATCCAAAAAGTTTAACATTGCCATATAACTAAGTTTAAGTTTGGGTAAATTGATATTGCATTTATTATTTTTATCAGTTTTTGTGTGTGTATGTATATACTAGGTTGCAGGTTCTGGTACAACGTTGTGAACAGAGTTTTGGTATGCCAGTACAATGAAAAACAATCTTGGGTTCAATACATTTGGGTACAGCTTTAGTATATGTGTACACGTGCACATGGTCGTCGGCACATGTGAAAAACTATAATATATATATATATGGTTCACCACTTAGTGTGTTGGTTAAGTGGTGGTGTTGTTCAAACCCCCATTGGGACATTCTGATTGTGGGTTTGTGCCTTCACTGATCCAATGTGCTCGTGGGTTTAAGCCTAAGCTTTGTTTAATGGTGATGAGTTCTCCCGTTCATGGCCTCACCAGTTCATAGCTCTAGGTCAAAGGCATTTCACGTGGGGCCAAAGGGTGTGTCGTGCCAACATCACTGATCGCTTAAAAAGTTTACGGGACACTTACTAAAAAAACATAATATAAATAAATAATTTTTAAAATTATATTTAAATATAAAAAATATATAAGAAACATAATACAAGAATAATATTAAGGACATATTAGAATAATAAATTTGAGGGCCCAAGAGTTATGAAGGGTGAAAGAGCTATTCGTGTTGAAGCAGACGAGGAAGTGAAAGGAGACAATGGAGATGATGGAAAAGAGGATCCTGACTGTGTTGTTCATTCCCTTTGTTTTGTGTTCTGCCCAATGAATGCACGTCTCCATTTTGGAACTGTACAGGAGACTCATTGATCACGTAGAATAAATTGAAACCTACAATCAAGGAAGAGAGGGAGGAGGTTGAATGGCCCCCACAAATGCTTCGTGAAGACCCACATGAGATACATAGACAAAAAACCTTAAAAACGTTCTTTTAAATATATTTCAATAAAAAGACAATGTCTTTTACTTGTACAAATACTAATATTTGATGAATTTCAACAACATTTTAACAATGTTTTGAAGTCTACTGAATTTCTAACTTCATGATCAAAATTTGACAAACCTTATGACTAGGGGAAAAAGAATCAACATAGCTATTGAAAACGTTCAAGAGCATGCTAAATGTCTAAAAAGGAAAAAAAATAACACTCTCCCTAAACTTGAAAATATAAGCACCAAATATATTAATTCATATTATAAATAATCATTCTTAAAGACAACCTCCAAGAAAACACAAGTAGATGAATAAATACATACACATTATGGGGGAAGGAGATTTGTTGCCAATGAGTAATAATTGGGATCTATCAAAGCGGCCAACTAAATTGGAATCTTTAATTTCCCACACATGGGTCTTTACCTTGTTTCACTTTTCAAGATTAAAATGTGAGTTTAGTAGATTAACAAATAATAATATCCAAGAGGACAGTATAAAATAAAAATAGTTTAATAAATTGAAAGAGATCATATTTAGTCGGCAATAGACCCTTGAGAGACTTCATGGGGTGGCCAAAAATATTGATGCAAGTGATTTTTGTTAATGCTTTATAGCTAGTTCGTATTCTAGCTTTATATCAATTAAGTATATATATTTAATTTAAGCTTAATACAAATAAAGGGCTGGGCCCTATCTAATTCAAACGTATAAGATTAAAAAATCTTGCAAAGCAAAACGTGTGGCTTATCCAAGAAAAATTTAGGCACCAAAATATATATTTCAAAGAAGGCCGACTGCATTTGGATATATTCGCACGCCATATGTAAAAGACTTCTCTTCAACATGAAGAGATATATGTCCGAACTTCTCTCTGAGATCATACCAGTGACTTTACTCTCAGCGAATTGGCCATCTATTTGATCTACAGCGACAACAACTACACTCAGCGAATTGGCCTCCATTTGATCTACACACAGTGATCTTAACGCTCCACAACCGAGAAGACACATCTTGATTGGGCATCAAATATATTTTTGATCTACATTGGGCGCGAAGGCTGAAGACGTCATATATTGTGGTTGAAGTTTCAAATATTCACACTGTGTACAATCGTGCACATATACTGGACATATATAATCAGAATTCAAGAGTTTGATAGATCGATATTCAGATACTACATCTGTGTGTCCAGTGATTTAGAGGATTGCTTCGTAGATTGGGGATCCTCAAAAAATCCTCAGCGATATCACTGTGACTCATTGTAATCACAATTCTGAGAAAATTATTTAAGTCTGATCTAAATGCTAGGTTTTTCTTCATAGAGGTTTCCCAGGGTAAAATTACTGAGTTATTGTCTTGCTGTTTTGTTTTTTTTTGTTGATTATCTAAAGTCTCTGATCTGATCACTAAAATTTAACATGGTATCAGAGTCTGGTTCTTACTAATCGTGTTCAAATCTGACCCATTATACTTTCAATTTGTTTTCTTTGTTGCTGTTTTTAAAATGGTGACAGGGCTCAAGGTAGAGGACAGATTGGAAGGGGCTGTAAATTTCACATCATGGAAAGTTTGTGTGCTCCTTGCCTTAGAGGAAAACGATCTACTTCAATTCGTGCAAGGGCCTACACCTACTAAACCATTCGATCCGAATGAGTTAAGTCAATTTAAGAAGAATGCAGTGAAAGCAATGAAAATTCTAATTGACTCCATCAAAGACCATCTTGTTCCGGTCATCTCCAAGTTGTCTTCAGCACCTAACATGTTCAAACAACTTGAGAGTATGTATGAGATCAACAACCTAAGCAAGGCACTCACCCTAAGGAGGCAACTGCTTCAAATCAAGATGGACAAGGGAGAAACCGTAATGACATTCTTCATGAGGATCATTGAATTAAGGGATCAGATTCAAGCTATGGACGGAGAAGTGACGGACAAGGATCTTGTTATGCTAGCTCTAAATGGGAACCATTCATTCAAGGTTTGAGTGGTACAAGTATTCTTCCTTCTTTTGATTGTCTTAGAGCTGATTGTATTCAAGAAGAATCTCGTCTAAATGCTAGAAAATTTATAAGCTCTTCTTCCTTTTTAGATAACCAAGTTCTTGCAGCTAAATCTTTTAAGAAAGGTGGAAATTGGAAGAAGAACAACTTCAAAAGGAACAACAATTTCAAATCTCAACAAAACAATGATTCAAGGAAGAGACCTAAGGATCTATCTCACATTCGTTATTTCAGATGTGACAAATTTGGTCACTACGCCAAAGAATGCAAAATTCAACTAAATCATCAAGAAGCACACATCAATTAAGTTGACGATAAGGAAAACAAGGAAAAATATTGGACCAAACCCAAATCCCAAACCAGCAACTTAGGTAAATCTAAGTTACCAGGTTTGGCCCTAGACCCCTCTAGACCAGTCCGGGTGCGAACTAGTACGTGGTCCAGGTCCGGTTCGCCTGTAGGTCCGGCCAAGGTTCGATTTTTCGGACCCAGTTCGAGCTGGTGGCCCGAACAGTCGATCCCGGGGGGACCAGGTCCAAAAATCACGGACCCTGGGTGAACTTCGCGCCTTGGACGTCAAAGTGACATAATTTGTAAAATTTTATTTTTTTTTGGCATCCGGAACCCTAAAAGTTAGTTATGAAAGGCTAATTTGTGCTTCTCATTCTCATTTGTGGTGTGCAAGTAGGTTATTGACTTGAGCAAGAGCAAAAGAGCAAGTTCTTGGTTGTGTAAGGAAAAGTTGGAAGATTGGTTTGTGAGCTTTCTTTAAGTGTTTGTGCCTCGTACGTACACCTTTGCAAGCTTACAATGAGTAGACGTAAGTTCTTGTTTCTTTTGTTTTTTGTTTAAGTTTTTTATTTTTTTCATTTCTCTTTCATTCTCCATAAGATCTTAGCCATTTTTTCAATAATTTTTCATTCTCTTGCTTTTAAACTTTAAAGTTTTAAGTTTTATATTAAATAATGAATATGTATACAATTTGAAATTTCTTCCCATAGGAAAAGGAACTACAATGGCATCTACTACCTCTTCCTCGGTAGGCAACAATACCGAACAAAGAATAGAACCCCACTTTGATTCTCCTTTGTGGAAACATGTTGATATTATAAGAGCCCTTCCAGGAGGTGGTGCATTCCGTTGGAAATATAGAGGTTGTGATGTAGAAAGAAATAGCACATATTTTCGTGTGGTAGGCCATTTGTGTGGATACCCTAGTAGAGGAGTCAAGAAATGCCCTGGAAAAAGAGATGTACCTATACCCAATGAAACTGTACTAAAGTATATTGAAGAGCATGAGGCAGCAGAAGAGAGAGAAAAACATAGGCGAAATTCAACTGATGGCATTGGCAATAGAAGTAAAAGTAAAAAAAAGCAAGGGTAACACAACCCCCCACAGATGTTGTGATAGAAGACCACCCCTTTTTTACTACCACAGCTACCCGTGAGCCTGAAAAAAGAACCCCTTGGCCTTACACACAAAAGAAAGGGACCACTAGAAACTGCAATTCAAAATCAAAATCGGGAAATTGCCGACATTGATGTGGGAAGATGCGTGTTTGCAAATGGGTTGTCTTTTAATGTTGTTCACTCTCCATATTGGAGACAGATGTCGAAAAGAACCAATGAAGCTCCAAGAGGGTATCAGGGCCCCAATTTTGAGAGAATACAAACCACCTTGTTGGATCAAGAGGTCAAGTGGATTGATGATCAATTGAAGCCTATAAAGGATTCATAAATTGAGACAAAGGTAACAATTGTTTCAGATGGGTGGGAAAGATGCTAGAAACCGTCCCTTGATCAATGTCCTAGTGGTGTCCCCTAAAGGGGCAATGTTTTTGAAAGCGGTGGATTGTGAGGGACAAGTAAAAGATGGGCAATTTATGCTAATATTCTCATCTCTGCCATTGAAAAAGTGGGTGCTAGTAATGTTGTCCAAGTCATAACAGACAACACAAAGAATTGTAGAGCTGTTGGTTTGTTAGTTGAAGAGCGATATCAGCATATCTTTTGGACACCTTGTGCAATCCATTCACTCAATCTTATACTACAAAAGATTGGGAACACATTTGAGTGGATCAAGGAGGTGTATGCAAAGGTTTAAGACATCCAGATGTTCATCACAAACCATCACATGACTCAAGGAATATTCAAAATGTTCTCACGTTTGGAGTTACTGAAGGTAAGTGAACTTGAACTAAAGTTAGTAATTTAATTTTTTTTTTAAATCAGTATCTTACAATTTCTGATTTTCATTTTTTTATTGTGTAATGTGTATTTTTTATAAAGCATGTATCTAATAGTTGTATTTTTTTGCTCTAATTTATGTTATAGGTTGCTGAAACTCGTTTTGTATCAAATTTAATCATCTTGAGACGACTTGTGCAAGTGAAACAGGCACTTTGCAATATGGTAATCAGCAACAATTGGGCTATATGGAAGCAAAGCAGCAATGAGAGGGCAGCCAAAATAAAGAGAAGGATATTGGATGACATATGGTGGGAACATGTGGAATATATCATTAAGTTCACCAAGCCCATTATGAGCATGCTTAGGTACGCTGACATGGATAGGCCTTGCCTTGGAGAGATCTATGATGGCATAGACTCAACGCTTGAGAAGATCAAGCAAATTGTAAATGAAAAAGAGCAAGATCCCGAAGAGACCCTCTTCAAACAATTGCAAGCAATTCTTGTAAAACGATGGAACAAAATGACCACTCCTCTACATTTGCTTGCCTATGCATTGACGTCCAAATATTATAGCAACCAATATCTTGGTCTACCAGGAAGGCTACCACCCTATAGAGATTTAGAAGTGTTTGTCGGATACAAGGCAACATTTGAAAAACTCTTTCCTGATGATGATATGAGAGATTTAATTACGGATGAGTTCATAGAGTTTGTGAATGCAAGAGGTCTAAGTAATGATGCTCTTCGTCATCGGTTTAGGAAGAATGCTCATAGTTGGTGGTACCTCCATGGCCAAAGATTCCAAACATTGCAGCCCCTAGCAATAAAAATTATATCACAAGTAAGTTTTATTTTTAATTTACTTTATCTTCATCATCATGACTAGCAAGTAATTTTTATAATTTTATTTTAATTGCTTACCTTGTCTTGTCTTCAAGATTGCTAGTTCATCTGCATCAGAAAGAAATTGGAGCACATATTCTTTCATCCACTCAGTGAAGCGCAATAGATTGCAATCAAAAAGAGCAGAGAACTTGGTATTTGTGCATTACAACTTGCGTTTTCTCTCACACAAGAGTAAACAATACAAAGAAGGGGACATGAAGAGGTGGGATGTAAATGCAGAGCTTGCGGACTTGGATGCTTCCACTTCTAGGCTTGCACTTGATGATTTTGCAGATTTTGACGCCAATACTATTGTTGCTGCTGCTGATCCCATTGGCCTTAGCTCTATTGCTGAGTCAACTAATGTTGAAGAAGAAGATGAAGATTAATACATTTTTAATCCATTAGTTGAACTTGAAACAATGATACTTGAACTTGATGTTATGATTTAGTTTTAATCATTTAATGTTTTGAAATTTGAATCTTTGATGTTGAACTTGAAGTATATGATGGTATGATCATGATTCATGATTATAAGTTTATGGTGTTTTTGTTGTTTAAATGTTGTTTTTATCATACTATGTGACATTCTAATTTTAACTCCTGCTTCTAGGCTTCATAAATATGTATATATTTTTTTTTTAAAAAACTTACATGTTTTTTCGAACCCGAACCCGAACCCCTTTTCAAAATTTTGTCGAACTTGTGAACTGGTTCTTCGAACCCGAACTTGGAACCGAACTCAAACCGGTAACTTAGAGGTAAATTATCAATTATTATATCATTTTCGCAATGGCTGTGAAATACAGATACATCACACATGTAGCAAAAGCTATAGTATTGAAAAACAGAATTCACCCTTCAAAGTCAAATTGATTGAAATAAGTCTCTATGACAATTATTTGGATATGGAAAAAAATGAATCAATGACAACATGCCTCCAGATTTATCCTACTTAGTTTAGATGGTATATGTCTTATTTGATAAAATGACTATGCCAAAACCATTTCTGATTGGTTTCTTATGTGCAGACTCCAATCCCTATTTGCATTCACGCTACCATTTCTGTCACATTTCCTGTTTCTGTTTTCTTGTTTCTGGTAGCTAAGGTTCAAAAGAATTCTTTATGAATGATCTAGATAATCTCTCTTTCAATCAGTTAGTTTTTTAGAGAGGGCTTCTGCAATCCAATTTACATCCACTTCAGCAGTCTTTTACACAAATTTTCTCCCTGCACTCTTCATATATCAAAATTATTGTTTACACAATTTCATCCAAATGCTCTCCATACAATCCCAAGTACCGTTTACACAACCGCCTCCATTTGAAATCCGTATAATTAATTACCTGTATGTCTAGATCACATTTTGATAAAGAAGGCTTCTGCAATCCAATTTACATCCACTTCAGCAGATTTTACACAAATTTTCTCCCTTCACTCTTCATACGTCAAATTATTGTTTAAACAATTTCCTCTACGTGCTCTCCATATAATCACAAAGTACCATTTACACAATTTCCTCCATTTACAATCCGTATAATTAATTGCATGTGTCCAGATCACGTACCTTTTTAATATGCACTTAACCGTAACAACCTACCTACGCAAACTAACCCAGAAGAATCGAGCACATAAAGAAATAAAGTTTGGCAATTAGTCTTCCTCGATCGATATATAATTCAACAAAAGCTTCCAGAAATGTACAGTAGCCCTATACGTCGATCCACGCAATTCTCTCAGAAAATCCCCAAATAAATTACAGTTTTAATGATAACCTAAACAACCCTAAAATATGAATAAGCGGGAAACAAAGAAGCAAGTATTTCCACGGTTTCTTTCCGAAAGACCCCACGCTAACACCACTGTGAAAGCGATCCCTAAAATTAAAACAGTAAACGTTTACTGGAAAAAGAAAAAAGGCCAGCACAAAAAGAAAATAAACGGAAAAAAACCCTCTTACCTTGTGAGCCACCACCATGTCGAGGGCTATAATTTGGGCTTCCACCGACTGAAAATCCGCTACTATCCCTCTTCTGCCCTAGATTAGGCGCAGATTGCCCCATATTGAACGGCCTTGGTCCCATGGGCCGACCGCCAGCGCTAAGATGCCCACCATAAGACTGCACTGGTGCATTGTTACTAGCAACACCTCCATGCTGGCCTCCTCCCATATGTCCGCCACGTGTCATACTAGGATACCTCGAAGCAGGCAGCGAATCAATATTTGCAGCAGCATTACTATTATTACCCTGTTTGGACATTCCTAGCTGGTGTTTATTACTGCTAAACCTACTGATTTGCTGGTCTCCCCGCAGCCTCTCCAGTTTCGTTGTTCAACTGAAGCACAGAGAAAACCCTAGAAAGCGCTTGCGATAAACAACTGTCAGATGGTCGTCGAACAGCAGGTTCCTGATGGATCCGATAATAGTTGTTGTGGAACTTTGTTCTTTAATTTGTGGAACTTTGTGGAATACAATGACGGAGATCGTGCGCTCGAATCGCAGGCCTTCAAAAGGTTTGCGTTCTTTCAATGGGCTCTCAGATTGAGGCCTCTGAAGCGCTCCTGATAACAAGCAGTGGGCGGAAGAAAAGAATTTTGCATTGGTTCTGCATGTCTTTAAAAAGCTTCGCCTGAAAAGCTCTCGAATTTAGATTGGGAACTTCGTTTTCTTTTCTTTTTTGACTTGGCTACCGGACTTCATGTATTTTGTCAATTTATTTTGTTTTTTTTTTAAGGAACCGCGTTTGCCTGTTGTTTTTACATTTGGCTGACATTATCCAATTAGCATAATTAAATCTATATAAAGAACTCCCACACTATTTTTAAACTAGCACTTGTATTAGGAGGTATATATATGTTCATAGCTATTTGATTTGAAACTAGCCATTATATTTTGGTGTGCAATGAATACGTGTGAAAAGTGAGTAATGGAAATTTTAGTCTATTTTTTATTATATTTATGAAGTACATGAGTTTGTAGTTATCAACAAGTGCTACTAGTGGTTAGTACTTATCTTTGTAATATTTTAGTAAAAATATTTGTTGGTATGTAGATAATTCATGATTTTAAATTTTATAATAGACATTTAGAAGCATAGTCATATTTGATTTTGTCAAAAATAAATAAAAAATTATTTGAATTTTTATATTTGATTGATTTTAAGTTTGATATTTGACTAATAATTGATTTTAAGTCTCATAATTTGATTAATTAGTGGAATTTAAGTTCGAGAGAGTATGATAGATTACCATAAATTTCATGTATCTAGAACCTAAATATATTATAACATAATGTAATATAATTTAATATACTAATTAAATTAAAGTATATGTGTACTAATTATAATAAAATATAAACATAATAATAAAGAACAATAAATTAACAAAATCTAGGCAGAGCTTATTGTTAAAAAAAAAAAATCAACAAAATCAAATTTAAATATTAATTTTTTTAATTATTTAGATATTATTAAAAAATAACTTTATTTGATTTATATTTAAATTAAAAGTCTTGTCATTATTAGTACTTGCCAATAGGCTAGGCAAGTACTATTGCATCCGTTTTTGGATTTCTTCCATTAACTAGTGATTAAAAAATCACAATTAAAATTATTATTTTTATCAAATTTGTTACAAAATTAATAATTTGTATAGTATACATGCACATTTTTTATGTTTATAATTAACAAAATTAATTTTTGATCATGTCATTGGATGAATGCATTTGAAGTCTTATTACAGGAGTGAACCAATTAAAATTTACCACGTTTGTTATTTATATGAAAATTATAAATTGTTTACAATAAATGCAATGAAAACATATAATTTAATGGTTAATGTGAAAATTAAAGAGTTTTATTTTTCAAAAAAAATTATTAAAATATATACTATTACAATATACCACATAATATAATATTGTAACTTTATTGATCATATATAAATTAAAAATATATTAATAAAATATATTAAATTATAATATAAAAACTATATTATTAATACAAACATATTAAATTAATTAAATATAAACTTATATTTATTTATATATTATTGATCGTAAAATTAATTTTATTAGATTTTGATTAAATTTTTCAAAAGTGTATATTTACACTATATATATATATATATATATTTAGCAGAAGGATATCTAGGTGCATTAGTGTATTTATCTAAAACTATTTTCTACATTATTTATTTATAGCTTTAACCTTTTCCATGACATTATTTATTTATATATCTTCTTAAAATAAATATTAAAAGAAATTAATTGTAATGGAAGTTACAATTATACTTAACATGCAAAGTTCAACTCTAAACATTAAAACAAATAAAGAATGTTGAATGTTGTATTTGTGTAATTTAGTTCAAAGAGAGAAAAATAAAATAAATACAATAATATATATTTTAATATACTGATTTGTTTTCTTTTTTATATCCACTAAATTTTCATACGAATATATAAAATTCATAATAATGATAATACTAATCTTAACCTTCTATTTTGTGAAACCTATTTTATCCTATTGCGAGCTCTATCTCATCGTATTCCTTATTATCTGCAACTAATTCATTTTTTCCGACAACTGCTCTTGTTCTATTGTACACTTGTTCAGCCATTTTCCCATATTCTACATATTGCTACAATTTTATCGGTATTTTCTTTATTTATTCCAATCTTTTTTTTATGGCTTGTGGTTCTCATCACATTTTGATTAACCAGGTACGCCAAATGATTTTTTTGGCCCGTCTTGAATTTTGGCTATCTGATTTTGAAATCTGTTTCTTCAACAATTTCCTCTTTTCTTAAATTTTTGTAATAAATTATTACATTTTATGGTTTCAATTTATTGTTTAATTCACACTTATGTGTTTTTAAATTGAGGAACTACTGGAAGGTTCGAAGATGCAGTTGTCATTTCTTTTAGTCTCAACAAATTTCTTCCTTTTTATCTTCTATTTTTCTAGGACCAACTAAAACCTAAGCATGACAATGTCCATTGCCATTCTGCAGTGCTCTCTTTATAGTGAGCTAGCTGGTCTTTTAAGTTTCTTGGTCTTAATAACAAAATTCAATTTCTAACCCATCCTCTTTTCTACCAACTTGCTAAAAAGTAAGAGCTTGTATTTTGAAGGAAAAGATTCAAAATAATCCTCTTCCATAAAAATAAAACTAAGGCCCTTCAGAAGACCTCTCCCTTAATAGGAGAGTGAAGTACTAGAGTTTCCACTGCTGGCGCTTCTACAAATAATATAGAGGAACCATTAAATAATCTTTATTAATAGAGAGAAAAGAAAATAAAGCTTATTAACAGAAAGTAAAGAAAATACAGTGTCTTGTTTTGTTGTTAGTCCCTTCCATTTTCATAAAAGGCTGCTCTGATTTGATACTGGCTAAACATAAAAACAGGGAAACTTTGCTTCCTTTTTCGAGCCAGAAGTTTTCCTTTGCCTTCTTTTTATCTGTAGTCGATAAATTAGATGGGTTTTGGCTCCCTACACTGGGCGGTCTTCTGGAAGTGCAGAAGTTAACATTTTTTTATCCAACGGCATTGGATAATCTATGCAGATTCTTATTTTCTCTTTTGTTTCTGTAATGGACACCCCTGAATGCCCCAAAAAACTAAACCCACTGCTGAAAGGAATTATGTCAAACAGTTTGCATTCAACTTCTTATTTCTCCATTTAATGTTTTAAACCCCTTATAACACTAGAAATCAAACATTTATTTGTTTGTTGTGTTTTGTGCATGGAATAGGAATCATACAACATAAACAAGAAATAAACTACAATAATATGCAAAGTGGACAATGAACTGCTGCTGATAAAATGTTATTTTCAGAATTAATAAAACCAAATACATGGCAGGTTTATCAACTCACTAATTACTCCAGCATTAATGAAATAATACTCCAGCCCATGCTTTCGAATTTGCTGCTACAGTGACGTGAATAGTACTACGTGAATAGTGTCATGTGAATAGTGTCGCGTGAATAGTGCCGTATGAATAGTGCCACGTGAATAGTGCCGCATGGACAGTGCCGCTACAGTACTTTGTCCTTCAATCATTCCACTACCTTCATAAAATCATTCCCTCAAAGCGGCATAAGCATTGGACAAGTAGTGAAGAAGATATGAGTAAAATACCAAATCTGCCTATAGCTGGAAATGCAACTAAACTGCCTGATAATGAAACTGATAACAATGGATTCCAAAGGCCAAACCCCAAGGGAATGACGTCTAGAATGTCACAAGAGAAGATAAACGTCCTCAAATGCCAAGAACGGATCTGCAACTCACACACCAATTTCTTCTCATATTCAACCCCCCTAATGAAGCCACAAACGCTTCCTTTTATTCTATTTCCAAAGGTCGGTTCAACTCTCATGGGCAATGTGGGATAAAAGATGAGCAATATAAACATATATTAAAATATCCCCTTATGTCTCCCTTGGGTACACATCCCCATAAAATAAATATTAAAGTAACACTTTAATACTTTACAATTAAATTAAATGTTACTTTAATAAAACTTCAGGCATTAAAAAGTATTAGCAATCGGACTCCGAATAATGCAAGTGATAGCTCGTCGGAAAGCTCTCACCGAAGAGTATCAAATCCAATCACCAAAACTGGCCTCCACTGTGTCCTGTTGACTTACTAAAAATAGTAAGTATGCCTGAAACTGAGTAAATCAACTTCATTTTGGCCCAAACTGGAAATGACTAGGCCAAAACACTCCAGGATCCCCTTAAACCCTTCGTTAGCCCTCGGGACCATGTAGAACAAGGCTAACGCACACACGCTTGGTCAACTGCTAAAGTGGGGACATTACAATTTCACCTTTGTTTATTTTATATATTGCTTAAACGTATTGTAAGGCTCAGGAGCTATGGAAAAAATGGGGCCGAGGATATTTATGGCATTTTGATTTTTGCAGATTCTTCTTCTTGCTTTAGTTTCTTCTGTGTTTTTCATAATATATGCTTTATCATATCATAAGTCGTAATGCCCATCATTAGATGCCTAGAGAAATTCTTTAGGAGCTTCTCAACCTTGAAGTAAGAAGCTTTAAAATTCTGTTGGAGATTATTTTTTTTAAAGATAATAGTATTGTAATCTAGGATAGTGTGCAGTGCTTCTTTTTTGTATAACTTATTTTATGGTTTTTTCTAAACATAATTTTTTACCATTTTATTCAGTATTTGGTCTTTTTTCTGTGTTTTAATACTCAGTATTTGGTGTTTATCTTTCTTTCAGTAGTATTTCTTAACAACTTAACTTCTCTTTTATTGACTTTATTTTTTTGCAATGACCTGTTCATTTCGTTGAGTTGTTTTGTTTTTTAGCTTTGCAACATAGCAGTTGTTTTGTATTTCAAATCTCATTATTAATCTAGTATATTTTGTTAAATTGGAACAGTGTTATAACACAGTCTCAGTCATACAATACAAGTTGTTTGATTGACTTTACACATTCCAAGTAAGTGCAATTCTTTTTACCCTTACTAGAATTGTTTAATACTGCTAAAATGACCAATATTATTAATGTTGACAGTTATACAATAGTTCAAATTGCACACAATATGCATGAAAGTGGGTAAAAAATAACTATCTCATTTTTAGCATGTATGAAAGTACATTTGTTTGAACGTATATGAAAATATTTTATTTTTTTATATTTTCCAAACTGAGAATTTTACCCCTAGCATTTTGTACTAGAACCTATCCTATGAATCTTCTCCTTTCCTATCTAGAGTCTCTGAGCTAGGTTCAAGGGCATCTGGACTGATTCGTGGATTCTTAAACATCAAACAATTTAATATCAAGCTAATTTTTGTTAATAAAATAAGAAAAATATTTAATAAACGTGAGTTTTATATTCATACAATTAGATGAAAATAGTTTTATACAAAATATAATTATTTATCTTTTTTAATATAAATTAATTTAAAAACAGTTATTAACTAAATGTTAAACTATTCAATATTTAAAGACAATACTATTTTTTAATAAATCATATCCTCAAAAATTGTATCATATACCTATTAGGTAGAAGAAAATTTAAAGCAAAATCCCTTTTCATTTTCTTTCATTTCATAATTTATCATGGAGATCATGCCAAACTTGTTTTATTGAATCTATTTTTTTGTCATTCTCTAACACACCATAATGTACAAGAATGAACTAAAGATGAGCATCCCCACGTATTTTTTAATTTTAAAATTTTATATATTATCAATATTTTAAAAATATATAATTAAAAATATCAATAAAATTATTTTTCTTAAATATAATTATAAATTTTTAAAATAAAATAATTTATATTCATTTTCTTCTTGTTTTTTATGTGAAGTTATCTTGGAATCATCTTTTTTTTAGGAATATTAATGGATGCAATAAATTAGTGAGAATCAAAGATTAAAATAAGTTGATTAAATTTTGTAATTTGTATATTTTTATAATTTATTTCAAAATATTGAATAAATTATTTATTTATTGAATTAGTATGCTACAATATTCCTAATACAAAGTAAGTTACTTATAATTGGTTAGCTTTTTTAATTCATTTTAACATTATTAAAAGTTCATAATGTATCATATTGATCTATTAAAACTATTATAACTATTTGATACTAATGCTCATATTATATATACAATAATATTAATCATATGTAATAAAAAATATAGTAAACGATTATTATGAATAAAACTAAATTAATATCTTTAAAATATAATTAACATATCTATTAAATAAAAGTAAGATTGCCTTAATTTTTAACCTTTTCAATTGTTTATAAATTTAAATGTGCATAATTAAACTCCTTTAACATTTTTGCACTCTTTTTTATCCTTCTCTTATACTCCTCTATGTTTACAGATATGATAATCAAATGATATATTAATATATTTTTGTAACATGAAAATTATAAAGAAATTATAGGAAATATCTTAATAATAAAATTTAAAAATTGAATTGTCTAGCTAAGAAATTTCCATATGACTGTTGCAAATTTGATGGACGGGTAATATTTTAATGTTTAAAAGAATATAATAGTATATTATTGTAAGCTATTTTTATGACTTTGGAACAATTTCTTATACCTGGATTGTTATATATTTTTCTTCTTATTGTACAATTCTTTTGAGAATTACTTTTTAATTGTACAAGATTATATTTATTCAGAATTAATTACATTACAATCCTGATTCATACTTCTATTAGAAAATCATTTTTAATTGAAACTATTTTTAAACATAAACTCTGAAAACCTTTATTGATGGTGCAGCACACATATTACATTGATTTGGAAAATAAATACAATCAAATAATAAAAACACCCATAAACAACTAAATACGCCAGATAAAAATGGAAATACAATTGATGGACCCTACAAGCTAAGAAGAATACCTACAGATCTGATGAAATCTAAGGGCATGGGCAAATGGTTAGACAATTTCTAGCCTTTGACATAATTTGGAAAACACCTAGGCATATGTTCAACTCTCCACTATCTAAATCTATATAAATTATAGGGTTGACATAGCCATTTCTTTCATGAATCAGCCAGATATAATCACCCCCACAACAAATCACTTCATAAGGGAAAGATGGGGTAGTACAATTGCTCCATGTTCAGATCTCCACTTCAAACCCAACTCATCAAACTTATAAAAAATCAAAGTATATGTAGATGTTGGGAGATCCTTTTTCCTTTTACATACCATTGTTATTTTGCCCCTGTACATAACAATTCCCAAGGCCCGGTGCATTATGCCCATTATCCCCAAATTGTAATGAAACCTACCTCTATTAGCTCCATTCAGATCGTATGTCCCCATGCTTGCTCCGTGCTGAGAAAAACAATAGATTTTTTCATTTTGCACAAAAATCTTGGGGAATATTTTAATTGTCATGCCTAGTCCCCTAACTTTTTCTGCCACATTAACACTTTTGATTTCCCATTCATGTGCTGCAGACCTGTAAAATTAGTTTTTATTATCTAATCTCTATGTAACTTATAATTTGAGTTTTTATTCAATCCTTGTTTTTTTCTATAATTTTCCCATATGGCCCCTCATTCACTACACCCCTTGCTTCCTTATTTCCTTCTTTGTATATATGGTTTATAGTTTTGTCTTCAAAGTATTACAATAAGTTTACTACTCTTCCTAGCATAGAATTTAATTTCCAATTAGGTGTCCTTCCAATTCTAATTGTATTAATTATTATTTTTTAATCTCCTTCAATTTCTAAATTTTTAATCCCTAAATCCTTACATAAATTTTGTCCTTCAATTAGGGCTTCTATTTCAACTATGTTATTTGAAACCTTTCCTATTGGTCTTGCTAATTTGGCACATAATGTGCCATCCCAATGGTCAATGATGCACTCAATACCTGCATTTATGGGATTTCCACTTCATGCTCCATCAAAATTCAATTTATAGATGACATTTGATAGATTGGTATTGCAAAAAAAAAAAACTACTTTTAGCATCATTTCTTTGCCAACAATAGATAGCGACCTTCCCTTCCAAGACATCATCTTCTAATCCATTCTATTACATATTGGGTCCCACATCCTATTTGTTGTAATTCTCTTATCCAACATAAGTCTTAAGTATCTTCTTGGTAGGTTTCCTTTTTTGAATCCTAATATGTTGCACATTTTAAAATATTAGAATTCACTATTTACGGTAAGATTTAAACTATTTAATTTATAAACATAATAAAAATATAAATATAAATTATAACCTGTGTGAGGTGGGGCACACCATTTTTTTAGTTCTTCTCTTTTTTTCATTTATTTGATGCTAGTTTCTTATTTTTTATTTAAAAATATATGTAATAATATTCATAATTATTATTTTTAATAGTTAAAAAAAAAAATCTTTAAAAGAAAATAAATTTCACTCATTTGTTAGTTATCCATTATCTTATGCAATTAATTGAAATTTCCTTAATCATAGACTATTAGCTAGTTTTGACTTAAGTTTAATTAAAATACAAATTTATATTTTACTAGTATATTTGTTAGAATGTAATTTTTGCCATTCAATTGAAAATATTAAATAAAAATAATATATATTAACATTATATAATCTTTTAAGATAAATTATTGTAATTTTTATCTTTGCACAATATCAATTCCTTTGTATTTCAAATATCATGATTAATCTAGTTTATTTTGTTAAATTGGAACAGTAATACACGAGAATCACACTCATACAACACAAACTGTTCGGTTGAATTTACACATTCCAAGTAAGTGCAATTCCATTTACCCTTACTGCACTTGATCAATATGGCTAAAATGACCAATCTTATTAATGTTGAAAGTTATACAAAACTAAAAAAGGAAAACACAATTGATATTGATACTATTTTGGCAAATGAGAACTTGTTTAGACTAGAACCATTTAATTATATTGTCAGAGATTGCTTGTTTGATAGTATTGAAGTTTTGCTTCATTTTTGTTATACCTCAATTGAACTTCAAAATGGTTTTATTGACTATTTCATCTTGTTAGTGTCTCAAAATGATATAAACACCTTGCAAGCATTTCAATTTGAATTACAACCAGCTATATTGCAAGAGTTGCATGGCTTACAAGATGGAACAAACTATCTTTGTAAAATGAGGTTATCTGCTTCGCCTTCTCTACCAAAGAAACAACGAGGACTTTGAGGAGATACATTCTATATACGATGGCTATGTAAGTGGTTAAACATATCAATTGCACTATGGTCAACAACTAAGAAAAATAAATATTTACACTTCAACAAATCAAATACACAAACGTATTCTATTTTATTTTATGACGAGTATCCTCTATGTGGTCATTATGAACCATTAATTTGCAAGAAAACTAGTATAAGTTACACCAATATAGTGCCAAAATACCTTTCAAAATTTTGCAAAACATTACAAGTATGTTTGTTAGATATTGAACAACTAATAATGATTCATGGTCTACAAAATAAAGAACCACCAACAACAAATTGTGGTGAAATTATGTTTAATGCAATATGTAAATTATTGGGTGGCGAATTTGACACTCAATCTTTAAGATTGTACATTGCACAATCAATTTGCAATGTAACAAAACATAATCATAACAATACAAACAACATACATAATTACTTAACACAAAACTTACTGCCACAAGTCTCATCCATTACTAATTGGAAAGATTATATTATGTGATTGGCGATTCCTTATGAAAAAGGTAAAATAGAAGGTGGCACTTTTTGTCTACAATGGCTAGCAACAATTTTTAGTACGAAGATAGTTTTATGGTGCTCAGCTAGTGGACAAGTCAAACACGTCTTTGATATGGAAAATGATATCAACAAATCATTCAACATTATATCATTTGAAATAGAAAACTCGCACATACACTATGAACCACTTCATCCAACACATGTTATGACACCAATTGTTAAAAAAAGAAAATTGCACACAATCTCTTGTAAAACTAATCAATTAGTCTATGAAAACAATATAAAGAAAAATACAAAAAAAATCCCTGCATGAATTAAAAAAACATTAAGAAATAATGAAAAAAAAGAAGTGACTAATAATCTCAATTTTCAAAATCACATGAAACATAAACAAAAACACTTACTAACCATTGATATTGCTTTGAAAAATAAAAATTTATTCAGGTTACAATCATTCTCTTACACCGTAGGAGATTGCATATTCGATACTCTTGAAGTATTACTTCATTTCTGTTATAATTCAAACGACTTGAGAAAATGGGTTATAGATTACTTTTCTTCATGTGTGGAAAAACACGATATTGATGCATTGCAAGTATTTTCATATGAATTGCACCCAGATATCTTAAATGATTTTCATGGTATACATGATGTTACTACTTATTTAGGTAAAATGAGATTGTCAGCATCACCAACAATTCCATATACAAAAAGAGGATTATGGGGTGATACGTTTTGTATCAAATGGCTTTCCAAATGGTTAAACATATCGATTGCATTATGGTAAACTACTACAAAGAAAAAATATCTACATTTCAATAATAAGAAACACAAACATACATATTCTATTCTATTTCATGATGAAAACCCAATTTGTGGTCATTATGAGCCTTTGATTTGTAAAAAAACTGGTGTACCAAGTCAAGTGTCATCAAAATACTTGACAGATTTTTGTACATCATTACAAACCTATTGGGAAAATATTGCACCTGACATAGCAAAAAAAGGTCTTCAAATGAAGACTATTGCAACAACAAATTGTGGGGAAAGTCTCTTCAACAGTATACAATACTTGATGAATGAAGAATTTGAAACTCAATGTTTACGCCTATACATTGCACACTCTTTCAGCAATTCAATGAAACAAAATTTGTCAAACTTAAAGTATTATTTGGATCGTTACTTACAAACACATATTACGCAATCAAATATATCCAATGCAGATTGGAAGGACTACATTATCAAATTAGCAATGTCATATTGTCATAGCAAAGTTGAGGGACGAGACTTTTGCTTACATTGGTTGTCAAAAATACTAAAAATCACAATCAATTTATGGTCGCCAATAACTAAATAAATTATACACATTTTCAAAACTGAAGAAAATATAGAAACCATATTGAACATTATATCATTTGAAACAAATACTACACATGTACATTACGAACCACTAGTACCAATAAAAAAAATAGAAGCAATGGAATTAAACCATCAAAAATCAAAATTATATGATATGGAATCAATTAATAATGGACTTACAAAACAAACTCTAAAAACACCTCCATCAATAATTAGTGACATCATTGACAAGACAACAAGTAAACCAATAACTTGTAAAATAAAACTACATCGCCTAAAACAAATAATAGTACCCAAAACCCAAAAAAAGAAAAATCTCTTCCTAGAATAGAAAAAAATAAAACTAAGAACCTGACAACAACATATTTAGCAGCAATTAAAGATACACCACAACATGAATGCTACATTTGCAAACGATTAGACTTCTCTCATAAATTGAAAAAGATAAATGAAAAAGAACAACAGATGTACCTAAAATTCACAAATACTAATCATATAGACAACATCGTAAATGTATGCAATCATTGTAAAGTAATGTTGCACAATGGTAAGTTACCATCCTTTGCCACTCCATCATTTATAAGATGAAATAAGTGTCTTCCTTCCTTGTCATCTTTATCTGAACTTGAAGAAAGACTAATATCACCACGACTTGCTTTTGCATAGATAAGGCAATGGGGACACAAACGATCACAATTTGGATTAACAAGGTCAGTTATTAAGGTTCCCACAAATATAACCATAATGCAAAGATTGCTACCTCGACCAATAAATGAGACAACCATAATTGCTATTACACTAAAATGAAAACTAGAATACAAGACACTATATCAAGTCGGAATTGTTCGACCTGAACTAATAATGAAATCATTAAAACTCTTATCCGAAAAGAAATTGTAAAAAGAAGAAAATGTTATAATAGACAAAACTTGGCAAACAAAATTAGAACAAGACAATACTATTTCCAAAACAGAAGACATATATACGGACACTCACTCAAATATTGAAGATATAGAATCTAGCAATGAAATAGAAATCAAAACTGATACACTTGTACATGGATTTACAAAATCTCGATCTATTTATGACATGAACGATAAAATTATTGAAATAGCACCTGTTGAAGGAAATCAACCACTTGGTATTTTCAAGGATAGATATGCAGAGGAAATGAACTTTCCTACTCTATTCTTTGGTGATCCACAAGACGAAGACATAACAAAGAAATACAAATACCAAAAAATTGCACAATGGGAGGTTCTACACTCTAGTGGTGACTTTGCATCACACACCACTAATATTTGTTTCAAAGCAATAAAGATTATCATTGACAAAATTATGTCAAGTATATCAATATGAATTCGTAAGGGTCAACTAAAAGGATGCACCCTTCTTGCAAAAGACGTTAAAAATAAGCCAAACTTAGACAAAATTCTAAAATCAAACATTGGATACATGGATTTCAAATATATCCGTATATCTCCAAATTATCTACATCAAACAAAAAAAATAAAATATCAATGATTAGATAACTTGGACCTCCAACATTCTTTTTGACATTTTCAAGTGCAGAACACATGTGGAAACCATTAACATCGGCAATCACAAAATTATACCAAAATCACCCAACCAATGGATACACTAAGCAATAAATGGAACATGACATTGACTACCTTATTCAAAAAATTATTGTCATTTGTAGCCGTTATTATAGACATAAAATAAGTTGTCTAAAAAAACTACTTACTACAGATGATACAATTCTAGGTCATGTGAAAGATTTCTTTTTCATTACTGAATTTCAAAATAGGGGAAATGAACATGATCTTGCATTGATATGGATTGCAAACGCTCCAATATATGGTATATCAGAAAAATTAGAAATTCAACAATTTGTAGACAACTATATCACATGCAACACGAAAATACTAAATCCACAACTTGCTAAACTACATTGACACTATCATACAAGAAGTTGCAAAAAAAATAAAAGAACACATTGTCAATATAATTACCCTCTCCCACTAATGTGAACCACAATAATACTTGAACCAATAGAAACAACCGACGAGAAAATCATAAGTAATGCAAATAAAATATTTAAAACTATACAAGAACAAGAGTATGACGAAACAATTACATTTGAAAGTTTCTTGGCCGTAATACATATATCTGAAAATGACTACATAAAAGCAATACAATCAACACTGACAAAACCAACAATATTCCTGAAAAGACATCCAACAAATATTTGGAATAATAGTTTTGCAAAAAAAATGCCCCCATTATGGGAAGCAAACACTGATGCACAATTTGTTTTCAATGCATATGCAGCTGCAATGTATTGCTCATCATACATGACAAAAGTAGACAAGTCTATGACAAGAACATTTAGAAAAATAAGGAAGGACCACGAAACAACAAAAATTGATGCCATACAAATGATTCATCGTCTAGGAAATACTTTTCTTAACCTTCAGCAAATGTCTACCCAACTCGCAATGCACATAATCTTATCACTACCCCTAAATTCAAGCTCTTGACCATGTGTATTTATAAACACATCTCCGCAACAAGACCGTACTTTCATTCTAAAATCAAAATCGCTACTAAGCACTGAGCCCAATGAGTCAAGTGAAATAATGTGTAAATCACTTATAGAACACTACATGACTCGACCAATTGAATTGAAAGACATTTGCCTAGCCCAATTTGCATCACAATATAAAATTATTAAAAGAAAAATAGTGAAGTGAAACAAATTTACTATAATTAGATTTATTAAGTATAACAAGCACCTCGATTACGAAAATTATTATTGTATCTACCTTTTCAAAATGATGAAAATACAATAACAAATGGGTTCACAACATTTCAAGAAGCATATAATCACTATGAAAATGAAATTAAAGAAAATGAAAAGAATTATACATACAACTTCAATTCAATATGGGGAGATATAGACAATGCCATTGAACAAGTTCAAGCAGATGAGCTTGAAAATGAAAATCATTCCAACAAACAAACAAAAAATAATACTAATATAGAAACATATGACATCACTTCAAACTTATCATACTTACAAAAAAACCCTCATATGAATAGATTTGATATGGGCTTTCAAATTGTAAAAAATCCAAACCTTTTTGACAACAATATATATTATAAGCTAAGACAAAACCTAAATAGAGAACAACAAGCTATTCTAAAAGACATTGCAATTAAAAAACAAAATGACAAACACAAACCATTGTACCTTTTTCTCACAGGTGGTGCAGGAATAGGCAAGACTTTCACCGCAAAAGCAATTTTCCAAATGTTATTGCGAGTATACAACTCCACCCCATTCTCGAATCCACTAAAACAAAAAGGTCTTATCATGGCTTACACAGGAAAAGCAACATTCAATGCAGGAGGAACAACAATCCACTCAGCACTACTAATGCCCTTCAACAAATCCACATTTACTCTGCTTAGCAATGAAACAATAGACTCTTTGCAAAAACATTACGAAGAATTACAAGTATTGCTTATAGATGAAGCATCCTTAATAGGCAGTCATTTTCTATATTCAATTGACAAAAGAATGAGAGAAATAAAACATAGCCCAACAAATTTTTTTGGTGGTGTTGACATCATATTTAGTGGATACTTTTACCAAGCACAACCAATACAAGACAATTACATGTTTCAATCTCCTATAGTGAACAATGAAAAACTACCATACACTTTTTGGACAGATATGATAACATGCTATGAATTAAAAACAACAATGCGCCAAAAAAATGAAAAGTTCATTTCAATTCTAAACAAAATACGAACTAATTCACAAAGTGATACTGATATAGAATACATCAATAATACTTGCTATTGCAACCCGCCTAATGATCCAAGATTTCCATATCTTTTCTACACAAACAAATCTGTACAACAACACAATAACAAAATGTTATCAATTGTAAAAAGTGAACCAATCATTATAAATGCAACCGATGAGGAAGAAGATAATTATGGAAACACAACAATGCATAAAAAAAAGAAGTCTACCACAACAAATAACACTTAAAATCAACATGCTTGTCAAATTATATGCAGGAAACTATGACATAAATGATGGACTCGTAAATGGAGCTGATGGAATTTTTAAAGCATATACAACTATAAACAAAACTAAAGTAATCTAGATTGAATTCAATGAAAAAAATATTGGTCTAAGTCAAGCATCAAAATTAGGACATTTGTTCACTGACAACATTTCAAAACAATGGGTACCAATACTACGAATTGCAAGGCCCCTATCCATTAAAAAAAATATGACAAAAATAACAATTTGAAAACAATTCCCCATACAACTAGCATGTGCACGAACAATTCACAGATCACAAGGACTTACATTAGACAAACTTGCATTTGATCCATTTCGAGTCAATGGTCATGGACTAGTATACACTGCATTGTCATGTGTTTGAGATATACAGTCCCTATATTTACTTACTCCACTAACACAAAAAATTTTCAAAATACACACTAAAATTATTAACGAAATGCATCGTCTACGCACAGAAGCAAAGTGAGAATTCACAATCCCAAAACATATAAATGACACAAATTTAACAACTATTATCTCGCTAAATACAAGAACATTAAACTCGCATATCGATGATATTACCAACAACTATGATCTATTAGATGCTGATATAATATGCCTACAAGAGACACATAACCCGCAACTCACTGCTTTGCAAAAAATCAAACAATTTCAATCAATTACAATGTACCGTCATCATGGAATTTTGACTTCAACTAAAAAACATATACAAATTACACATTCACAAGAATACTATTCAAATACAATTGAAATCCTACAAACAGAACTACTAATATCTAGCATTCTATTTCATTATTCAACTTGTACTCAACACCAAATACAAGAGTCTCATCAATTATAAGCATTTTTCGACACAATGAATATTACATTTTTGCTAGACAAAAATAGTTTCTTACAAGAATCACTAATTGACCATGCCTGGTCAAACATTAACAAAACATATTACAAAATCTACAAAACAAATGCATACTGGAGTGATCATAATTGCATATGTCTAATTCTCGACTTATATAAAAAGCAAACAACGTAAGTACCTTAACTTTGACTTTATAATTGATGCATCCATAATTATTAATTTTTCTCTTTTTCCAGCTCTTTACAAACTACCACTTACTCTTGCCATGCTGCAGGTATGAAGGCTAACAAAAGGATTGAAGACACTAAAAAACAAATAGAGGGACAACAAGTAAAGATGTAAGTATTTTGTAATTCATACAATTTTCATACACAAACATTTGTTAACAAACATATCATCACTATCATAAGCAATGGTACTATAAATCAGTCCTTCTATTACCTTGTACAATTATAATAAATGTATAGTACTTGTAACTGTACACACTAAAATATGCACTTCTATGAACCATTACATGCAAGGTTGCTCAAGAATGAGGCCTCACAAAGCGGCTCATAGCTCTCTATGCATGGAGTTGCAAGGGACTATGAGTTTTGCTCTCAGCTAGAGCTACAAGAAGGTGACCTTGCTATTCAACCATACAATGAGAGATTCAAGTGAAGACAAGGGCAAAAGTGCCAATATCTCCAAGAATCTAATATGAAATGCAATGCAATGCAACTAAAATGAAGATGCAAATGTGCAAGCTATGCTATGAAAATGGAAGTGCAAACTAAGCTATGAAAAGAAGTACAATAGATTCCAAGCCCCTAATTAAGCTATGTGAGATCTATTCTATTGCATAAAAGGAAATCTAATCTATGATGCCATGAATGTAACTATGAAAGCAAAACTATTATGAAATGCAACTAAAATGTCAAGGCTTCAAAGCTTGAGTGTCTTCAAAGAGAGCTCCAAAACCTGCAGCATAACAATGGCATAAAATATGGATATATATCTATATGCAAATGAAGAAGAGAGCTCTCCTTTTATAAGAAATGCAAAGGAATGGACCATGGAGATTAAGAGGCAAAAGTCTCAATCAACGATGGAGCTTGAAAGATGAGCAATCTATGTGCACAAGTATCCTCCAATGAGAAAATAGGAGTTGACTTTATGTCCATATGAGACAAAAAGTGCTTTTCTCCTTTTTATAAAATAGGAATAATGCTTTATTTGTGCAACTTAGGATAAGAGGAAAGTGGGGCTTTTTATTTAATTGAAAGGGGAGGAAATATTCCTTTTAATTAAATAAAGACTTAAGATAAATGGTTAGCCCAAGGATAAAAATCCAATATATGATCGAAACTAAGATTTGATCAAGAAATTGATATTGTTGAAAATATTGATTATTGATCAAAATGATTCAGGGTTGATAAATCAAATAAATGGGGCCCAAAGTCTAGGCGACCATTTTTGGGTGCATACATTTGCCCCTCTTTGACTAATGTGTGATCGATCTGGGAACACATGCAGTCAAAGAATGAAGTTGAAATGTAAGATCGATCTGGGATCACAAAACAACTCAGATGTGAGGTCGATTCAGGATCACATCCAGACAAACATAAATAAAAGCTTAGACCAACACCGTCGCTGCTAGGTGCAAATCAAGCTTTAGACAAAACTTATCACCGTCACTGCTAGGCAATAATCAATGTCTAAAACTGAGAGATAAGAATCTCGAGTTTTGAGCAAAAGTTCACAAAAGATGTCTGAATCAAGAGAATCAAGCGATTGGGGATGAGAATCCCATAGGTACTGCCCCCTCGGAATCGAAATCGAAATCAGGTAGAGGAGAGACAGCAAATGGATAAAGATTTGATCAAATCATAATCGAATGTAAGGGTCAAATAGGTAAACCATTAGGCAATAGAACATGCCCCAGCCTGACTGGAAAGATGTAGTCAACGCGAGAAATGAGGGAATGAAATGGCTATGAATGAAAGACTAGAAGTTTGGAAGACATGAAAAGGAAGGAATGACGATGCCCCAGCAAAGATTAAAAGATTAGGCCTCAAAAGATCAGCGAACTGCGCAGAAGGGGGGGAAGAATTTGAAACGCGATTTTGACTATGAAGATGATCTCGGATTTCAATTTCGAGTCCGAAAATGGATCCAGGACGTCGAAATTAGCTAGGGGTGCAATTTTTGCGCAATTCCGAGGTGTTTTGAAAATTAGGTCAAAAAGTCAAAATGCTATAAAAGGGGTCAAAATATCATTTTTAAAAATCATTTGTCTTTTAGTGATTTGAGAATTTCAGAGCTTTAGAGAGAGAAAATGGCTCAGCAAGCAGGAGTTCCCGTCCACAGGCATCGATTCGAGCGCGCCCGGTTGCATAACCGGCCACCACACTATCCTGCCCCGGTATGTTTTCGAAAAACTCGAGCTTTTTAGTCATTTTTAGCATTTAATAGCTTCTTTTAGCACGTTTTTTTCAAATTTTAAATTTCAAAATTTTGTGCTGAGCGAAATATCGCGCGATACTTTAGAAGTATCGCGCGCTTTGGGGAGAAGTATCACGCGATACTTCGCGTGCCCCAAAAGTATCACACGCTTTAGACACCAGTATCGCACGATACTGGGCGAAAGATCGTGCGATACTGGGCGAAGTATCGCTCGACATAAAGTTTATCGCCCCACTATAGGGAGAAGTATCGCACGATATTTCTCCAAAAAAAAATATCGCCCAGTTGAAAAATTTGATATTTAATGCATTTTTGAGCAAAAATGACATGGGTCTAGACAATGTTACATTTTTAAGATGTTTTATACTGAGTTTTTTTGGACATCCATCATAATATGTACTAACAACGGGCTTGGTTTTGGCTTGCAGGAGGTTTTTCCGGCGCTCATTATCAGAGCGCCGAAGGTGACTGGGTTGCGGTGTGTCTGAGATCTGGATGATCTGGGCAATGCCGATATCAAGGCTATGGGATTCCGGTATCTGTTGCGGTATCCGTATATCAGAGCAGATCATGGGTTGTTGACTGCGCTGGCCGAGAGATGACACAGCGAGCACAACACCTTCCACCTTCCTACAGGCGAGGTATTCATCACACTGGAGGATGTCTATAGGATCCTTCGAGTTCCATGCCACGGAGAGCCTGTAAGTATAATCATGTTTTTAAGATAGTCATGTAAAATGTAATGTTTCCAAAAGATGAAAACTAACATGATTTATGTGTTGTCACAGGTATACTATGATCAGGATGTCACTGAGGGGCGTCGGTTGATTCAGGAGATGTTTCAGGATGTGACCATCCTAGACAAGCATGTCAGTTGGGAGCGACTGCTTGATGACTTTGGCCGAGATTATCCGATGCCATGTATTGTGGCATCGATCATTTCACAGATCCTGATGACCGATCGCAGTCAGAAGGGATTCCCGCTCGGATGGGGCAGGCTACTGGTAGACTTGGTAGGCAGGCCCCGACGGATGGCATGGGGGCCTGCGATCCTAGCAGAGATGTATCATGAGCTGCATGAGATCGTCTACAGGGACGGTCAGACATGGGCATGTGGTGCCATCCTGGCACAGGTATGGGCATGGGAGCACATTGCTGTGGTGCGCCCCAGGGTTCAGCCGAGGGAGAGGAGGTACCCCTTTATTTACAGGTACATCGGGTTTATATCACATACCCATTCAGGGGATGTGACCTATTATCGGCGGATTCTGGATGAGATAGCCTCATTCACATGGAGGCCGTACAGGGAGGTTGAGGTTTGGGGGGATGCCGCAGATGAGCTGAGTTATATGCTGTGCAGTCGGCCACTGGTAGGTCGATATGCAGAGATTGTAGAGAGATTCTGCATCACTCGGGTATGGCGGCAGTTTGGGAGGCAACAGCGAGTCTCGACAGAGACTACTACATATGCCAGGGCCAGAGACGAGGAGGGTCATGGGTGGCTACCCATGTTGGATTATCAGCAGGCTGTCGCAGAGACAGCAGCTATCAGGGGCGAGCCTTGGGATTATTTCCCAGATGTGGCAGACGCAGGGGCTGATGGAGCCTACAGAGCAGAGTGGCGGAGGGTACCATTCCCTCGATTTACAGTACCAGATGCTCAGGTGCCAGCGCCGGGGGAGAGGGAGGAGACGGAGGGGATGGAGGAGAGGAGGGAGGAGATGGCGGGAGGGGGAGAGGGAGGAGGATGGAGAGAGGAGAGGGGTCAGAATCAGGTGGTCAGAAACGGTCACGGGGACAGAGATCAGCCACTCCTGAGGAGGAGGCGAGACCAGCTCGCCGGCAGGCAGAGGTACAGCAGGAGCAGCCTGCGGGGGGAGAGGACCTGAGAGCCCAGATACAGGCTCGGGAGACCAAGATACAGCAGCTGCGGACCACTATAGCTGTGAGAGATCAGTAGCTCCTGGATCTGAGGGCAGAGCGGGATCAGCAGATAGCTGATCTCAGAGCAGAGATAGCACGTCGTGAGGCGATGGCACAGGCCGAGGCATTGGAGCTACGACGGGAGTCAGCGAGAGCTGTTTACTATCACAGGTTATATCTATAGGCCGTCCCAGAGGGTGAGAGAGCACCATCATACTCTCAGCGGGCAGGGGTATCAGACGTGGTACTCGATAGGAGAGCCATGCCTCCTCCACCACCACGAGTTCCTCACGAGGGTGGTAGCGAGTCTTAAGGTTAGGTTTTTAGATGTTTGAGACATATTTTGAGACTTTTGATCCAGATTTTGGGATCTCATATTGTATATCATGATATTTATTGATTTATGAGATTACTGGATGTTCGATATATCATGTGTATTTGTCTCACTTGTGATGGATGTATCAGTTTATGTATATTGTCTTGTTATTTTGCTCAAAATGCTTATGTATGTGCTTATGTATGTTCTCTCTCATAGTTGTATGTTTAATTCTCATATGTATGATGTGGACTTATGTTTTTGAAAATGACGGTTTTTGATATAGATATGATGATGTTATTAACCCCTTGTGATGAACAGGAACAGGTTCGAGATGAAAAAGACAAGGAGCGAAAGACATGATCAAGAAGAAGAGAAGGTGAGCGCAGTTGACCGATAGGTCCACGTAGGATGAAAAGGAGAGCTCTCTCCATGTGCAAGGTGCAGAAACTAAACTAACATGAACCTAGAAATGCAAGCTACTATGAAAGTGGTTGACTTGCAAGGTCACAATGCTTATAGACATCTAATTATCATCATTGAGCGTTATTGGTAGCGTCATAAGATCATACAATGCACACTAGCATAACTATGTGGATATGAATATGATCTTTATCAGATAGAAATGTGGGAATCTCACCTAGGCATCAAAGACATGTAGGTCAAGATGACTAATGCAGTGAGATTACCTAAGTTTGATATGGCGAGATTATGCTCGTATCAAGACACATGAAAGTCAGGATAACTAGAAGCATGCACTCGCATAACAGTCAAGGATAATACCTCGTCAACCCATAGTGTCAAGTAAGACTAGCATAAATGCTCATGACAGGTAGGACCAACAAAATATACCCAC
This sequence comes from Chamaecyparis obtusa, assembly GCA_027943335.1. Classification (NCBI taxonomy): domain Eukaryota; kingdom Viridiplantae; phylum Streptophyta; class Pinopsida; order Cupressales; family Cupressaceae; genus Chamaecyparis; species Chamaecyparis obtusa. The sequence goes on along the minus strand of BSBK01007160.1, from coordinate 69,498 downwards.
AAGCAGATAAAGAAAGAAAACATGCTCTCATTCCCTCAGTCTTCTAGCTATGCATCATCGAAAACTTCTCAGGGAGAGACCACTCATCAAAGAAATCCTCATAGACAGCACACAAAGAAAAATAAAGTTATCATATTGTCAGCGAGTTGATTGTTTAAGTGTGTGTGTGTTGGTCATAGAGTCAGACTCTGAGTATCGCATCTGCACATGAGCACTATCGCATTATACTTAGACTATAGGCAAGACATCCGATAAGTGTTAAGAAACACTCAACGCAAGGGTAATGTTGAAAAACACTGTTTGGGGTGGTGTTGAAAAACACCTGTTGTGAAATGCCCCAAGAGACAAACGCACCAAAAGGACCTATGCGAACAGTTATGCCCCCTAGACAAAGACAAAGACCAATTCTAGACCGAGTCAAATAAGGTCAAGGGATGATGGAGAAAGGCTCAGTGTCGAGGATGCATGCTAACAAATAGGAGTGCAAAGGCCTCAAGTAGCGCCTGTTTCCAGGTTTTCACCACTTGGATTTATTGCAATTTTTTCTCTTTTTTTTATTTTTTTATTTTTTATTTTTTTGGATTTTTGAATTTTTTAATTTTTTTGTATTTTTTTAGGACTTTTTATGCTTTTTAGAATTTTTTCAGCATCATATATCAATTTTTTTGGTATTTTTTCAGAATCATAAAATATGTACAAAGAATGCCCCTAGACAGAAATGGGCATCAAACTCCGAAGCAAGATCACATCATGTAGTCCCAATGTCTAGTAAGGTGAGAGACAAGATGGATTAGCAAGCTGGTGACTGAAATGGAGGGAAGAAATCCTCAAGGTCAAACTCCTCAAGAGTACCCAAGCTAGGGAAAAATTATTGTCATGCAAAGCACATTTGGATAAGCAATGAAAGGCCAGCATGGGATAAGCCTCAAAAGTGTAATGAAAAAGAAGGAAAGGATGCAGTCCAAAGGAGTAGACATGTCAAGAGGCTTCATAGCATCATGTTTTACTTTTATTTTTATTTTTAGATCAAGACCAAAGGGGAAAAAGATAGTAAAAGGCTAGAAGGAATGGAGGAAAATAAATATGAAGGCTAAACATGAAAGGAATGAAAGTGAGATCATTGGAAGATAGCTCACAAGATAGCCAAATGTTCGTGTATAGGTCAACATTGTCAAGATCAAAGATGGAAGATGAAATGGATGAAACATGTAGAAGAACTACGCATGACGCCTGATTGCCAGGTTTTCATCATGGTACTTATCCAAGGTGCCACAAGAGAGTGGTTTTCACCATAGGACGAATTTATTTCTCTTTACTTTTGCTACCAAGGTGCCTGTTTCCAAGTTTTCACCATGGCACATTTTCAAATTTTTCATCATTTTTTTGTTTTTTCTCATTTTTTCATTTTTCTATATTTTTGAATTTTATAATTTTTTGGAAGAAAGAAAGCTTTTAGATAATGCTTCTTGAAAGAATAAACCATGATATGCCAAGGATTCAAAATGATATGCTCAAAGATGCTAATAAGAAAAGGGAGATGAAAGAGAAAAATGAAGGATAAGACTTTATATAAAGTGAGTGAGGTTGGAAGATAGGAGGAATAGGCAAATGAGGAAAAATGATAGAAGGTAGAAGGATAATGAATGAAAGGATTGTGAAAAGGGTAGATGGGAAGGAAGGCAAGATCAACATTGACACACACACCTTGAAGGGTGGCGAGAAAAATGGAGGAAACGTAAACCATATTCTAGTCCAAATGTGAACCATATTCTGGTTCATTATTGTTATTTGACTCCTCAAAGAGTGGATTGGTGTACTTGTTATAATTCTCAAATGTGAATGAAGGAATACGAGAAGGAATATGATGAATGTTTAGCAGAGGTTGTGGTTTAGGCACATGGAATGAAAGATCATTTTTGGAAGAAGATGAAGTGGAAGCCTTTGGAAGCTTGAATGTCAACTTCACTTTTTGTTCAATATTAGACTCTTTCAAGAGAGACTTTGGAATCCATATAGCCTTAGGCTTTTCATTTATTTTTGATGATTTAGAGAGAATATCTTCAATAATGGATTTTGGAACCCATACTTGTCTTGTAGTTTTCTTTTTAGATATCTCTTTTGACTTTATATATCCATGTCGATTAGAGGGGACATGGTGATCTTCTTTTTTTGATGGATTCTTATATTGCTTCTTTTTCTTGTATTGAGCATTCAAGTTACTTCCAAAAGACTTGGGTCTTGTGGAAGAAGAAGGAAAATACGACTGGTTTAGATGGGTGGGTGGATGAAAAGGCTTCAAGGGTATGTATCTATGTTGATCTTGAGGAAAGATATGAGATGGAGGGACGTAAGGACCCAAGATGGATGACGAATTAGGAGAATTAGGAGGGGAAAGTGAAGGGACATAAGGACCCAAGATGGAAGGAAGATGTGAAGATCTTGGTAGTGGTGGAGGAGGTCCAAGGATGGAAGTGGAAGATGCAAAAGGATAATCAATAAGTTCATCAACATCTATATGACAACCAAGGATATCAGCATCTTTAGAGTGAGCATTAGAGTTTTCAACAGGATCATGCACATCTTGAATAAGAGCAACTTCTTTGACATGATCATTCATAGCTTGCCAAGATTTAGGAAGAGAAGAAAGTGGAAATGAACATGGAGTGGTAAAACAAGAAGATGGAAGACTTTGATCTTGACAATGATTGTTGGGTAGCATAAGCGTATCAACTTTCTTTTGATTTTCAATAGGCTTAACATCAGAAGTAACAACACCATTTTTAATAACCTTAATGGAAGTATCATCTTTGAAAAGCGCAAGTGTAGTAAGGTTATTTTGATTATCAATAAGCTCAACGGTGTAAGTAGTAGCTTGATCTTGCTTAGAGGAAGAATTAAGACATGGTGGAATGAATGGGGAAGGGTGTAAAGGATCAAAAGAACCATGAAATGGATAAGAGACATCATGAAAAGAATTGGATGACATGGAGGGTTCTTGATCTTGATCTTTCTTTATATTCTCTTCTTTATCATTTTTAGAGTCCTCTTGACATGGAGCCACTTCTAAGGACAAGGAAGCAGGTTGGGATTGTATGGAAGACTTTGGAAGAGGTGGTGAAGGACTAGCTAAAATAGGCATTATAGCGGATGAAGGCTTAGGCTCTTTAGGTTCAACATTATTGAAAGTATTTGCAGCCAAGTGAAGGTTATCTTGAGTATCTTTAAGAGGTGGCCCTTGAGAATAATTATAGGGAACCGCATGGAAAGCATTAGGATCTTTGTTGGATGAAGGATTTGTGCTCTTAAAGCTCCTTGAAGGCTTTGTGAAAGATTTGGAAGACTTAGCAGCTTTAGGAGATGTGTGGATATTGGAGGAAGTAGAGGATAGAAGGGGACCATCACAAGACAAAGGTTCAACATTAACATGATCTTGCTGGAGAGTGTAATCTTTATTTTCAGCATGAAAGTTTTTAGACAAGACATGCTCATAGTATCTTCGTTTATAATCAGCACGGAAAGCTTTCTCTTCCTCAATAGAAGTAGATGTATCATATTGTTCACAACAAATATCATAATTTCTCTCAAAATCAGAATCATATGGATCACCATCACAATCTATCCAATAGGATGACCCTTTAGTAAGCCTAAGCACACGACGAGGAGGACTCTTAGGAATAGAGTTGTCATAAGTATTGCTACATTGTCCATCATCATAGTCATCATAGTCATCAAAGGTAGGTGTGCCACTCTTTGTGGAAGAGACATCACAAAGACTATCACGTTGCTCTTTATGGTATGTCTTCTGAAGAGAAGTAAGACTCTTGAGAGAAGTAGAAGAAGAATGACATCTTGAAGAAGAGGAAAATGAAGACCTAGTGGAAGAAGAATACTTGGATAATGAGGAATTCGAATGATGTTTAGAAGAGTCATGATAAGATTTGGAAGATGAAGAATGTGAATAGTGTTTAGAAGAATCATGATAAGACTTAGAAGATGAAGAATGAGAATGATGTCTGGAAGAGTCATGATAAGACTTGGAGGGTGAAGAAGAATGAGAAGATTTAGATGATGAAGAATGTTTGGAAGAAGAAGATCGTGATATGATCATGTTTATGGTTCTAGTGAAGGCATCTGATTTAATCATCTTTTCTTTTATTTTTGCTATAAATTCATCACTCATGAGAATTTTGGAGGAACAACACTTTTCGAATATGTCAATGAGCTCAAGATCATCTATTCTTAATAAAGGTTCCAAAGCTAGATAGTCAAGATTCATGGTTCCAAAAGAGGAGAAATCAAGCATGGAAGAAATGAATAGAAAAGATGAATAGAAGAGTGTAGACTAGATAATAAGAGGAAAGAATCAAGAAGAAGAAGAAGAATTTCCCATGGGAGTAGAAGACTTTAGAAGAACATGGGAAATGGAGAAGAAAGAAGAAGACTAAGAGCCATCTTGTGCAATTGATACCATAACGTTCATTGAGATGTTGAGCAACATGACAACACCTAGGATCTAAGATCTGGACTGACCAAGGAAGACTAGTAATAGGATGACCTCAAAAAATGTCAACACCAAACTAGGATAATCAAAGTTCTCTATTGTCCAAAGAGAAATGAAAAGATAGAAGCAGGGGCTTTACCAACACTGTCAAAGAGGTGCTTCAAATCAAAGGGTGACTACCCTTGCACTTTTGAACCAGGAGGTTGGGCTAGGCCAAAATATAATTAAAATTGAGATAAATGAAAGTGATTTGGACAATAAGAGTACTAAAATTCTCCAAGAATGTGACTAACAATTCTAGAGATAATCTTTCTCACCAAGAATTGATAAATGCGATACTGATGTTGATTTTGACCAATTTGTGCAAATTTTGAATCTAAGGGTGAAAATGTCTGATTTCAATCACAATTTTAATAGTATTTGGACAGGTTTGCAAACAGTAGGGGATCAAACATGTCTCCAAACACTTGAAACAAGGGCAAAAGCAACCTTGCCAAGACAAGCACTTGTGATATCAAAATTGAAAAAGCACCCTATGAATGCTACCGATTGTTTGTATGTCAAGATCATTTACACTGGTATCACACAATCGAAGACACTTCAAGCAATATCTACCTACAAGACAAGGCTCATTACTCATCAACTTAGCCCACAACTTGATGCCCCCTTGCCTCACACCAAGTGGTTGCCCACAAGAGATATTGGCTTTGTCGTGGAAGTGTCAAACGACACAACCAAAGGGACACATATGGTGAGTATCTTGGGGTGATCCGGGTTATTCCACTTGGATCAATCCTTGCACTAAGAAGATAAGCGGCTGAAAAAGGTGGTTTCTAATCTATGGTTCTTAATAAGGGTTTCTGTTCACAACACCCCTCTTGCTCCTCGTAAAGGACTAGGACCTCGTGGCCTCAAGAGTACCTTAAGCATTCTTGCTCAATGTTTTCCTCATGGTCACAATCCCACAAGTACTTACATCAAGCGAAGACAAGTGTTATGTCTACCAAGGTTTTGTGTCCTCGATAGCCTTGAGATTATAGTGAGTTGGAATCACTCGCCACCAAGGAAAATGATGACAAGGTTGTCCCCACTTGGGTCGTTCCTCTTGATTGCTCAAGAGCAGGCCCGCTAAAAAATTTTTATACTAAACAAAAAGTGGATTAACTCTTGAGGTTCAAGGTTTTTGGTTCACCACAAGGGTGAAGAGCATACTTCCCTATCTCAAGAATCTCTCCCAAACACACCAAGCAAATATTCAATTACCCCCTTGCTTTCAAAATTCCAAGATGGGTCAAGATTTCTGTTTCACCACAAGGGTGAAGAGCATACTCTCCTACCACCTCAAAATTCCTACAACAAGGTATTAAGATGCCTAATACAATTAGTGAATGCCACACTTGAAAGGAAAGCAAATAAATAAGCAAGAACTTTTTTTTTATTTTTATGCTTGGGCAGCCCTACAAAAACCATTAGTAGCCCTCTTTGACATGCATTCTTTTGACAAATTTCAAGTAATGAGAGCACCTACAACCACAACTTGTTAGACCAACAAGAGTTAGGAGAATCAAAATCCAAAATCTACCAATGATTAGTACATGAAAAATTAGATAATCTGCAAACATATCTAATCAAATGATAAAATCTGAAAATGAAACCATCATGGTTGGATTAGGCTCGAAAAAACCTTTCCAACAATATATCACACTTAAACTTTTGATACCATTTGCAAAATTTCAAAAAAAATGGGCACCCGTTTTCCAGAGTGGCACGGATTTGAAAATGCTGGAAATTTCAGAAAATTTCAAAAAGATAGCTAAGAACTCGAAACTTGCAAGATAGATAAAATAACTCAAAAATAGGTCACTGCCAGGTACAGACACAGTATCGCGCGATACTTCGCCCGACACCAGGCGATACTTCTCAGTCCGCGCGATATTTCACCTTATGCCAGGCGATATACCTCAGTACTGGTGGGCGATATACTCCAGGCAGGCCGGGCGATAGTCTGTCAAGGGCGAACTATCGCGCGATATTTTTCTTCAAAGCAGGCGATATTTCTAGCAAGCGCGAAGTATCGCACCGCTATACAGAGATATATCGCGCGATATTTCTAAGAAGTATCGTGCGATACTCTAAGAAAAAAAACCAGAGACTGAAAATGAAGCTAAAAATTGACGAAAATATTGACGGAAAATGCAGAATTAAAGGGACAAAGCTAATCTACTCAGCCCCACGGTGGGCGCCAGAAATGTACACACTAAAATATGCACTTCTATGAACCATTACATGCAAGGTTGCTCAAGAATGAGGCCTCACAAAGCGGCTCATAGCTCTCTATGCATGGAGTTGCAAGGGACTATGAGTTTTGCTCTCAGCTAGAGCTACAAGAAGGTGACCTTGCTAGTCAACCATACAATGAGAGATTCAAGTGAAGACAAGGGCAAAAGTGCCAATATCTCCAAGAATCTAATATGAAATGCAATGCAATGCAACTAAAATGAAGATGCAAATGTGCAAGCTATGCTATGAAAATGGAAGTGCAAACTAAGCTATGAAAAGAAGTACAATAGATTCCAAGCCCCTAATTAAGCTATGTGAGATCTATTCTATTGCATAAAAGGAAATCTAATCTATGATGCCATGAATGTAACTATGAAAGCAAAACTATTATGAAATGCAACTAAAATGTCAAGGCTTCAAAGCTTGAGTGTCTTCAAAGAGAGCTCCAAAACCTGCAGCATAACAATGGCATAAAATATGGATATATATCTATATGCAAATGAAGAAGAGAGCTCTCCTTTTATAAGAAATGCAAAGGAATGGACCATGGAGATTAAGAGGCAAAAGTCTCAATCAACGATGGAGCTTGAAAGATGAGCAATCTATGTGCACAAGTATCCTCCAATGAGAAAATAGGAGTTGACTTTATGTCCATATGAGACAAAAAGTGCTTTTCTCCTTTTTATAAAATAGGAATAATGCTTTATTTGTGCAACTTAGGATAAGAGGAAAGTGGGGCTTTTTATTTAATTGAAAGGGGAGGAAATATTCCTTTTAATTAAATAAAGACTTAAGATAAATGGTTAGCCCAAGGATAAAAATCCAATATATGATCGAAACTAAGATTTGATCAAGAAATTGATATTGTTGAAAATATTGATTATTGATCAAAATGATTCAGGGTTGATAAATCAAATAAATGGGGCCCAAAGTCTAGGCGACCATTTTTGGGTGCATACAGTAACTAAAACATTGCATTTCCCTTACAAACTTAAAAAAGAAAATGCAAATATAGTTTCAATTGATGAACTCAACTTACACAAAAGTGCAGAAATCTTTGAAGGTGATGTAATTGTTACCTACAAGACTCATCTTGACAAGGCCAAAAATGTAATAGAAGTCTTCCAGGCAGACCTCACTGACAACAAAGGAGAAATGACATTCACTCTTAATCATACAAAACATTTCATTCAAATGTTTGAAAACAAAATCTACCCCGGAGCAAGCATTCATCTCAAAAACTTTGAAATCTCCCCTAAAACTAATTATGACCATGGAGACTGTGATTGCATTTTGCTCTTGACTCAAACAAGTACAATTGAAAACATATTTCAAGTCTGTCAACAAAATTTGTTCATTCTGAGCACCACAATTCAACTTCTTCTTGAAAGCACAGAACAATACACAGTAGGAACATTGGGTGCCATTGTTGTAGCTGCAAAGAGAAAACCATACATGAATATAGTGGACATAAAAGATGGAGACACAAAATTCGACCATGCATAGATAAAATCCTCTAACCGTCCACCTCCAATACAATACACATTTTCTTTTTTCTAATCACTAACAATGCATAATAAATATATTGTTTATCTAGGTAGCTTTTCATCCAAATATGCTACAGCAATATCTACACATCGAATAGCTTGTCCAAAGCAAAGACCACCCACTTATCATGTTCAAAAACATAGTAAGGAGAAGTAATACAAAGGAACAAATGTTTTACACTAGCCAGTCTACATTTATTGGAGACCTCACGCACAAAGAAACAAAAGAAAGTCTTCACAAATTGCTGAACACAACATATGAGGTAAGCTTCTTAAAAATCAATCAAACATCTTCATAACTATGCATATCATTAAAATAGATTTGTAGTTCATTAATCAAGCATGAGTACCTTATAAATTAACTATTTTTCTTAATTTCTCACACAGGTGCACAGAGTACTCCGAGTTGTAAATGTCTTCTCTGTACCATTTCAACCAACATGCTCTAAATGCAACTACACCATAGACTTTTCCATAGTAAAAAATAATATGGCTCATTACATCAAGTGCAATGAAGAAATAGAGTACACTTACACACATTGCCTGCATTGCATTCTCACCACTGAAAGCAAAAACCAAGTAGAATGTACTCTACATAAGGAAATGTTTGTTACCATGTTTCCCCAGTTGCAAGAAACTACCTATGAACAATACATACAGCACAAGACAAAGGTAATATTTGCAGTGCATAGGTTACAAAAAGAGGCAAAGTACACACTCAATCAAGACAACGTCATCATTAAGTTTGAAGATAATAGTATGCCTCGTACTGAATCATCAAACCAGGTATGGAAGCTATTCTTTATTTATTTATCAACAAATTGTAATTCACTCTTTTGCCAAATAATACTAATAATATTTCATTAACTTTGCAGATGATTCAGATCTAATTCAAACTACATCAAAACACTACCTTCCAGATAGGACAAAGTACAACATTGTACATATAACAAAGTTATAACTTTTTCATTTCTTTCTTGCTTCACTACTTAGTCATTGTTTAGGACAACTCTATAAAATATTGTACATATAACAAAGATACAACTTTTATACTATGTTTTGCTTTACAAACATTGCAAATTTATGAGACAATTCTGAATGTTTTTTGTTTACAAAAAAATGCATCTTATATGCCAACATAAGGCATGACAGTTACATAACATGTTTAATTAATTGGTTGTTTTCATTATTTTTGATATTTGGGAGTCTTTTTCTATAATATTATCCATGATTATATTATTCTTTTTTTCTGAGATAGTTATAGATACCTAGTTTCAAATAATTTCAATATATTAATTAATAACAATTACCATAGGATAGTATAAGTTTTCTATACTATAGATTAATTTGTGTATCTGAAAAAATTTATGCCAATCAATTTTAAATTAACATGAGAATACACCAATAACATTGCAACTTATACTTTGTTTTAGTTTGATTTGCCTGCAACTTGTACTTTCTTTAAAAGTTTTAAATGCTATGAAAATGATATTACTAGGTATATTTTATATGGATTTAGATAGTATACATACTTTATAATGTTATATGATTGTATTCAAATATAGTTAACTTTTAATCATTTTAGTTGATAAATAGTAAACATAAGAAACATAATAAAATGATGTTACTAGGTACAATTTTATATGGATTTAAATATCATATATGTTTTAAAATGTTATATAATTGTATTGAAAAATGATGAAACTTTAGTCACATTTAAATACACTAATATTATTTAATGAACTAAACATATGATAGTATATATATTAAGTATCTCATATGATTTTATATATTAAAATAGAATTATTAATAATAAATATTTATTTTAATATAAATTATTTTATATATTTTTATTCTAGATTATAAAAATTTAAAATTTTATATTTAATAATTATATTTTTTTATTTTTACAATTAAGACTATTGAAATGAAATTTTGAAAAAAAATATGATTTTTTTATTAATTTAAAAATAAAATCAAATAAATTCCTCTAAAAAGTATATAATAAAATATTTAAAACTAAATAACACTAAAATGCTAATTTTATTAAAAATTATTTAATATATTACATATTACACTTATTAATAAGATTATTATATAAATATAACCATTATAAAATCTTAATATTGTACATCATATAAAAATAAAATATAATTATTATTAGTACTTGCCCATAGGCTAGCAAGTACTATTGCATCACTTTTTGCATTTCTTCCATTAAGTAGTGATTAAAACCAATTCTTTGCACCAATTATAATTTAGTATTTTCTTATTTTGTTAAAAATAACACATATTCTATAGTCTAAATGTTAATTTTTTAAGTTTATAATTTGTAAAAATTATTTTTTGATGATATGATTGGCTAATACATTTGAGCTCTTATTACTGGAGTGAACCAATTAAAATGTACCACGTTTGTTATTTATTGTACATGAAAATCGTGCATTCAAATAATACAATCTAATTTATATATCATCTGATTTTATTAGGTTTATGGTTTACAACTTTATAGATACTTATTAAGAGATTGATAAGTTTTTCCTTATATTAAAATAATATTTTTATTTTTGTTATATTATAAAATATTGAATTTTTTTTGGATTTATTTTAATATATATTATATAAATTTAGATTTAATAGAATAACATTATAATATTATTGAAAAAGAGTTATTTGGACTAAATAATTAATATTAAAATTAATTATAAGTAGAACTATTTTACAATTTAAATTAATTATAAATGATATTTTATAATTATTTATAAAATTATCCCTTGAAGATATTTTTATACTTATAATCATAGAAGTATGGCTTTTACTTGTAAATATGGTAGCTTATTTGGTTCACTGACTTAGAAGATCAGGTCCATCCTTTATGAAGGAGGGGTCCTTTTGTTGGACTTTATTTAACATTAAGATTAAGATTTTTAAGGCTAATCTTTGCATGAATCTTTCTCCAAAGATGGTCAAGATGTTTGGTTAATTGTAAATCTCTAGTTTAATAATTTTGTTAATAACTCCTTAGACCTTGTTATTTAATACAATTTTTTAGCACAATGAGGAATGTATGGACTAGATTAGAATTTTATCTTATGCAGCAAGACAAGTACCCGAGATATTCCAATCTGGAGGAAGGTAAATATGATATTATTTATGTGGCTTCTATATTTTTTTTTTAATTTTTTTTTTTGTTTTAATTATAATAGATACCCTTGACTTCGAGACGTGGAAGATGTCTATTGTGTTTTTCAGGAGATATCTTCCATATAAAAATAAATGCTTGTATATGACATGGAATTGTATCCTTAAAAATTAAAATGTAAAAAGGTAACAACATTACTCGTTTCTATCAAGCAGTGGGTATGCCCACTGTATTTTGTATCCATAGTCAAAACTTGAGTGATTGAGAGGCGTGGGAATGCCCATGATATCGATGTATTTTTATTAAATCTCGACGACTATTGAGTTGTGGGTATGCCCACATAATTATTGTATAAGTACAGGACCTCTGGTCTCGGGCAAGGCTGGAGGTTTTGTCAACCCCGCTCTTTCCTACCAGTGCCTACAGTGAGCGGGGTCACAATGTAAAATAATTTTTAATATTAATAAAAAATTTATAGGGCTTCCGCCTTTTACCGATAAAAAAAATAAAAATTTATAAAATTAAAAAATATTATTAGAACTATAATTATAGTAATTTTATAATTTTTTATAATTAAATAATTACTTTACATATAAATTAAAATTAAAATTAAACTCAGTTATAAATTATTTTAATTAAAAATTCACTTTATATATAAATCAAAATTAAAATAAAATTTATTTATAAAACTAAAGGCAAGTACTTGGCCACTATGTGGCACTTATTTTATTATCAAAATTACTTTTAATGATAAATTATAATTCTAGTTAATTACAAAATTAAAGGCAAGTACTTGGCCACTACGTGGCACTTGTTATGTTTTATTATGTTTTTGAATTTTGAAAGTGCCTCACATACATGAGTTCTAAGCTTCCATTAAAGTAGGTTTGAATAGTTTTGATTTAATATTCATCTATTTTAATTGAATATTTATTATTAATTAGTTGTAAAAAATGTTAAATTAATTGATTTATTTAAATTAAATTATAATAATATTAATATAAATAATTAAAAACTAGTCACATAAGTTAAATCTAAATTGTTTTATTTTTATCTATTTCTCATTAAAAAAAATATAATAATATATATTTTTGATTAATTACTTAAATATAATATAATTATATATACAATATTATTTCTATAATTAAAAAATAATATTAACATTATTTATCTATTATTATAATTAATAATTTAAATATAATATTCATTATGATTAATAAATAAATCTCGGCCAAAATTTCTACAACAAAATCGTATGAGAAAAAAGTGACGAGAATAATGTATAAGCTAAAAAGTTCTGGAAAGCATAACTGTCCGTAAAATTCGTGTATAAGGTTTCAATTAGATTAGCCAATCACATTCTAAAAATAATAATTTTTATGAGTGATAAAGTTAAAAAAATTTACAGTTATACAATAGAAACATCAAATTTATAATAAAATATAAAAAATTAGTAGATTTTAATTGGTAGAAATTAAATTTTTTAATCACTAGTTAAGAGAGGAATTCCATAAAATAATGCAATAGTACTTGCTTAGCCTATCGGCAAGTACTAATAAAGAAGTGATAATTTTAAATTACTACAAAACCTTTGAATCAAGTAAATAATTAAGTTGTTATCAATAGGTTTGTGTTATGTTTAAAAAAAGAAGAGAGAAGGAATAGGAACAAATATATTTATTTATTTATTTTCTAAATATTATTTATTTTGTTCAATCATCTACATTTTTTAAAATTTAGTTTCCAAACATTATTAAATTTGACGAACAAGATACCATTTAATCTCTATGTCTCTATATTTCTTCCCCCATCTCTCCTATATTATTATTTTTAAAATTCTAAAAACAATTCAATGTATTGTTCTTTGTATAATATCTTTTATTTTAATTTATGAGATTTTTTTTAAATTTTTTAATATAAAATATATTGTAAAAAGAATTTTAATATAAATAAAATAAAATATAAAACTATATAAACATTACTATATTTTTTCAACAAATAAGAAAATATTAAATATATAAAATTTCAATGAAACTACTCAAAATGGAACTATATTTGCACTTTGTCAAAGATTAGAGACCAAATAAACAAAATTTAAATGCATCATATTAAAAAAAACATCAAAATGATTTAATAGCTAGTTTACATAAAACACAAGTTCTCCACCACTAAACCTCAAACTACACTTACTATACTAAAGTAAGAAACAAACCAATCTTTCATATTATTTATAAAAAGTAAAAAAAAATCATAATGACATATTATTTATAAATTAATATTCTCAAAATACTTCAATTAAAACAAAAAGAAAATGGGTTTACATTTTTTCACCATTAGGCTAGTTTCAATGAGGTTGTAAAATAAAATCTTCGCCTTGATATTACATCTCATGAAAGTACACTCCATTAAAAATAGGCTTACAACTTTGGCCTAGTCTTGTAATTTCTCCAGTTAGAAAATTATAGGGCCTTGGATGGGTGCAAAATCCAAGCTAAAGCTTTGAATATACATACTATGTATTAGGTTGGTTTCAAAAACATTCTTTGTTTCATTATGTGGAATAAAAACAAACAAGGATTACTCGATGTAGCTAAGCTCCCTATAAAATGTACTATTGACCAAATTTCAAAATTAGAAAACACAAAAGATTTTCGCAAAATTTTCAGCATCTATTCTTCATGATCTATATATTTTGTATTTTCACGAATCTGAAAAAAAAAAAGTAGTTTGAAATTATTATTTTTGTTGTCTTTGGTGCCTTTTATAAGGAGCTTAGCCCATGCCATTCTGAATACACTTATGTAGCTTAGCTCCCATTTGCAAATCATCATGTGCATTTTGTAATAAAAATCTCCACCATTAAAATAACAGAGAAAAACACTGAATCAAAGATTAAATACAATTAAGTTGTCCCTCTGGTCATAGAACTTGAGGGTCTAGATAGAATTTCTTTACATCTCCATTCAGTACATCCACAGTAATGGTGAAATATCAAAATAAGAAAAGAGTTAGAAGAATTCCCAAGAAAATCCATCCTCCCATCTAAGAATGGGCAATTCTGTTATTTTCATGAAAATCTTATCATGATGAATAAGATGTTACGGACCTCATAAATTTTTACGAGATGACAGTAAACCGTGGATTAAAGGGAGTAGTAGAAAATAAAAGGGCTTTAATAGTGGTGTACTCGGAATGATAGGAAAATCTAATAGCCATGAATTCTTTTCATTTCATCTAATGGTTTGCATTGTATCTGATCCAGACATGAAGGGCTATCTACAGGGTTGTAATGAGAGAAGATGATTCTCGGTTGTCTGTGCTTCCATATTTTGCAAAGCATGTATGCTTTCTTTGTAAACACAACATCAAGTGAAAAAAACTTTGTTCCTCAGTGCTCTGATAGACTCCATACTCTATTCTCAACGCTCCCACACTAACGCAGGAAAAGGGAAATATTGGCAAGGGTTGTGGAACAAGTAGACACATTTGTGTGTGAGCTTCTAAGCCTTTCCAACAAAATAATTTTGTGCTTGTCCTATAATCACAGCATTCTATAAGACGTCATTATTTTGAAACATTGTTTCAAATAACTCATGTACGTTTTCTATAATTCCACATTTCACAATTATGTTTCCCATAATGACAAAGAAAAGAACAAAATAGGCTTCCCTCCAACATCAAGTTTGTATTTGATTTCATTTCATGAGGGCATACTCTACAATTAACACTGCCCAAACTAATGCTCCTCATTTCCTATTTTCATCACATGTATCTCGATACAATCTGGTGCAACTTTGGAGCAGTCCAGAAAAGATACATTTGAGAAGGCTTACCACCACTGGGAATATCACCATGAACACGCTAAAATAGAATCTCTAAATCTTTTACTCCACACCCCACAACTCACGTGGTTGGGAGAAGTGTGTGGTAATGTGACATGACATTCCTCTTTTTCTAGGGAAGTGTTCATATGGAATTCACCACTGGGTTAAGTGAAAAGCATTCGACGTCCCCCTTCTGATTTCATGTCGCTTCTAATCTGTCTACTTGATACATACAAGGAATATGGTGGGGTATGTTTGCCGGTGTACACTGCTAAACAGTGGCTGAAAATATCCAATGGTTCAGTAGATTTCTATGGTCGTCTATGCTTCTAATAGATTCTCAATGGTTGATTTTTTAGGTCACTCTTTTCATATAAGGAAATGCCTTCAACGTAATAAAGCTTTACATAATAAAAGGAAGTGCATAAAAGTGTGGGTCTACAAACATATAGCATTTTAGTATTTATTTTGTAATTCATCTTAATAAAATAGCATTGAAATGCACACAAACACATAAAATAATGTTGTATTTATAAATATAAATCTTTTTTTGTTTCTTCTTCTTGATCAACAAGTGTGAGCCTCTAGAAAATAAAATGGTATAATTGATAAGCACCAAAAAAATCATAAATTAAAGAAAAGGAATAATTTATCATTATCTCATTTTCATGTCAAAATGACAATTTTTCATTTTCTCATCCTCATCTTTCATTTGATTTTTTCTTGAAAAACCTATTAATAAGATCATTATTCAACATTTTCATATAATCATATTTATGTAAATCTTGCATTGATTTTAAGGTTTGCATCTTAGGATTTTAATTTAATTTCCATATAAATTTGCTTTCAAATTGTTTGTATTTCTTGTTTTTTTTATTTTTAATGCTCACAATTGGAGTTGGGATCAATTTTGAGGTTTGCATCTTGGATTAGGATTTTATTTCCATTTTGTACTTTCAAATTATTTCTATTTCTTATTTTTTTATTTTAATGTTCACAATTGGAGTTGAGTAGAATTGTGGATGCACACTTCTATTTTTGGGGGAAAATTGTACCTAATATGCATTGAACTTAGGAGAAATGAATATCAAGTCTTTAATTCATAAGAAAACAAAATTTGCACTCAAGTTTTGAAAGCAAGCACAACAAGTAAGTACTGATGAGAATGTTGTTTTCTTTGTGTTGAGTATACATGTGGCATTAAGTTTGGTTGTAGATGGAGCAAAGCACACAACACTAGATTGATTATGTACGTGTTTGAGGTTTAAAAATGCCCATCAATTGCATTAACTTTCTTCTCATCTTATCAATGTAGTTTTGCTAGATGGAAATACAAATGGAGGTCTTCTTTTGTCATTTGTAAATGGAGAATATGTGTCTAATTCCCCGCCAGGGAACCTAGGAGAAATTAACCTAAAATATGCTATTAAGTTTACATGATAATTTTTTTCTTAAGAGTTTACAAACAATAATGAATAACAAAGCGGAAGCAATAAAACATAAGCCAATACACACTCATAAATGTAACTCATTTACGGATTACAAATCCCAAGGGTTCCATGATGTAGACTTAGGTAAGTGTTAATTAATTACTAAGAATAACTACAAGTATTAAATCTCACATATGCAAATAAAAATAAATAGATGATCAAATAAATGTAAACATAAATACAACTGATACCATAAGGTATACACAATAACCCCACATCCACTACACAAGTCGTAGGGTATGTAATAATTGTTGATCCCTAAGTTTTGTTGTCTATTAGTGTCTTACACTTAGTCATTTTCTAGGCAATGTTGGTTAGTCATCACTCCGACCGAGTCATCATGTATAGGCTGAGTTATTTCTAGACTTGTATATTGTACATTTACCGAGCAGTGGTTACTGTCGAGCAAGTTAGAGGTCATCGAGTACTTCAGTAATAACCGAGCAATTTATGCCGAGTTGTGTAGATATGTCAGTGTCGAGCACCAGTATATGAAGAATAATTAATGCCGAGTGTCAGAGACTTCATATGTCGAGCAAGCCAGTTTTGATATATGTGTTTTTAATGGCACAAACACTTAGGTAAACCATTTTGGTCGACATCTATACAAAGTTTTATGTTTGTCGAGGAAATCATGAAGGTGATTATGCTTTAGATTTGTAATTATTGATCCCTATGTAAACTATATAGCCAATCAGATTTAGGGAATGCTTAAGCAACATAAGTAGATAATCTAGATCGTTGATCTTGATCTATGAAGTTGATTTGTTATCTATATACGATGAGATTTGAACCCTAAAATGATGTATGAGTGAAAAAGAATATGTAAGAAGAAGGATCTCATATATAGAACAGAGAAGCACTTTTGATATAGGTAGAGATCAATAAAAGTGACCGAGCAAAGCAGTAAAGGACATAAAAGAGATACATTTGATAGAGGAGATCAAATATATATTGGAAGGAGAAGATCTGTTATCAGCATCACAATGCAAACCAAAGGATCAGGTACTGAGATATTTTAACAAGTGAATCAGGGTAAATCTCTTAATAGGGTGGTCCTAACAGGCCTAAGAAAATCTATTAACTAGGTGCTTACTTTATTGTAAGTTTAAATCATTTTACAAGGTAGATTGTATAAGTCTTTAAGTTCTTAGCAGGACAAACCCCTCACAGGGTAGATCATTAGTTTATGATCAAAACTTTGTAGCCCTAACATGCAAACTTTAATACTGCAGTAGTGAAGATTTGTGGGTATCATCCCCACCCTAGTTTTACCTTTCAAGGGTTTCTCGGTAACCAAATTTTTTTTGTTATGTTTCAATTTCATGGATGAAGATTAGATTGTTAGATCTATTTCAGTGTCGAATTTGATGTTTATGTTATGTAAGTGAATTTATGTCAAAATAGAAGTATTGGTAGATATCTGATTCACCCCCCTCTCAGTATCTCACTTTCCCATATTAGATTTCCAACAATAACAACCAAGAACAAAGTACGTACAATAAATGAAAGATAAGAGCACATCTCCAAAATAAAAGTAGAAGGTAAAAATACTACAAGGATCATCCAGCACTGGCACAAGGATGTTAGAATCTTAAATGGTAAAAGAATCACTACCACCCAACCTCATGGAACCAAAGGTCCACGCCCACCGTGTTGAGGAGATAACAACAAATCCCACTTGGATTACAAACACCTAAATCCAACCACAATACAATACCTAATAAAAGGATCTTGAAGGCTCTCTATCTCAAGAGGCACAACTCAAAATGCAAAGGTAAACATATTAATCCCAGAGACAACCAACACATGTAGGAAACCTAAGATGCATAAAGGGAAGTGTCATCACATGAGTCAACTCTAGAGTTACCCTAGAAGTCTCTCTAGACCCCATCCCCCTAGTGACTCTATGCAGTATCAATAACCTCTCATACATACAAGGCTACTAACTATGCCTCATCCAATCCATGCAGGCGGCCAACATCTTCTCATAAACCATCCTAGCATGTTCTAGCGTTGAAGGCATGGGTGAGGAACTCAGACATATTATTAATTCATTTTAAATTTTCAATGTATTTAAATTATCACTTTATTAAGTAACTTGCAAAAGATACCCAACCAACCACTGCAAGGGTCTAGCACCTCCAAAGCAAGCCACTTCCCCTCTAACACCTAGATAACCTACCCTAAGCTCATAAGTCTCAAATAAATCTCATAAATCTCATAGAAGTACAATGATCAAATATTGGTTCCATAGATGCCAATAGGAACACACTCTGGTCCTTAAACCAAACATCACAAAATTCATACTAGTCCTCAAACCATAACATCATAAAAACATATTGTCTCAAAGAGTTCACAAACTAATAAGCTTCAAATGAACAAATGTTTGGTAAAAAGATCGAAACTATTTTTACATTAAACAAACATTGTAAATATCTATGCCATAGTAAAAAGGTAAAGCCTGATAAAGGGTGTTCCCCTTAATACCACAAATACATAACAGAAATAGAGAAACAACAATAATTTGCAAGAACAGAAAATGGGCTTCTTATTATCTCCACAAATGTGGAATTACAAATTTCAAAATTACAATATGCAAAGCCACATGGGCATTCCCTTTACAATATTCTATAGGAAAAAGCCTCGAATCATTACCCAGATCTCTCCAGAACTGCTCCTAACTGCCTAAGACAACACTACAACCTTCCTTATATAAGCAATTTTCCACCGCCTGGGAAGGTTCCAGAATTTTAGCCAACAAGGCTGACCAAACTTAGAATTATTTTATTTTACAATTTATTACATCAAAGTCGGCTCAAAATAACTTTTGAACCCAAACAAAATTTTTGAAGGAAAATCATTTTTCGCCATTTCAGGTGACCCAACTTCTGAAGACCATAAGTCATCGCCAGTTGACCCAATTGACTATTATAACCCCATTCTGAAAAGGCCACAAAGCGCTCTACAGGCTTGACTTGTACAAGTACTTGTCGCCCAAATTCTCAACCTCATTCGGGGCCTCTAAAGCCTTCAAAATTGAGTTTAAAGTTTCTGTACCCTATTGCTAATACCGAAAATCTTCAATATCTACAAAGCTAGACTTGATCTGTCAATGAAACGTTATTGGCAGGCTGATATGACCAAAATGAATCTCCAGGGAAGAAATCAGAACATTACGAGATTGGGTGACCAACTTACTAAAAATAGCAAGTTTCCATAAATAGCAGCTCTGCACAAGATAGCCCTTATTGAAAAGAAAACCAAAAATATTTTTGGGTAATGCAAGATTGCTCTTACACCCAAGATGCTCCTGCATTAGACACCCGGGGTAATTTGAGAAGTGACCCTATCACGACTCAGGTGTGCAGAGAAAAACCAATACGGTTAACCTCCTCCTTTGTTAGCCATGATGAATCTTCAACAAGTCGTTCTTTCCATTTGACCAAATATTCTTCATATGTCTTGTTCCTTGTGCTTCTACCAACATGACTATCCAGTATGTCTTCAATCTCCTTGATATCTGAACTAGTTGCTGGAATACTCCACTGTGTTGTTGTAACCTCATCTTCAAAACCTCCTTCATGATACTCTGTTAGATCTGAAACATTAAATACTGGTGAAATATTCAGCTCAGTAGGCAGTTCTACCTCATAGGCATTTCCTGAATCATGCTTCTTCAGTATCTTACATGGCCCAAACTTCTTCATTTTCAGCTTGTTGTATGTACCAACTGGAAATCTCTCCTTCCGCAAATGAACCATGACTTCATCTCCAACCTAAAATTCCTTATGCCTCCTTTTCTCATCTACCTTAGCCTTATACTGCACATTCATCTTGGTAATATGCTTCCTCACCTCCTCATGGATGTTCTTCAAATGTTCTGCAAAATTCTCAACTTCAGCACTACTTATTTCTCCTTTATCTATCTTCCTCAACTCAGATGCATTTTTGGGACTACTTCCATATACAATCTGTGGATGATGTGATGAACTAAACTTCAAATCTATCTTTAACTCTTCACTTTCTGCTAGTGTCATTCTGTGTGCTGCCTTGTTTGGCAAACTGGCTCCTGGAATCAAGTCCATCTGATGACTGATCTTTCTTACCGGTGGTAATCCATTAGGCACATTATCTGATACAATACCCTAAAACTCATTCAACAAATTTGCAACTTCTATAGGTACATCTTCTACTTCCTCTTTCCCAGCCTTTGGAATTAAGGTAAAACACATATGCTCATGCCGCATACCATCTAAGAAATTTTTTCTATCAACAAAAGTTATTCTCGCATTACCACATACCTTTTCTTCTGTTTCCTTCAATGGTTTTAGCTTATGTCGCACTCCATCCTTTATCAAGGAATAGATATTCGCACGACCATCATGTACAACAAGGTCTACCCAACAACATATGACATGCATCCATAGATATGATATCACATAGTACCTCATCTTGGTACCCACCAATCTTGAACTTCACTAGGCATTGTTCACTAACCATGACCCCGTGGTCATCCTGCACCTAGGCAACCTGATATGGATGTGGATGTTTCTACCTCTTGAGCTTCAACTTTGTCACCATCTCTTCTAACATTAAATTATCAGTGCTGCCACTATCAATAATCACATCACAACACTTACCCTCACACTTGCACCTGGTGCAAAACAAGCTCCTCCTTTGTTCAGGTTCATTCTCACCACTCAACGGGACTCTTATGTTATCAGCATTTCTCCTCTTTTAGCATCTTTAGAATGTGATGATCTGGCATCCTCATCAACATGTGCAACTCTGGCCTGGCCTTCATTTCTCTTGTTTGTCCTTCCTTGGCATTGAGGACATTCAAATGCCCTATGACCTTCTTACCCACAGTGAAAACATGTTCCACGGAAGCCTCCTCTTCTAGATCCTTGTCCTCTTCCTCTTCCTCTCTAATCTCTATTATTTTGATCATAGAAATGATTGAAATTATCTCCTCTCTGATTCTAACTGTTACTAGCCTCATCCTACTTTTTCGGATCTTCATTTCGATCTCCATATGACCATCCACCAGATCTTCCATCACGACCTCTTTCGCTTTGTCTTCTCTCAAACTTCTTGTTCAGCGTTTCCTCTACTTTTAGGGCAAATTGGTATGCCTCTTCAATACTATTCATTCGAACCAGATTCAATTCTTCCTGAATGCTCGACCTTAACCCATTAAGGTAATGGGAAAATTTCTCCTTATCATCTTCTGCATGGCCTGTTCTAATGAGGATTTGATAGAACTCCTTTGTATACTCCTGAACAGATCTTCCTGCTTGCTTCAAACTTTCCATTTTCTTCAGTAGGTCAAGCTCATAATCAACATGGATGAACTATCGCTTCAATTTATCCACCATCTGATCCCATCTTGTGATTTTATCCTTTCCTCTTCGATTTCACTCCAATTGAATCTCTTGCCACCAGATCTTCGCATGACTCTTCAGTCTGGCCTTCGTGAATTTGACCCTATAATGATCCTTAATATCTTCATACTCAAAATATTCTTCACAGTCATTGATCCAGTTGATCAATTCCTCTGGGTTAAGATTTCCTAAAAATGTAGGAACCTCAATCTTAGGTCTTTTTCCGATCTTGGAAATGGCTCAAAAAAGTCTTTCTTCCTCTGGGTTCACAACTTTGACTTCTCCTTCTTGATCTTCTTCTTCGGCTTCATCCTAGCTTTCATCTCTGACATTAAGATTCATTCCTTTGTGAATCTCTTCTTGCAATGCTCACACTTGTTTCTGGAGCACTCTAACCTCAGGTGTTACAACACCAGCTCTTCTACCACATTCCCTTCATAGAGGCATTTTCGCGATGCGCACTGAAACCCTAACCACGATCCTGGTGCAAACTGTCTCACAGTCGGCAATCTGTTTACATAAAAAACCTAACCCACGGTCCTGGTGCAAACTGCCTCACAATCGACAATCTGTTTACACACTCAAGAACTCCTACTCTGATACCACTTGATGAAGGGTGCTCCCCTTAATACCACAAATACATAACAGATACAGAGAAACAACAACAATTTGCAAGAACAGAAAATGGGCTTCTTATTATCTCCACAAATGTGGAATTACAAATTTCAGAATTACAATATGCAAAGCCACATGGGCATTCCCTTTACAATATTCTACAGGACAAAGCCTCGAATCATTACCCAAATCTCTCCAGAACTGCTCCTAACTGCCTAAGACAACACTACAGCCTTCCTTATATAGGCAATTTTCCACCGCCTAGGAAGGTTCCAAAATTTTAACCAACAAGGCCGACCAAACTTAGAATTATTTTATTTTACAATTTATTACATCAAAGTTGACTCAAAATAACTTTTGAAACCCAAACAAATTTTTTGAAGGAAAATCATTTTCCGCCATTTTAGGTGATCCAACTTTTGAAGACCATAAGTCATCACCAATTGACCCGATTGACTATTATAACCCCATTCCGGAAAGGCCACAAAGTGCTCTACAGGCTTGGCTCGTGCAAGCATCTATCACCCAAATTCTCGACCTCATTCGGGGCCTCTAAAGCCTTCAAAACTGAGTTCAAAGTTTTTGTACCCTGTTGCCAATACCAAAAATCTTCAATATCTACAAAGCTAGACTTGATCTGTCAATGAAACTTTATTGGCAAGCTGATATGACCAAAATGAACCTCCAAAGAAGAAATCAGAACATTCCAAGATCAAATGACCAACTTACTAAAAATAGCAAGTTTTCATAAATAGCAACTCTGCACAAGATAGCCCTTATTGAAAAGAAAACCAGAAATATTTTTAGGTGATGGAAGATTGCTCTTACACCCAGGATGCTCCTGCATCAAAACCCCAAGCCTCTGATAACAATTCCTAAAAGCCAACTTATTGCTACCCATACCGATAATCAAACACAACAACCAAAACTCCAATAATAAACACATCAATATTAAATTTTGATCAAATAATATTTAATTATATATGATTATTATTCTTATTTTTGTTCTTCTAAAAGAACTCTCGTGTATGAATTTTTTTTTATATTTTTTTTTCTAAATATAGAATATCGCTAAATGCAAATTCTAAAAAGTTTTTTTTTAATAATTTTTTTTCTAAAAAATGAAATTTCTAAAATAGAATACCACTACATGCAAATAAATATATCTTTCTTAAGTGGATATTGGTAAAAAAAAATGGCTCTGCTCTCACACTCTAAAAAATTCATAACTTCTTCCTTTCCTTCTTGTATCACTCTGAACACTCATAGGTCTACAGTCTTTTCTACTCGTCATAGCTCTCCTCCTCTTATCACTTCCAATCACTTTTCCCTGTTGGAAGATCTGGGTTGTTTGATTTAAGCTCCCCTAGATACAGTTTCTAGGGCTAAGCCATTCTTGGATACTTTCTTTCCTCCTTATCTCGATCAGACTATGAGATCAAATGACTCTGGGTGGATCAAATTTCTCAAAAAGAAAAGACCTGTGAAGAACAACAAGATCCGACAAAAAAATTGGCTTTTGCCTGCTAAGATCCACCACCAAAAATTAGTTTTTGCTAAAACCAGATATCCAGAAAGGGAATTTACTCCTTTGAGTATCAGAAAACCTGATTCGAGTATTTTCAATTCAAAGGGAGGCTCTCATAAGGTCATTCCTCCATACCTATGGCAAAAACCCAATTTGATTCCAATTCTTCCATATGTGGAGAAACATTCTCAGGATTCAGGTAAGGACATTAGAAGAATGGTTATTAACACTGATAAAAATGAATTATTGTGGCGTAGATGTAATGAATCAGGTCTAATTGTATCTTGGGAAGGACCTAAAACATCCTTGCTAGATGTTGCTAATTGGCTTGAATCGACTCTCCAAGACAAGGTAAGTACAACAATCCTACATGATAATTTCATTTATGTGGAATGCCCTAACTTTAAATTAAAGAACAAGCTCCTTAAAGGTGTAAAAATTATATTTGACGATCAGATTCTAAATTTCTTTATATGTAAACCTAATTTTGATCGAGATACAATTTTAGATACTATAGGCCTGAGATGAATGTTCTTTCATAACTTTCTAGTTGAATTAATACATCAGAGAATCATTAGGAAGATAGGTAATATGGTAGGCTCTGTTGTAGGGTTCAAATAATCATTCATAAAAGATTCCTCTCTAAAACTCTTGGTTTATTTAGATCTTCAAGTCAAATACCTTAATCCTTTACAAATTATAACCAACCAATCTTTGTATAATATTTATCTGACTATTTACTGTAATAAGATTAGGGATTTAGCCATGTATATAAAAAATGATGAGATGAAATTCTATAGTTGTTCTTTAACTTCTCCTTTGAATCTTCTAATCAACTCTTTTGATTTAATAACCCCTCAACCATTCTCAATTTATAACACTCTCAATGAAGGAACTTCCCATCCATCTCAGGATTTTGATGATATAGCGAAAGGAGAGATATTAGAAGAATAGCTTTCCTCTGCAAATGAAAAAGAATTTGTTTCTCTGCACTCTGATCCTCAATCTAAATCAGATACAGGCAATCTGATTATTATCTCCCAACAAACCAGCAATATTTCATCTCCTAAAATAAAGTGGAATAATATTAAATTTGACAATAATTAGAATAATTTGGTCGAATGTAATCCTTTGTCCCTAGAGAAAGTTGAACATATTCCCCCAGGGAGCTCCTCTTTCTCCCCTTCACCCTATCCACATTTTCAATTTGACTTTCTTGTTCAAGGTGGATTTTCTCTTCTTCCCATCAATCTTGCCTCCCTTCTTCCCAATCCCTCATCTTTACTTCTACATCCCCATCTCCAATAGTGGATAGATCTCTATTCTCTCCCAACCTTTTCAATTTCATCATATCCACCCCCAGGCTCCCAATTCACCTCTCATCTCTAAACTAATTTTGATTACCACAGATGGTGATCTCATCAAGAATTTTTTACTTTTCTTAAGCACGAACAACTCCAATCCTTTCAGAACTAAGATGGTCCCCTCTGTTCATTCCCCAATAAATGTTTCAATAGAGACTCAGTTTGAACAACATTTTTCTGAACAGAACAAGATTCTTGTGTTGAATATTCCAATATCAAGAAAAGAAGAAATAGTACTTTTATTGGAATCCAATATGTTAGAATTAGGTCCCATTATGTATGAACTTTCTGATATACATAAGGAAGTTCAAGATCTCCTTTTGGAGTGTTATAACTTAAATAATAATAATAGTCATATTCATGCCTCACCTATAGAATTTCCCAATGAAAAGGGATTCTCTTTTATTCAATTAGATTCTACCATAGATCAGGAAGAGTTTACTACACATGATAATGTTGACATAGATCTTGTTCCCCTGGATGGAAGGATTCCATAACCTATTCCTTCTTGGGTTTTTTTAGACGAAGCTTTAGAATTAGCCACTAACATAGGGATTAATTTATTTAAAGAATTATCTAGAGAAAATATTTCTTCTCCATGCTTAGCATTTGATAATAATATTTTAGAATCTCTTTTAGGCTTAGCCACAATGAATGAAGGATTGAAGAAACCTTCTTTCCCCAAAGACCAGGAAAAAAAGAGCGGTAGAAAATCGCATATTGAACTTAGGAATCTTATTGGAAAGGCTAACAAACAAATTAAACTAACGGATCTGCGGTATGTTGGGAAGGGGTAGTGCCTTCCCTCCTCGTCATGAAACTACTATCTTGGAATGCTAGGGGACTCAATGCCCCTAACAAACAATGAATAATTAAAAGAAATTTAAAAATTAATAAATAAAATCTTACTTCAAGAAACCATACTTAACTAAGAAGATGGTAAAAAATTCAGCTTTAAAATGGGAATCTATAATTCTGATTAGGTTGAATCTAGGGGAGCTTATGGGGGATTAGCGCTTCTTTGGAATCCTAGAAATGTCTTCTTAGAATCCTTAGTCTTGAATCAAATTTCGATGGCTTGTAAGGTGTCTAGTATACACAGTTCTCTTTCCTTTATCCTTATCAATGTTTATAGCCTGATTCCAACCCATAAAAGTTGGAATTATGGAGTGAATTAGAAAATTGGATGAATAAAAATAATCATATTCATTATATAATTGGTGCGTATTTTAACACGATTCTAAATCCTTCAAAAATATTTGGGGGTTCTAGTTTTGTATTCCAAGCCCAAATTGATTTTTCCAATTGGGTAAGCAATAATAATTTAATGGAAATAGAAAACGTGGATTTAGTTACATTGTTGGAAAAGTAGATCATTTCTTTTTCAAAGGTGCTTTAAGAAATCTGAATTATTCATTGGAATCTGAAATTCTCACTTCTTCAAGGTCTGATCATTTTTCGATATCAATAAATATTGTGGATGATTGGGCAGGGGTTAAGAGTCCTTTTAGAATAGAAAATATGTGGTTTCAGCATCCATATTTTTTACCTCTCCTAGAGAAATGGTGTAATGAATGCCAAGTAGATGGTTCCAAAATGTATTGTCTTATATCTAAACTAAAATTCTTAAAAAAGAAAATAATTAAATGGGATAAAAAACTAGCTATTGAAAAAAAACTATCAGATCTAATTGAAGAAGTTATTCAGAATGAAATGAATGAGGAAATTTTCCTTAAGGAAAAAGCTCTAATGATCAGACACTCTGTAGTATAAGCTAAGGAAGAAACCTTTTGGAAACAAAAGTCCATGGAGAATTGGTTATCGAATGGTGACAAAAACACTAATTCTTTCACAATTGTACCAAGAACTGGAAAAATATAAACACAATCATGAAAATTAATAATGAACAAGGGATTACACTAACTGACCCCAAAGAGATTAAGAACACCTTTATTGACTTTTATAATAATCTCTTAAATAACTTTGACCACTCAAACTTATCTGTCCAATCTAAGATGCTTTCTTCCATTCTGAAACTTATTAAGGATGTAGACAATAAAATGTTGAATGATAAATTCACTTTAGAGGAGATTAAGTCTACACTATTTCAGCTTAATGCCAATAAATCCCCTGGTCTTGACAAATTCAAAAAAAAAAAAATTTCCAAAAATGTTGGTCCTTTATGGGAACTAACATGTGGGAGGCTATCAAAGCTTTTCGTAATGGGGGTAATTTTACCCCAGAAATCAATAATGCATTAATAACACTTATACCTAAAAAAGTAGATTCTAAATTTCCTGGTGATTTTTTACCAATAGCTCTTTACAATACTATTTATAAAGTTTTTACCAAAGCAATGAAAAATCAATTAAAACTTATTCTTCCTTCCATCATCTTGGAAGAGAAAATAGGCTTTGTTCCTAATAGATCAATTTTTTATGGCATCATTATTGCACAAGAAATCATACATACTTCTCATCATAACAAGATACTTAGTATGTTAATTAAATTAGACATTCAGAAAGAATACAACATGGTCGATTAGAGATTCCTTTGTAAATGTTTAAATCCTTTGGTTTCTCAAAAATCTGGATCAATCTAATCTTTAAACTTATATCAACTCCTAAATTTTCTATTTTAATCAATGGATCCCCTAAGGATTTCTTCTCCTCATCTAGAGGTATTAGACAAGGAGATACTCTCTCTCCCTTTCTTTTTGTGATTATGGTTTAAGCACTAGGATGATATATCCACAAATTACATTTGGAGGGTCATATACAAGGTATTGAAGTTACAAATAACACTCATCAACAATTCATAGATGATAGAATTCTTCCTAGTCAAAGTTCAGAAATCGAGACAAAGAATTTCAGAGAATCTCCAGATTTATATATGCTAGCCTTTGGCTAGAAAGTTAATCCTAACAAATATGAAATATATTTCATGAACACAGATAATTAGCTTAAGCAGAGAATCTGCAACATTCTTGGATTTAATGAAGGATTCTTTCCTTGCAAATACTTAGGTATTCCATTAGATCTGGGTAACAGAGTTTTGAGTCTATGGGATTGTATTTCAGACAAACTTAATGGCAGAAAGGACCATTGGAAAGGCATATGGTTATCTAGTGTAGGTCGTATAACAATGATCAATGCAGTCATATTTTCTATCCCCATGTATCAAATGTCTCTCATTCCTTTAACAGACAAATCTAAGAATATTCTCGATAGCTACCTTAGAAATTTATTTTGGCAAGGCTCATTTGAACATAAGAAAATTACTACCATTGAATGGGATGATATTTGCACTCCAAAAAAGTTTGGTGGATTCGGCATCAAAAATATTTTCTGGCAAAACCTAGCATTAGGGGCTAAGTTAATTTGGAGAATATTAAAGAATCTAGAGAGTAAGTGATCCAAGATTCTCCTCAATAAATATGTTCTTAATACCAACCCCATTAACCTCATCAAATCGTCAACTCTTCCCAAAGGCTCTAGAATTTGGAACTTTATCTCTAATTGTAGGAATATTATTGATGCTAAACTTTCATGGGATATTGGGAAAGGTCATTATGCTCTGTTTTGGGAGGACTCTTGGAACAGTCTTCCAACTCTTTGTAATGATGATTTTTGTCCCCAATCTATTAAAACTTTTAAACAATCATTAGGTTCTAGGGTAAGTGATTATTTGGTCATTGATAATTCAAATCCCAAGGGATGGTATTGGAAGATTCTTGAGGATATTCTTGTTCCCAATGTAGATAAAATCAAATTGTCAAACCTCCTCAAAGATCGAATAATCTCCCCTAAAAACTATAATGATAATTTAGTTTGGTGTGGATCAAATGATGGATCTTATAAGGTTGGGGATGGATATAAATGCATCATTGAAAATCATAATATTCTTTGGAAAGATATTCTCATAGATTTGTGTTGGAACAAAGCCATCATACCCAAAGCTGGTACTTTCTTATGGGCAGCTCTTCAAAAAAAGATTCTAACAGCAAATTGGTTTTGCAAACTAGGATATGAAGGTCCCTTGAGATGTCCTTTATGTGAGAATTTTGAGGAATCATTTGACCATATTCTTTTGAATTGCAATTATTCCCAATAATACTAGAATTGGTTGTTACAAAAACTAAACTAGCAAACGACAATGAGGAATTCTTTGAATGCATTTCTCAAATCCTAGCCAATTCATTTTTGTAAAGGTCTATATAAGGACCTATGGCTTATTAGCCTTGGTACCTTGGTTTGGGAACTATGGAAAGAGCGAAATAGGAGGATCTTTCAAAACAAGAGCACAAATGTTTTTTCTTTAACCAACAAGGTTGAGGTGAGCATTTCAAAAAACCTCAACAACTTTCTAAAAAACAAACCATGCAAAGAAGGTATTTTCAATTTATGGGATGGCCCGATTCAAAATAATTGGAAAAGTCTTATTAATCCTACTCAATTTTATAACTCAAGTTCTTCATCCACTCTTCGCAGAATGCAATACAAATGGACTCCTCCCAAATGGAATTGGCACAAACTAAATTTTGATGGGGCCTCTAGTGGTAATCCTGGTATTTTCAGGATTGATTGCATCATTCATTCTCACGAGGGTAAGGTTATAGCGAAACTGGTTAAGCCTATTCCCAACTCAATGAATAATATCGTTGAATGCTTACTTGTTACGAAAGGCCTTCAATTATGCATCAATCCAGGACTTGACAAGGTAGTTGTAGAGGGTGATTCTCAAATCATTTTGAACACATTAAGAACTAGCCAAATGCCAAATTGGAAACTTAACTCCCTTCTAAATAGAGTATTATCGCTTTTGGATAAATTCTTAGAATATGAAATTACATGCCAAAGAGGGCAATAAGGAGGTGGAATCCCTAGCAAATCAAGGGGTGGATAAACATGAAATATTAGAAATCTTTAAATAACTATCAATTATTAATAATATAAAAATCAATAAAAGAAAGAAATAAATAATTCTAATATTAAACCAAAAATAAATAAATAAACAACAAAAATGGATAAGCATTATCAGAAGGACTCCAACTTAGCAAAAATCTCGGTATCAAATAATTAATGATAGAAGGAGACTCTCAATTGATTATTAATATGTAACAAGGGTGGGTAAAACACCAAATTGAAAACTAAATTCAATATTAGAAAGAATCCTACAATTGATCACACATTTCTCAGAAGATGAATTTAAACACATTTACAAAGAAGGTAACAAACAAGCCAATGAATTAGCTAATCTATGTGCAGATGGAATAATAATAAGAGAATGACTACAATAACACATTTTCCTATTGGGTTTCAAGATGACTTCAAAATAGGCTATCTTCACTCTCGCTAATCTTAAAATGTGTAACCAGGGTATTAATCTGAAACATTTCAATAAAAATAAATATCAAATACTCTTAGATTATAGAATTAATTCCCCAAGATTTTGTAATCTATTAGCAATAGGGATAGTAAGAGTCTTTCTATAGCTTAACATTTCATTCCATGTCAAGAATAATCTGACCTTTTTGCTATTTTGATATTAAGCTTCCATTAATAGTTATCTAGTCATGGCAAGAGAACACACATGTCATCAATTCCTCTTTCTAATTTAATAAAGTCTTGCCAACTCAGTCATCATGATTTGCGGTGGAAATCCTAAACATAGATTGCATGATCTCATGTTAAAATTCAAGCTCATTACATAAGATCATTTGATTAATTCACAAGGCTCAGTTGTATGATTAAGTGGTATGAATATCAGTAATTTTAGATTGAATTCATTATGATTTGACATGATTACACAGATGATCTCATAATGTTTTCCTTATTTAATGGAATAAATGAGTTCAACCATCAATTAAGATAGAATAGAGCTCTCAAAATGGACACACTATTGCATCTTAGAGTTCTGAAAACAAAAATAAAGGTTATGAATTTTGTCACTGATGAACGGCTGAAAGGTATCCTTTGTTTCCCTTGTTCCCTAGTTTTGGGTGTAGTTAAGAAATTCCTAGGGGAAGAATACTTAGAAAATGTTGATTGAACAAGAGTTGATTCTGACATAGTTGCCATGTTTCTGGCATTAGCCATGTTCTTTGAGAGAGACAAGGATAGAGTCAGGAATTCGTGTAGGAATATCTTTCATAGGAAGTATATAGGGAATATTGACACTATCCTTAGAAACATTGACAACAATCTTACTACCCCTAAAGCGCGGAACTATGACAAAGAGAATATTAATGGGATGTCGGTTCCAAAATACTCGATTATTTGGGTAGAAGATTGGGATTATTTTAGAGACAAGGTAGAGGAGAGAATTCATAATCTCAACTTTCTTATGAGGCCCTTTCATGTCAAACCACCTTTGGAACCTAGCTGGTTTTCTAAATACTTAATGGTGGAAGGAATTAAGGGATACAAAGAAATAATGGACTATGCTAATGTGATTGGCTTAGATTCAAATGAAGAAAAAGAGGAAGGGAAATACTATTTGAAGCCGGATAAGAAATAGAAAAGGGAGGACGTGAAAGATGGTCCAAGTTCGAAAGTGTTTGATTGAAAAGTGAAAGGTTTGGATGTCTGAGTTACTAGGGAAAATTTGGCTCTTTTTAAGGTTTTTCGATAAAGAAACTACATTACTTTAGTATAGCTATATTAGGTTTAAAGTAAAGGAATAAATAGACTATCGAAGGAAATGGAAATGTTAATTGATATGTATAGACCCTAGCTCCTGGCCTATCCTTAAATGGCTCATTTTGTTATATACATTACCATATATGTTAACTAACAAACTAGTGTTAGCATTTTGCTGTTTGAAAAAGAAATGAAATATTGTTAAATAGACAGTTTATATTATCTAATGAACATTTCAATATGTTTAATAATAATCTTTATGATTTTTATCTTAACATGGACATTCTGCAAATTTTTCCATGGAAATTTGAATTATGAATCTTCACATATTTTCTTTAATGATTATATGGAAAACTTTGTATAATATGTTTAAAATAATCATTAAGATTGCTATTCTTAAGCTTGATTCTATTATAAGTTTGTCAGTAGTTTGCAGTGTTATCTTTAAATAATCTATTTATGGGGTTATATTTTATTTTATCCTTCCTATCAGTATATTAGATTCCCTTTTGTATGATTTCTCTATTTTTCATTCTATTTTTATCTTGTTTGGTATTGACTCCTCTATTTTGTCCAAGTCATTTGATGGCTTTCTCTTGCTCTCATGCTTCAGATCCATTTATGCTTTCTCTTCCTTTTCTCTTTACTACTTTGGTTCTTCATTGTTGGGGATATTGTTATGTTGAAACCATGTATAACACAATTTCAAACATAACAATATCCTCATCCATGAATGACTATTTGTTTCTTATTTATTTCCGTTTCTTTGTTTTTGTCCTATTTCTGGCGGCCCCCAAATCTCCTTTGCCCTAGGTTGAGTCTCCTCTTCGGTTCTTTACTCTTGTTTCTAGGTTTGGTTCCTTTCCAATATTTTGTAGCCTGGATAATCTTGAGTTATCAACCAAGATTATCAGGCTTTGAGCCTTTACTTTTGTTTCTTTTATGTCCCCTATCCACTTTTTAGGTTTGTATTACCTTCTTTTTCCTTTTCTTTATGTTTTTGTTTCTCCCTTTGTCTTAGGTGCTTGAGGTTTCCCCCTATTCTCACTCTTTGAACCCCTTATTTGTATTGATTTCAAGTTGTAAATGTCATTTGTGTTAGAGTATTTTCACATAGTTTTAGATGGTGCAATAGATGTCTATTGTTTAGGATAATATCTCTCTTAATATTTACTAATTAGATTATCCCTTTTCCTTCTTCATTGTCTCGTTGATTCCCTTTGTGATTTACATCCTTTCATATTCTGTTCTCATTGGTCATATATGGATTCCTTCTCTTTAACATAATTGATAACTTTCATATCCCTAGAATACTAACCATCTATCTTTCGTTTCCTATTCCACATATAGCCTAAACAATGTATATATTGCTTCATTAGTATTCTGGAATGCTACGATCCCCAATGGAAACCATTATTAAACTTTGTGGACCTTATCCCTATATGGCATTTGATGGCCCCATTATAGGTACTTATCTAAAAGAGATCCTTGTCACATCTCATTTCCTAGTCATTAGGGTTGTTTACTGAATCATTGGGAAAGAATTTGTTATCAACATTGATAGATATCGAGTCCTTAGTGACATATCTTCAATGTTTTTGGCCAAGGTTCATATAGTTGAAATAGATAAATTTTCCATATCCACTCTATGTAGGAGATTGTGAAAGCAAGATTATTTAGGGGATTTGGAGAAAGTTTTAAGCAATATTAGTCCATATCATCTCATTCATCATCCCTGTAACTATGATGTCAATATTAACAATTGGCAGAACATTCCTCTCTTTCCTATTATTTTCACTTTGAATCCTCCTAGACTTAGAAGATGACTTCCTACTATGAGAAGAAATGTCAATTTTATATTCCATTTCTTGTATGTTCGGTATTCACCTTTGATTGATTAGATAGATAAATTCGTGGCAATAGATTGGGTTGATATTTGGGAAAATATTGACAATATAAGTTTAGAGTTGTTTGAACCCTATGAGCCCTACGATGAAACTTTTGAATCTAATAGAGAATTCTCTTCTTAATTTGAATTCCTTCCCATCTAGTTGTATTAAGGTCTTTGCCCTCTCTTAAAATTTTATCAGTAAATGGTCTTTGTTATCATTTCAGCCAAGCAAATAATAATATTCCAGTGGATGCTAACTTCAAAGTTCAAATTAGATTAGTTGTACTATGCTGTCATTTATTTACTTATAGTTAACAGATAATTTACATATTGAACAAAAGCGACATAAAATAATCTTTTATATATTTCTCATATTTTTGAAGATGTAGAAACTAATATGATATAAATTAATAAAGAAAAATGTTTTATTTATTTCATGATCACTAACGTTCCTCTCAAGAGATGTTTAACGTTCATTTGTACATAAACTGATGAACCAAGATTATAATTACATTTTTCAATACACAGAAGATGGATACGAATAAAAGAATTAGAATAAACACAATTATATATGTAACAAATTCAAAATAATCCAAAAGCCATACCAGGGGCATTTGACTTTGTTGACCCCCTGGAGTCAATAAAAAAGAATAGTTTTCAACATATAATGTACAGGGCTACGATCATACATACATACATACATACAATATATATATATATATATATATATATATATATATATATATATATATATATATATATATATATATATATATATATATATATATCTTAAATAACGTGCAAGTGAATATATCTTTCCTAAATAACATGCAACTGAATATATCTTCCTTAAATAACATGCAACTAAACATAACTTTCTTAAATAACATGCAACTGAATATATCTTTCCTAAATAACATGCAACTGAATATATCTTTCTTAAATAACATGAAATTGAATATATCTTTCCTAAATAACATGCAACTGAATATATCTTTCCTAAATAACATGCAACTGAATATATATTCCTTAAATAACATGCAACTGAATATATATTTCCTAAATAACATGCAACTAAATATATCTTCCTTAAATCATACGAAACTGAATATATCTTTCCTAAATAACATGCAACTGGATATATTATCCTTAGATAACATGCAACTGATTATATCTTTCATAAAATAGGATGTAGCTGAATATATCTTTCCTAAATAACATGCAACTAAATATATCTTCCTTAAATAACATGCAACTGAATATATATGTATATGGTTGAAACCTACATGTTGGGAGCAAGCTCAAACATGCAAACTTTAGAGATAAAATATATATTCATTACTAATCTAACATGTTCATAAACTTGCAAAACCCAAAAGCTTCCACCATAACCTCTGATGAGCCAAACAAGTGCACCCAAGCCTTGTTGATTTGTTCTTAGAGATGGTTGTGGGTGTTCTCTCCCAACACAATATATTTAATCTCACTTTTATTCAAATGATAAATGCAAGATACTAAGTGCAAACTAGATGAGAATGCTATTGAATGAACTCAAGAACTAGTTATGGAGAACTAGTCTCAAGCATTCAATGCATATATGAAAAGTAGGAATGAACTAAATGCAAGACTCTAGCATTGAATGCTAACAACTAAGAATCAATAAATTCAAGATATCTACCATTAATGGATGAGACCAACTACCAAACAAGTTAGTAAAAACACCAAATGCAAGAAAATAAATCTAAGCATAAACTAGCATGATAACTCTAATATGAAAAATGATGGATGATTTACTCTTGAAAATACTCCTATTTATAGGATTTTGGAGGACTTAGGTGAGGTGGATCACATGTGGCATCCACATAGATGCCACATGAGGGACACATAAGCCATGCAAGAGTCCAAGTTTTCTTACACATGTGTGAACAACTTAGGATGTGATGGGTCAATGTGTATTTTAAATACACATGTAAGAGATCTTATCATAGTTGTCATAGGTTTGGTCTAATGAAACATGTTTAGCAAGTGTAAGAAAGTGTCATCAAGGTTGTAAGAAACCTTGTTTAGGCATTTTTAGAATTTTTTGAAAAGATAATTTTTAGAAATTTGCTCACACATGCGTGAGAAAATAATTAGGACTAATGGGTGTAGGAATGTAAAAATTAGCCTAATTAACCTTATTTAATTAGAAAGTAGGTCTATTTGTTAAGAGTGATATGGGTAGGGTAGGATCTATATCCAAATTTAGGAATAATCTAAATTAAAATTTAGACTAATCATGGTTTAGGAGAACAATAGAATGTGAAGGGAAATAAATAATTTAAAATTTATTTAACGAGGGATTTAAATGGAGGAAAGGTATAAAATTTAATACACTTAAAAGGGATTATTTAAATTAAATTTAAATATTATAGAATAGTGAACCAAATTTAATTAAATAGGTAGAAGAATAGAACAAATATAATTAGTGAAATAATTACAATGTTAAGGGAGGATTTTAAGCATCTATATTTTTCCCCTCTTTGATGCGGCGTTGAGAATGACATTGCATCAAAGAAAAGAAAAATAAGATGCCCTAGAGAGAACAGAAGGTCCTAAGGCCATGATGGTGAAGAAGTGTGCCCCTCAAGAAAATAATGCAAAAAGTAAATTTTTTTGGGTAATTTTTTCAAAAAGAGGTAGAAGAGAGGAAAAATAGAATAATTGCATGACTTATGAGAGGATCAAGAAAAAAACGGGGTGAAAAATAAGGTCTGCGATGAAGAATAGGGGTCCAAGGGGCTTGTAAATAGTCTAGGAGGGCCCTAGAAGGAGTCACTTTCATCCTCAATGAGCAAAAAGATGAATCAAATAGAGAGAGAGAGAGAGAGAGATGGTTGACCCTTGAGATCATATGTAGCTTGGAGAGCACGTTCAAACATACTAGCAGACAACAAACACAGGACCATCAGTGAGTACCCTAACTGAGCCCAATCAAAGTTTAATTTTGCATTTATTGTCTAGATAGGGGCCATAAATAGGGAAAAAGGGTCATCGAGGCAAAGGTGACGATCGATGGATCATCGTCTACGCAGATGACAATCGACCCATTATCGTTTGCATAGATGATAGATATGTGATTGTCGTCTCTAAGGATGAAACAGAGGGACACAGACGACAGTTCTCAAATTGGCATTTGTCTAGATGATAGTCAATGGGGTTGACCAGGGGTAAGCATTAGAGAGGTCGACCATGAATCATCTCCACTGATTGGCGTCAGTGTTGATCGTCATCTACACAAGGAAATTGACATCTTAGTTGATTGACCCACAAGACGTAAGGCAAAAGGTTGTGAAGGGAAAACACAGGATGAGGAGGGTTAGAGGATGCCCCAGATTGACTATCAAGGACCGACAAGCATGAATTTTTTAATGTAGGAGGAAGAGGCTGCATTTTGATCATGGGAGAGATGGTCGGATATAATGAGATTAGCATATCGGCTGACTCCAACAAAGTGGAGACAAGTTGCACTATGTGACATGGAGCACAGGTCGAGATTGAGAACACATAATATTCTCATGACCACACTAATTGAGAGGTGGTACAACCCACCCTTGAGCTTACATTTTCTGATGGGTGAGGCGACCGTCACCCTCTTTGATGTTTGGTGAATATATCACATCCCCATCTGGGGGATGATCCCAGAGTATGTGCAGGAGGGCTTAGATCCATATGTAGAGGCAATGTTTGGGCGACCATATGATCAACTACTAACCATGAGACAATGGTTACCATGTAGACCGACGATGGCAACACAACTGTGGTTGCAACAAGTGGCCCTATATCTAGCAGGGCGGCTTGGAGGCATATTGATGTAGGACCATGCAGGACATGGATTTCTGTTAGGGTGGGCGTGAGCATTGAGAGTTATGTTAGAGGATGAGGGGGATAGATGTTGGGTATACAGTATCCTTGGGAAGTTATATTGTGATTTTCACATGTGCACATATCAGAGAGGTAGGACACTAGGGGCGAGAGTTACACTATTACTAGTGTGGGCATGAGAGCATATTACAATGATATGCTCCCGTTAGACTCCATGAGGCACGTGTAACCTATGAGTCATATGCTTGTAGGTACAAACCACTGATCTATTATGAGTCCACAAATTCTAGTGGTCACTACTGGTGGAAATTATATGAGATGTGGGGATTTGATTGGACTCCATATGTAGGGTGTGAGACATGGGGGCACCAGGTTGCACAATAATAGGATTACACAGAGGACAGATGAGAGGATTTTTATTACCTCAGGTTTATGTAGACTAATTATTGGCTCATTGGGAGGACAACATACATGATTTCTTGATACATGTCATTTAGAGTGTTGTGTCAGTTTGGTCGAGTTCAAGTTGTCATTCTAGATTCTTTTCCACATCCACTAGTCACACGAGAGGTGGGTAGTTTGTGGGGGATAGGGGTAGACTTGAGGGGTGCGAGAGCATCATGGTTAAGGATGGTAGCACTTCCATAGAAGTAGGGACAAAATTTGTTTTGGAATGCAGGAGTGACACCTGCATATGCTCAGTGGTGGGTTGGTAACATGCTAATTAGATTGACAGTTCCCAAATTTGTACCGACAAATGACCACCCAACAAGGGGAGGATGGTGCTGGGGAAGATGGTGATGACAGAGGAGATGATGGGGGAGAGGGAGGAGGATATGGATGAGGAGGTCAGAGAGGTTAGTCAAGAGTGGCGGCATAGAGACACTGAGGGGCAATATAAGTACCTATGGATAGAGCCCCTCCAGTGATACCTATACAGGGAAAAGGACCACCATCAACACATGCATAGGTATAGGGTTAGGGACCACACCCAACATAGACATAGTTACAAGGACCACCTCCAAGATACATAGCACAAGATGTGCATGACACGGTCATCATAGAGCGAGACAGCTTGTAGAAAAAGGTGAGGAGGATACAAGAACTTCTAGCTACAACTCAAGCATCACAAAGCAGTTTATAGACAAATATAGCGAGGGTTCAGAGGGTGTTGGTTGGGGAGTGAGCATTAGAAAATAGTGCTTAGGGTGCTCTAGATACACTATAGGGTCAGGTTGATGGTAGAGAGTTTACCGTTATGGAGACTTAGACAAGGGAGGTAGCAGGGCAACAATAGTTAGATAAGATGTAGCGGGAGATAGATGCTTTGAGATCAAAGTTGTAGTGGGTCACACATGAGATGGATACCTACTAGTGTAGGGTTGAGGAGTATAGGGGACAATGAGAGATCATTATATAGGTTGCAACTAGACCTAGTGTGATACAAGTTGTACATGAGGCCTTTGCTTCACATAGATGAGACACGAGAGCGGTGCGGGAGATGGAGTACTACTATCATCTTTATTACCGTCATCTTTATTATGAGGTCATTCCTAAGGATCATAAAGATGTAGTGTATAGTAAGAGATCTTTATCACACATGACAAGTGGAGGGGGTTCACAAGACTTAGTAGGGATGAGACCTCCCTGAGACAGAAGGGGAGACAGGACAGTAGGGGCTGGGCCATCCAATCGGCTAGCTTCATTATCCAAATCTACTATTTTTGACACACATGTACTTTTTTTTAGTATTACAGATGTATAGAGACATTGTATATGTATACATGTATATGTGATGGATATTAATGTTTTTATAGACTTGGGCATTTTATTCTTTTACGAGTAAAAATACATGATTTTGATGGTCCTATGTGATGTGTATTTTTAATTCTTATATGCATATGTTAATGGATGATGATTTTATGGATTGATGTGTGTGATTATGTGAGGATTTTGGTGTATCTGTGATGCAGGGATATGTATATGTGATGATTTATTAGGATAATGCTTACATGTGTTTTATGGATATATATATATATATATATATATATATATATATATATATATATATATATATATATATATATATATATATATATATATATATATATATATATATATATATATATATATATATATATATATATGATGCAAATGATTAATGCTATGGATAATAAATGATTAATGTGTTTTATGGAAATGGATTTGTAATGATTAATGTAATATGTAAATGTAAGATAATGATTAATGTGATGGATAATAAATGTAATATGCAAAATGTAAGATAATGGATGAATAATAAATGACTAATGAACCTAAAATGCATTGAAATGATTATGATTAGGTGAGTATATTACATCCAATCTGAAGTAAATACTTAAACTCATCATCAATATAATAATGTAACTAATGCAATAAATGAAATAACCTAAGTGAATGCAACTAATGAGGACTCAAACTAGGACATTATTTTTTTTGTGTATCAACCATAACCGATAGGATCATTCAGCTAGCCTTAGGGGGAAGGAAATAAACATGAATCTTTCCAAGAGTACAATGCAATATGAACTTTATTAAAATGTATCCCATCTACATGAATTTCTTTGGATTATATTATGTTTATGTCAGAGAGCACACCCTAGTTTGACTTTGCAAAGGGAGGTATGCATCATGTGTTATAAAAGCACAGATGACATGGTTCCTTTGTGTGGACTAGACTCTCAGACACACTAGATAGCTTTAGAAACATAGATGTAGATTTCATAGTCATGATGGAGCTAATGACATAGACTTACTAGAGAGGTCTTGGCACACCTAAGTCTTTTAAATGACATGAATGTGCTAACCCATTGTCCCCAGTAAGATATGCATAATCACAACTCAGACATGAACAAAAAATATCTTAAAGTATCAACAAACAAATCATACTACAAATGATGCACATATCAAGTTTCACTGGTCACTATACACCAAGATATGAAAGATCGAGGCAATCATGAGTAGGATCCATTAACATGAAAAGATAAAACCAACACAGAAGGCCTCATGACCAAGTAGTCATTCAGTCCGTAGTTTTTGCCATGAATGAGATTGGATTGATGAATTTGATCTAATCTAACTAAGGAAGGATGCATCATACAGGGCAATGATTGATTAATTGATAAAGATATATATTTGCTAGCAATAGATGTGAAAGGAACAATAGCTCAAAAATTTGATCTTGATATTGATCTTGATAGGCACTCTTGTGATCACTGCGTCTAGGAAAAGCTCAGTGTGATGGAGTTTTGCTTGGATCTTTATTGCAATGCGCTAAACAAGGACTTGGAGAAAAGACTAGGATGAAGACATTATGCTCTAGATATGGAAAGGTGATGAAGGACATGGATATGGATAATGGATAGGAAAAGACAATGGATCTAAATTTGCAACACATGGTGTCGAAAATCAGTTTTCACCATGGTACTTGCCCAGAGTGCTTCTTTGCCAAGTTTTCATTGTTGGATGTATTTATTTATTTCTTCTTTCCTCTTTTTTATCTTCTTTTCTTCTTTTTCTTCTTCTTCTTCTTTTTTATCAAAATGCATGTTTACCAGGTTTTCTCTAAGACAAAGATTTTTTTCAGGAACTTTTTCTACTGTTTAGGATTTTTCTACTTTTTTTTATTGTTAGGATCATATGTATTATTTTTTAAATTTTCTGACTTTATGATATTTTCTAATTTTCTCAAGAAATTTTCTAATTTTTTAAGGATTTTCTCAGGACTTATTTTGATTTTTAATATTTTTTACTGAATAAACACTGTACAGGAACTAAATGATGGTCTACGCATAAAAGTGCTTTAGAAGTAGAACATTTACAAGATCAAGGAGTAGATATCCCTTAGATGTTTCTATCTGATATGTCCCAGAACTGAACTTGGTAGTAACAACAAATGGACCCAACCAATTGGGTTTAAACTTTCCTTTCTTTTCTCAGCTCTGGAGATTCTTCATGTTGTGTTGCAGGACCAAATCACCAATCTCAAACTCGTGAGGTTTGATCTTCTTGTTGAACAATAAGTGCAAGAAATTTTGATACACGCAGAGGTGGTTGAGGGCATTGAGGTATCTCTTATCAAGGAGTTGCATCTCTTGCAAGTGAACAACTCGGTATTCTTCTTTGGACATCAGTTCTTGAGTGGAATCCTAAGGGAAGGTAGCTCAATTTTGATGGGGAGGATAGCCCCAGTACCATAGATAAGGGAAAATGGAGTGGCTCTAGTGGGAGTACAAATGGAGGTGCGATAGGCCCAGAGGGTGAGATTGAGTTGCAAGTGCCAATCACAACTAGCATCATCGATAGTTTTCTTGAGAATTTTTAATATGGTTTTATTTATAGCCTCAACTTGACCATTGCCCTACGGGAAGTATTTGGATGAGAAATCTTGGGTAATAAAAAATTTCTTATAGAGGTATGTGACATCTTTATTCTTGAAGGGTGATGCATTATCAGTATGGATGTCTTTTGGGATGCCATATCAACAAATAATATAGTTCAGGATGAACTTGGAAATTTGTTTACCGGTAGTGTAAGTGAGGGGGATTACTTCAACCCACTTGGTAAAATATTCTATGTTGGAGAGAATGTACTTGTGGCCATTCGCATAATTGGGTAATATCTTGGCCACGAGGTCAAAACCCCAGCGGGAAAAAGGCCAAGGTGTGATGGTGGGTTGGAGGGATTGAGTAGGGGCATGTATCAAATCACCATGCTATTAACAAGGAATTTATTTACATAGTGATAAGCATCCTACTCTATTGTCAGCCAATAGTATCCAGTGTGTAGCAACCTCTTTGCTAAGGTGAGGCCATTGGAATGGGTTCCACAGATTCCTTGATGTACCTCTTCCAAGGTCTTTTATGCTTCCTACAAATTTAGACATTGAAGAAGAGTTCCATTAAAGTGTTTTCAGAAGAGGGTGTCTCCAAGGATTGTGTAATGGGATCCATGATGAATGAAGATTTTCTATTGGTTAGGTGTAAGGGTGAGGGGAATGATCTTATCATAGAGGTAGGCAAATATTTCTTGTTACCATGGTGATTTAGGACCAACAATTTCACACACCATCTCAGAATCTGGCTGGTCATAGGTAGGGACCATGAGATTCTCAACAAGAAATTTGCATCGTGTACTTGTCTTAGGCATAGATATCAGGGAACCAATAGTAGCCATAACTTCTTCTACTTTATTGTTTGCTTTAGGAATATGTTGGAAAATGATATTTGTAAAATGTTGGTTAAGGTATTCAACCATGTAGTAGTAAGGAAGCATCTTATCATCCTTTGTCTGATACTCATATTTTACCTATTTGATAACTAATTAGGAGTCACCAAAAATAAGCACAAACTTGTGATCTTCTAGTTGATATCTTGGCGAAGCTCAGTGACCAAGGCCTCATATTCTGCTATATTATTGGTACATGCAAATATCAATTTGTATGATTTAGGGATTAAATCCCCTTGTGGTGTAAAAAATAGAATACATGCCTCTGATCCTTTCTGAGTGAAAGATATGTCAAAGTAGAGCTTCCACTAAATGCTAGGGGTAATAGTCATGATGGTTTCATTTGGAAATTTTGTGATAATAGGATCATCTCCTAGAATAGGAGCCTCTACAAGTTGATCTACAATTTCTTGCCCTTTGATTGTCTTGTGTTCAGTGTAGACAATGACAAATTCATTGAGTACCATGACCCATTTTGTTGTACATCCTGTCAGAGCGGCTTTAGATAACAAATACTTGAGTGGGTCAATATTTTCTATGAATTGTACCTTGTGATTAAGCATGTAATAATGTAGCTTCTGCATATAAAAGACTACAACCAGACAAGCTCTTTTAATAGTCATATAGTTGAACTCATAACCCACTAAAGGTTTACTAAGATAGTATATGGCACACTCCTTTCCATTTTCGTCTAGTTGTGCTAGGAGAGCACCTAGTGCTACTATAATTGTT
This sequence comes from Chamaecyparis obtusa, assembly GCA_027943335.1. Lineage (NCBI taxonomy): Eukaryota > Viridiplantae > Streptophyta > Pinopsida > Cupressales > Cupressaceae > Chamaecyparis > Chamaecyparis obtusa. The sequence continues at coordinate 25,427 of BSBK01007160.1, read as the reverse complement.
GAGATATATAGGATTTAAGGTTGACCTGGAACATGAAGGACCCACACTATTGGGTTAGCTAGATGTTCCTTGAGTTGTTCAAAGGCCTTTTGATATAGGCAATCCCAGATGAATTTGATATCCTTTCTTAGCAAGTGGGAGAAAGGATGTGACACAAATATGTGGATGGACCGAAGTCTTCCTCGCAAGCTACATAGTTGTTTTTAGTGTCTTAGGAGGTAGAATCTCCAAGATGGATTTCACCTTCTTGGGGTCTACTTCTATTCCTCTGCGGGAGACAATGTAGCCTAACAAATTGCCTGATTATACACCAAAGACACATTTCTTGGGATTGAGTCAAACCTTGTATTTCTTCAATCTATCAAATATTGTATTAAGGATAGAAATATGTGATTCTCATGTCTTTGATTTTCTTATAATATCATTCATGTAGTCTTCCATAATTACATGAAGGAGATCATGGAAGATAGTTCTCATGTCTCTCTAATATGTGACACCTGCATTTTTGAGGTTGAAGGGCATGACATGGTAATAGAATGTACCCCAAGGTGTGGTGAATGTCATTTTATGTTAGTCCTCCACTACTATGTGAATCTAATTGTATCCAATAAATCCATCTATGAGGGACAACATCTCATGTCCAGCATTTAAATCCACTATGATGTTAATATTAGGAAGTGGAAAATTATCCTTAGGACATGCGAGATTAAGGTCTTTGAAATCAATACATATATGGATGCCCCTAGAGGGTTTACCTACTGGTACAATGTTGGAGATCCACTCAGGATAATCTATGGGTATGATGAATTCTTCTTTGAGCATCTTTTGCAGTTCAACTTTGACTCAGAGTGTCACTTGTAGATGCATCTTGAATACATTTTTTTCTTCACAGGTTTGATGTTTGGATCTACAACATGATGTACAACTAGATTAGTATCTATCCTAGACACATCCTTGTAAGTCCATGCAAAGTTGATTTATACCTTCTTAAAAAATGCAATCATGGCTTCATTTTCTTGTTCATTAAGGGAAGCTGCAATGTATGTGATTTTTGGATTCTCTTCAGTACCAAGATTAAATGCTACAATGTCTTCTATGAGAATATAAGATTTCTCTAGCAGTAATGACATAAAGGGAAAGTCAACTTCCCCCTCCTCTAGCTCCTTATAAAGGTTTTCACTAGAGGATGCGTCCATTATTTTATCTTTTTCTTCATATAGGGGTGCTTTAGAAAGGTTTTTACCCAAAGATATTTGATCATTTTTAGGATTTTTATCTCTCTTTTTTTCACTTTTGTGACTAAGGGAGTTGACTTAGCTACCAAAGTAGGCTTGCTCATTGTAGTGGATATGATGCTCATTGTCTTGGAGAATCTTTAGTTCAAAAAGGGGTAGAATTGCCTTATCCAAATCATATATATCTAAGGCAGGTGGTGAGTCTTGTTGGTCCCAATCAATTAGCTCATGGTTGGTAAGGGGAAGGTTAGGTGTGGATAGGTTAGATTCAGTGATATGACATACACATGTATCAAGATCATCTTCAATGTACTGAAAATGGACTTCAAATAACTCTTCTTTGGTGTCTAAATCAGATTCAATTACACAATAGTTCTTAGCAAAAGTTTTCTTAGTCTTTATGGAGCCCAATCCTTTTCCGCAAGGATACCCAGTTGTTGTAATGAGTGTTTTCCTTCTAGTTTCTTTCGTTCCAAGGCCAATACCATGATAGCCCATGTTTTCAACAATGGGATTTTCCTTAACATACTTCCCCTTAGGGATGTCTACCGGTTTATCTTCTTCATCATCAAATAGCCAGAATAGAACATTATGTTCCATGTGTTCATCTAAAAGAGATCCCCAATGTTCAAATGTGGTTTGCTTGCATTGTTGGAAATTTGGCTAAGTAGAATATCATGATGTTGTCATTATGGAAACATATATTCAGTCTTAAGACAACATGGTCTAAGGAGGAAGTTCTGGATGAGAACTTATGAAAATTGTCTAAGTATAACAGTGTTTATCTATCTACACAGAGATTGTTTTGATTAGAAAAGTTCACAGGAGTACTTTCAGTGCATGCACACTTGAAAAAAGTTTATATAAGGTATATTGAAGTTATACCTAAGAGAGAAAGATTGTACAACACATACGAACATAGTTATCAATGTTTTATAGAGACAGTGTTGAGACGACCAGAACAGAGCAACGATCAGTAATTGACTATATTAAGTTAAGGGATTATTTTTTTTTATCAAAATAATGACTTGACTAATTATGGATGACATCCTAGATGTTAACCATAAGGCAGAAAGAAGTGATTTTATGTTTTAGAAAGCGTGTAATGAATTGAAAGCTGACAGTAAGGTCATTTTGTAATAAGCTTGTATATAAGAAATAAACTTGTAATGCAAAGATGTATGTACAAAAGTATATATGTAATGCAAAGATGTATTGATGTAATATATGAAATCTGATATATGATTAGATCAGTGCAAGTTGATAATAATTTTTGTGAAGAAATTACAAAGCTAGATCAGAATATTGAAGATATTCAGTAGTAGTAAAAGGTTTTTGTATTCTACCTTTTTGTATTAGAGATTATCATTGTATATTGCATGTTCGGGCAGTGATCTCATCTTGCATATATTCATGTTTGTAATACCAACTCCTAATAGGGTTGAGACTTCTAACAATGCCTAAAGTCCCTTAACTAGGACAAATACACTATACAAATGTAATAGACTCCTAACAAGGTTAATATCTTTAACCAGATACTTTTTATTAGTGGATCATTTGTGGGTATCATCCCCACCAAGGTTTTCCCTTGGCCATGGTTTCCTTAAGAAAAATTATGGTGTTATGAGTTCTTTCATTTTATGGTTGTGCTTATTATTCAGTCTATTCAGTTTAGTTTCTTATGCAAGCTATAAGTTAATTTCATATATCCATAAGTGGGAAAAAGTAAAAGTTTGTGAAATACTAATTCACCCCCCTCTCAGTATTTCCTATTTCTAACAATTGGTATCAGAGCACAGTTACTCAGAGAAGGCCTAACAACTTGAGTAAGATCTCTATGGATATGGATCAATTATAGAAAAATCTAGATGAAGCTCTTGAACAGATTGATATTCTTACTGAAGAAAGAGATACTCTGAAGGACAAATATGATAATGCAAAAGACTACATTGAGAAAATAAAAGACAAGATAGAAGATTTTAAATCAAAGAAAGAACCTACAAATCAAATTAAGGATAGTGATGAAGTTTCAAAACTGAAAAAGGAAAATGAGATCTTGAAGCATGAAATAAAAATTATAGATCTAAAGCTAAGTCTGAAAGATGATGACAACAAAGTTGAATCAAATCTAAAGTCTAAAAATGTAGATCTGAGATCTAAACTTACAAAAGTAACATCTAAATTTGAGACCACAAAATTGTAGTATGTCAAACTTGAGAAATACAACATAATTGTGAAAGGAGAACTAACTCAATCCAAACAACATCTTGAGAAACTATATTCTAGTAGTGAGAAAATTGATGAACATATTTCTTATCAGAAACCCTCTTATGATAAAACTGGTCTTGGATACTTTGAAGAAAAATTCTCAAAGAAGATTGAAGAATGTAAAGAACTAGATCCAAAAATTCAACAACCTGAGAAAAATAAATTAAAGATGAGTCTAACCAATTTGAAGATGTACCTAATCAACCTAAGCAAAATGAATCACCTAAAGAAATACAAAGTGAATTCAAAGGTAGATGTTTTTCATGCAATTCATTTGGACACATGAAAAGAGATTACATAGGTAAGCAATTCAAACCTATCTATGGTTATTGTTATAATTGTTATGGTTTTGGACATAGAGCTATTGATTGTAAGAAACCTAGATCTAATGATAAAAATAATAGTAGAATGTTTAGAAATACTAATCCTGGGATAAAAGACCTATTGGAGTAACAAACAATATAATAAATGGAGTTGTGTGTTATAGATGCAACAATGTTGGACATATTACTATAAATTGCAGATCACAAATCAGTCAGTCAGGACCAAGATATGGAAATAATGTTATAGATTGTCAAATTTGTAATAACATGGGTCACACAACAAGATATTGTAGAATGAACAACATGAGGAATCCTAATCCTAGAAGAAATGTGAATTACACGAGAAGGAATATGGATACTAAGAACAATTAGAAGGGAAACAATAGTAACATAGAAGAAGTTATATTTGTTAAAGCTATAGATCAAGAAAGTACATCCACAATATTAGGAAGTCAATCAGGTGAAGTGTTTGAGAGTAAGTTTGAATCAATTCTGAACCCATCTCAAACTGATTAAGCATCAAATTTCATGAATTGTGTATCAAAATAAGCATCAAAATAGCATAGAGTTTAGAAAAACTTGAATAAAGCCTTGTGAAGTTAATATAAGCTAGTAAGTAATATAAGAAAGCTATGGTTAAGAGCGTGTGAATTTATGAGCATGTATGTGGCTACACAAAAAGAAAGAAGTTTTGCAGGTAATCAGGAACAACTTTTTGGCATGTATACACTTATGCAATTAATGTGACGATAATGTCTTGAAGGATTTGATAAATAAAAGTGAATTATTGACATTATTTGATCATTCAAGAATTCACAAGAGTCTTAGAGAGTTATCCAATGAAGATTGAAAGCAATTTGCAAGATTTGGAGATAGATTTATGTTAGATCTACATAGAAGCCCTAAATCATGATTTCAAGGTATTTCATTAAGTATTTTTTGTTAAAGCAGTCATTTTAAAGTGTAATCATGGATATATCCTTAGTTCACAACATCAAGGACACACCTAGACCTAAGGTGATAAAGGAATCAATAGAACCCTCTGAAGAAGACCCTATTTTATCTTTATCAACTATACCCGATGACGTCTTGTATTTCAAAGATGTAAGAGGATATTTGAAATGTAAAATTGAGACTGTAGGAGACACTAGTATGACTGAGGAGTATAATAAGATATACAAACAAGATATAGCCTATAAGGAAGGATATGAACATTTAGGTCAACTGGACATCATTAAGTACATGTTTCACTATGAATTTCAGAATGAAGAATGGGCAAAAATCATTTTAAGTAGAATTCATAATGGGAAGTTTTGGTTGGATGATAGAGTAATAGACATGACAACATATTTAATACATGAGGTGATAAGTCTATCCAACAAAGGTGCAATCCCTCTAAATAAAAATAATGTGAAGAAAATAGTGCTAGACAACACAAAGTATTCATACAATAGAAGAGGCATTGTAATTAGTAAGATTGAGCAGAATGATGTGAGGTATGTGTGCAAGATTTTCACTACAAAGTTTTGTGCCAGCTCTAGGGAAGATGGCATGGTAGTAGGTATGGTGCAAGAAGCCTATCTTATGTGTGTTGACAAATTTGAAGTAGACATGAGTGAAATTATGAGAATTCAGTTGATTGATAATCTTGAAAAGATTAAGAAAACAAAGAACTCACAATTCAGATTTTCATCTCTAATCACCTACATGTTTTTCCATCTTTTAAGAAGATTTCCTTACACTATAGGAATGGATTGGAATGATGATAGAAGTTCAATGGATAGAATCAAAAAGATGTATCTTAGACACCCAATTAAAAAAGTTAATGAGAGTGCTACACTTGTAATCAAAACATTTCATAATAAGATGAAGAGAAGATTAAGAATTCCACCTAAAATAGTTGAGAAGTACAAGAATGAGATATGTTTCTTAGTTGATATTGATTTTACATATGTTGAAGTAGTAGAGCCAAGGATTGAATTAATAGATCCTCTAGAATATGAAATATCTGAAGAAGAAGCTAAAGGATATGTAAGTAGGATACTGAAGTGTAGACTAGATTCCAAAAGTCCTAGATTTGGGACATTTGAAGATATTTTTAGTACTAAAAAACAATCATAGGTGCACAAATTATCAAAGAAAAGAGTTGAAAATATAATAAAGAAGATACTAAAATATACATGTATGACTGAGCATGAATTCATCATTGCAAAATAGACCACAAAAACAACAAGAGATATTGGATAGAAAGAGGTGTTGATAGTTCCACCTTTGGCATCTAAAGGAATCTCTGTTGAAGATGTTCAAGATATTGATGAGGACATCGTTGAGCCTACTGAGTTGAGTGTGTCACTAGACAAACCAATAGTTGTAATAAAATCTACTAGATCCACCTCCACTACACCAGCAAAGAGAGTAAAAGAGATGGCTAGTGGACCAGGTAAAAGGCAGAAGACTATCTTTTCTCTAGTAGAAAGGATAAGGACACAAGAAGAAGAATTACCACCTAGCAAGAAAATGAGAGGTTGAGTTTCAATTCAATCACCAAGAGAAGAAGAGGTAGATAGCAACAAAAAGAATCAATGGAAACCCAAAATTAAGAAAGTGAACCCTTTGATCATCAATGCAGGAGACTTCACTAAGCTAAACAAGTATTATCACATGTATAATAACTTTGAGAAATTGAATCTTGAAAATTTAGTTGTTAGGCATATGATTCTTGTTGGCAAGAAATTTGAAAACATCAAAGATAAGATACCGAATGATCTATATGAAAAATTGATTAACATGAACAAGAGAGCAATAGAAGAAGACAAAGGAAATAGACAAATATTTGTAAGAAAATTATGTGTAATAAAGGATGAAGATCATTTTAAAGAGATTATGAAGTGTCTCATCACCCATCTGAGAAGAAAAAGAAGGACAGTTCTAATCATGGGAGGAAACTATAAAAAAGTAAATAAGGAAATTAAGGAATCAATGGTAAAGGTAATGACTTCTGGACCAGGTGAAACAATGAGTGAATTAGAATAGGATACTCAAATAGCAGAAGTAGAATCACAAGTAAAAGAAACACCAGTTCCACCACCCACCATTCATATTGATGATGAATCAATGCATGTTGAAGGAACCAACATTACTATTGACAGAGAAGAAAACCCTTTTGAAGATCAAGAAGAGAATGTTGGCAATTTGGAAGGAATGGTTAATGAACAAGAAGATGAGATAAAAAATAAGGAAGATGATGTGGAAGAAGAAAAAGGAGAAGAAATGAAGGCAACAAAGGATACACAAGTAGAAATCACCTAGAAAGTAGAGAAAAAGGAACAAGGTATAGGTAAAGAGGTAAAGCCTACAGAGACTATACCCCAGCAAATCCAAATAGTTACACAACAAAAGGTCACAACAACAAGCCCATCAAAACCACCAATTGAGTTAGTATTAGCTAACTTGGGAGCTGAAGTTGATGATGATGATCAAATAGAGTTGATCTCATCTCTGAATAAAATAATTGGAAAGAATAAGAAAGTAAAGAGTCTAGAAGGATCACTACTTGCGGTAACAAACAAGCTTCAAGGAGTTATAACTACTAAAGTTAGTGAAGTTGATTTGTAGGTTAAAGCAAGAGAGGTAATGAAATATTTTGATAGTGAGTTTACTACTTTATCTAACATTGCATCAGTGAAAGCACAAACACTTCATGATGCACAATTATTCCAAACCACTTGTATAAATATCAAGAATGACTTAGAAAACCTTGATATTTGCATTAAGGAATTAAGGAGATGTTTAGAGAGAGGAAGCACATTATACAGTTAGTATGCCTTGTCACACAAACACATCTCAGACATTTTAGAAAAGTTGAAGAGAAAAGAAGTAGAATTTCAAATCCTAGTGAATAATCTACAAAATCCTAGCATGAAGATCACTGATACTGAGAAGAAAGTGAGCAAAATTCATGATGAAATAAGACTTCTGGAAAATGAGAAGGAAACAAAATTGAAGAAATTTGTATTACTCAGAGAGCACCTAACCTTGAAGATTAGTAATGTGTAGAATCAAAAGGAAGAATGTCTTTCATCGAAGACATCATATGGTAAATTTGCATACCCGAATCTTAAAGCAGTCAAGATAGCATCCTATGGGCTATGTGCACTACTTAGCATATTTGATTCTGTAAAGAAGACATGGGAAAAGGAAATTGAAAAATTGAAGGCAAGTTTCACATATTGCATTTCAAGTCTTCCAACTTTATAGCATTGAAAATGGAAGGTATATCAAAATTTTGACTTGTATATACATATCTTTGACACCTTTGTCATTGTTGTTAAAGGGGGAGTAGTATAGTATGAGAAAATTGTTTATATGTATAAGATAAAGATATGTGAAATAGTATGGAGTATAATCAAAGGGGGAGTATCCCCATGGTGAAATAAGTAGACATATATGATCCATAGATCCTTGCAAATATTGTAATGTCCATGTAACACAATGTTACAAATTTGTTTTTGAAATTTTGTTATAAGTTTTTGGGACTTAACCAATTTTCCCATATGTTGCCACCAATGACAAAGGGGGAGATTGTTGGCAATTTGGCTAAGTAGAATATCATGATGTTGTCATTATGGAAACATATATTCAGTGTTAAGACAACATGTTCTAAGGAGGAAGTTCTAGATGAGAACTTATGAAAATTGTCTAAATATAACAATGTTTATCTGTCTACACAGAGACTATTTTGATCAACGAAGTTCACATGAGTACTTTCAGTGCATGCACACTTGAACATAGTTTATATAAGGTATATTGAAGTGACACCTAAGAGCACAAGACTGTACAACACGTATGGACAAAGTTATCAATGTTTTATAGAGACAATGTTTAGTTGACCAAAACAGAGCAGGGATCAGTAATTGACTATATTAACTTATGGGATTATTTTGTTTATCAAAATAATGACTTGAATAGTTAGGGATGACATCCTAGATGTTAACCCTAAGGCAACAAGAAGTGATTTTATGTTTTGGAAAGTGTGTAATGAATTCAAAGCCGACAGTAAGGTCATTTTGTAATAAGCTTGTATATAAGAAAGAACCTTGTAATGCAAAGATGTATGTACAAAAGTATATATGTAATGCGAAGCTGTATTGATGTAATATGCAAAATCTGATAAATGATCAAATCAGTGCAAGTTGATAATAAGTTTTATGAAGAAATTACGAAGCTAGATCAGAATATTGAAGATATTCAGCAATAGTAAAAGGTTTTTGTATTCTACCTTTTACTCACCCTTTCTTTGTCATCATATGCTTTTATTGTGATTCTCGTATTTACATCAATAAGGTCCTCAGAAAGACTGATGTTGCAGATCATGCTTAAAGTGCATAAATTTAAACCAGATATGTTGTCTATGAGGACTCTTTTGATACGGGTGTTATGGTTGGTGACTTGGATATGTAGGGGTTTATTGTGGTGAGGATCAAGACCTTGGAAATCTTTGTTAGTAAACACCAGGTGCTGTTGGGAAGCTAAATTTTGGATCATTTTTTAAAATTGGGATGCATTGATATTTTTTGGAACATGAGACTCAGTCAAGGCATTCTCAAGGACTTCCTTATGGATAGGGTATGTTTTGAGAAGCTCTAGGATGGATATATGTGCAAGAGTCTTCTTCAATTGGGAAATCAGATCATAACGTGATGCAAGTCATGTAGATGTTGATGGTGCAAAGGGTGGATCTATAGCAATTAGATTCATAGTGGCTTGTACAATGAATCAAGGATGGCAGGTAGTGACATTGTAATCAACACTCTTTAGAGTCAGTGTGTTTACATGAGTTTTAGATTGTTCAATGTGGCCACATAGTGATTCAAACCCGCAAACATCATTTTCCTCTAGGATACCACAAGTGCGTTCATCTCCTGAGATCTTGTTTGTGGTGTAATCATAGGTAAAGCCTTTGGATGATGAGGAGTTATTTTGATTGTGTTCTGGAAAAGGATTTAAATACATTTTTAATTTAGCATTGGAGGTAGAGGAATTTTGACCTTCTACCTTGATTTTGCCATCGTCAATTAAATCTTGAACAAAATGGAAAAATTTCATGCATTTCTGGATTTCATGCCCTTTGATATGATGATAATCACACTATTCATTATCCTTATACCAATTTGGTTTTGGTTGATTATCATCAAGAGGCCATGTGTTAGGATAGACCATCATCCCCTGATCGGCTAAATGTCAAAAATTGACATCAAGGGAGTCTGCTAGTTGTGTGAATCATTATCATTGTGGTGGTCTATTATTGTTATTGTTGTTGTTACCATTGTAACACAAGAATAGGGAACCAAGATAACCAGATCCTTGATTCTGTTTGTGATTATTTGAATTGGTCTGAGTACCTTGATTATTCTAGTTATTGTTCTGATTGCAGTTATTTTAATCATTTTAATTACGATTTCCTTGGTTGTTATTGTTGGATGGTTGAAAATTTTGGACATGATTAATATCTTTCACTCCATCATTAACAACACCCTTGTTCTTAGACCATAACTTCAGTTTGTCATTGGTGTTGTTAGATGAATTAGATGGATAATGTTTAATGGGCCCTTTCATCAAAAGTCCATCTTCGGTAGATTTTCCCTTTTTAATAAGCACCTTAAATGAGTCTGGGACAACCATTTTCATTTGGAATGACATTTTTGTAACTAGATTCTTAGTGAAGATATCGACAAGGTAAGAATTTGTAAATTTCCCTGGCATAAGATTTGCAAGATGTCACCATCTTTGAAGAAAGTTGGTAAAGGTTTCCCCATTTATTTACTTTGTGTTGCATTGTCACTAAGTGATGCTTGGTGTTTGATGTTGTAAGAGTATTGTACAACAAAATTCTCACCAAGATCATCAAAAGTTGATACAGAGCCAGGAGAAAGATTTAGTAGCCACTCAAGGGCAGGTCCACCAATACTCCTAGTGAAGAGTCTTTGAAGGAAATTATCAAATTATGAGCAACTTCTTGAGCTGCTACATAGAATTGTTTGATATGTTGCACAGTACATGATTCTCTATTGTATTTATCAAATTTAGGAATCTCAAAATTGTCAGGGAATGGTTGAACACTTATTGATTTATCAAATGGATAAGGACATATCTCTACAAAGGAGAATTCCTTCTTCCCACCTTTTTTCATAATTTTCATCATGTTTTTAAGCTTATTAATTTGTTACAATAACTCAGAGGATTGTTATTGATAATTGTATCACCTTGATTCATTCCTCCTCCAAGTGATGTGTTATGTCCCCTTGGAGGTGGGGGATTCATGTTATGTCCACCGGGGGGAAGGTTGGTGTTGGTTGTATGTGAAGAATTTTGATTCTTTAAGACCCCACTAGGCTTTGAGAAAATTGAAGCGAAATGTCACCCTAATGACCCTGGTAGATGTTTAGATACGTGACCTCCATTCAAGTCATTATTGTTTGCTCCATTATTTATGTTATCATTTGAGTTGGGAATGTTTAGGAGCTGTCGGATTTGTTCAAGCGTATGATTAGAAGCTTGATTCATGTTATCATATGTTCAAGGCATAACAGGAATGGCCTTTCCTTTATTCATTTGAATTAGAATGTTATCAAGCAGGATCTCATCAAAATTATCAGGGAACATGATTCCCCTTTGAATAAGATTCATGAAGATATTAGAACTATTTGCTTGGATTAAGTCTTCCACTAGAATCATGTTGTTAGGATCATCAAAGAACTATCTAGCTCATGGATTTGCATTGACACTTTCAGGTATGACCATGCTAGATTCAGTATGTGGTTCTTCTTCTTCATTTAAGTCTTCTTGATAAACGGTTTCTTGATTATTATCCATGGTGAGATATTCTTATCTTATCTTGGTTTGAGATTGAGTAAGTACTATGCATAGGTGACCTTGGATAGGATTGAAGAGTGTTCAAATATTAATGGAAGATGACGAGAGGAAGAAAGGAATTGATGAATTAGGAGAAAATTGGACTAGGATTTAGATTGGATTAAGATGACTAAGCCTAGAGGATTAATTGGATTTGATTTGAGAGGAACTAATCCTTAATGATTAATTTGATTTGATTTGGGATTGATTTGATCAATTGGATTAAAGACGAACTAAGCCTCAAAGATTGATTTGATTTAAAGATTTGGAACAAACCCGAGTGAAACAAAACCTTGTGATTGTGCAAACAAAGGATTGGATTTGATTTAAAATCTTCTCTTATTTGGGTGATAGACTAATGATCCCCAAACAAAATAGGATTAGATTAAAACTAATAGAGAAAGACTTAGTTCTCAAAGTAGCAATGGATTAATGTTTTCTTTGATTAAAGGTCTATGTGACACTATTGGATTGGTTATTTCACCCTATTTCTTGATTAAGGTGTGAAAGATGGATTGATTTGATTTTGATTTTAAGTCTAAGGTTTTGATTAATGCTCCTAATGTTTCGAGATGGTGATTGAAGAAATATTTGATTAAGATGAGGGGATGATGAGTAAAATTATGAAGGTGATGCTACTCAATCATAGGATTCCCAAGTGACAAAGGCCATGTTTACTTTGTTATTGGTGACAAAATTAGCAACTTGATTGTTATAGTTGATTTTATCAGATTCCTCACTGGCTTCTCGAGTCCTTTGGATAGATTTAGAATAGGATTTGTTAGTTCTTGCCTTTCTATCAGTGATCTTATTTTCTCTATAGACTTGGGAAATTGGAAGTTTTTCTTTCTTATGCTTTCCTGAATTGGTCATATCTTGAAATATTGGTGATTTGAACTGGGTAAATCAACGTTTCATGATAAATGATTTCAAGGGCCTCTGAAAAACCAAATTTCTGATGATTTTGACAAGTTTGATATCTCACTATTTTAAATCGAAGATGAGAATTCTTGGATGACAATCTACGGAGATGACAATACCAGGTCGAAGGTGACAATTTGATTTCAAAACATTTTTAATGAATTCTGATCAATTAGGTTTTCCAGTCTGATTTGAGGTCAATCTATTAAATGGAAAGAACCAACTTTCAACCATTCAAGCCAGAGAAATAACAACCATATGTATGAAATAATCCAACAAGGGACAAACAAAACTTGTAGGATATAAGCAGTAGTGTCCATAAAGATGATACAAAATAATGTCTTTGAGGTGTGTATGGTCTTGGGTAAATCTTATTGTAGACAATCAAGCACAATTTCTACCCTAAGGAATCAATAGAGCATTAAAATCTTCTCTCGCTGACCTAGGCACACTTCAAGAGCAAATCAGAATGCGACCTTTGTCAACCACACAATGGGTTAATAATGTTGTATTAGCCGACTCCAAACACTTAGGAAGGCATGATATGGAAAGTATCTTGGGGAGGTTACTATCCTCCTTACACTTGGATTATCACACTTTTGGGGGTGAACTGGGTAGCTTCTATTCTAAGGATCTTAGAGAGGGTCTCCATTGGAAAACATTCTTTGTATCCATGCATGAATGATTTAGGCCTATATCCCCACAAAGCACCTTAGCACAGGTAGTCATGTAAACTTGATTAAGACCATAAGGACATACTAATGTGTTATGTGAGAGTTGGGAATAAGCTCAAATGGTATTTGACTTCTGAGGCTTTGGCCTCAAAATAAAATTTGATTAACGTAAGTTTGAGTGGTGTGGCTTACACCTCGTTCTCACGTGGGTCATTCTCGAGAGATTTTTACCTCGACCGGTATGCCCATTTACAAGATGAAATCAAAAGCATGGATTGGCGATGAAAGGAGTCTACATTTTTTATTTTATCACAAGGAGAAAAGAGCATACTCTCCTATCTGATGTTATTTTCTCCCAAACACATCAAACAAATTATTTTTCCCAGGGTTCCTTTCTAAGTATATTATTAAATGAGTCTAGGTTTTTTATTGTCTCATAAAGATAAGAGAATACTTCCCTATCACTTAATAAAATACTATAAGTGAACCTTTGTTAATGTGCTTAAGAAATAAATAAAATAAAATAAAATATTTGTTTGTATCTCCTAGGCAACTTGCAAGACAAAAGAGTGAGTAGTTTGATGTTTGTGACTATTTTCTATCAACGTCCTACAATACAAAATATTAGTATTTTTGAATATTCAATCTTTAGATTCAAAGTGCTGCAAAAAACTAGATAAATTAGTAACATGAAATCTTGTTGGAAACTGATTTTTTTTTTGTTACAGAATGCAAAAAACATTTCTAAGTTGCATATGATAGTCAAAAGTAATAGACGAGTGTCAGAGAGTGCAAATGACAATTTAGTGAAAACTCAAAAAAAGTATACCTAACATCTGAGAGGGCGACTTTCCAGGAACGCAAATGACTAAACACAGGCATAGACAATGATCTATGGAGATGATGGTCAACCTGCGCAAATGACGGTTTAGAAACCGGAGTCAGTCTATTATGATTAAAAGAAATTCTTTTAAATATTTTGCCAGCATTTAACTCTTTAAAATTGATGTCTTGACAGAAACCCAAGAGTTAAAAACCTAGAATATCTCAAAAAACTTATAAACATTAAAACTGTAAACCCTTTTAAACCAAGGCTGAGACACCGATCTGCATAGACTACCATTCCAGGGTGGAGATGACTCTTCATGACAGCTTCCAGAAATGATAGAATTTTTTTTAAAAAGTTTTATGTCCAGGGATGTAGGCCCCACCGGGCGTGCCAAAATGTATATGGTTGAAACCTACCTATTGGGAGAAAGCTCAAACATGCAAATGTTGGAGATAAAAAGTATATTCATTACTAATCTAACATGTTCATAAACTTGAAAAACCTAAAAGCTTCCACCATAACTTCCGATGAGCCAAACAAGTGCACCCAATCCTTGTTGATTTGCTCTTAGAGATGGTTTTGGGTGTGCTCTCCCAAAACAATATATTTAATCCCACTTTTATTCAAATGATAAATGGAAGATACTAAGTGAAAAATAGATGAGAATGCTATCGAATGAACTCAAGAACTAGTTATGGAGAACTAGTCTCAAACATTCAATGCATATATGAAAAATAGGAATGAACTAAATGAAAGACTCTAGTATTGAATGATAACAACTAAGAGTCAATAAATGCAAGATATATACCATTAATGGATGTGGAAAACTACCAAACAAGTTAGTAAAAACACCAAATACAAGAAAATAAGTCTAAGCATAAACTAGCATGATATGAAGATGAAGATAATATGCAAAATGATGGAGGATTTACTCTTGGAAAGGATCTTATTTGTAGGATTTTGGAGGACTTGGGTGAGGTGGATCACATGTGGAATCCACATAGATGCCACATGAGGGACACATAAGCCATGGAAGAGTCCAAGTTTTCTCACACATGTATGAGAAACTTGGGATATGATGGGTCAATGTGTAATTTAAGTATACATGTATGAGATCTTGTCATAGTTGTCATAGGTTTGGTCTAATGAAACATATTTAGAAAGTGTAAGAAAGTGTCATCAAGGTTGTAAGAAACCTTGTTTAGGCATTTTTAGAAATCTTGAAAAGCCAATTTTTAGAAATTTTCTCACACGTGCGAGAAAATAATTAGGTCTAATGGGTGTAGGAATCTTAAAATTAGTCTAATGAACCTTAGTTAATTAGAAAGTAGGTCTATTTGTTGAGAGTTATGTGGGTAGGGTAGGATCTAAGTCTAGATTTAGGGTTAATGTAAGTTAAAATTTAGACTAATCATGGTTTAGGAGAAATTGATTAACTTCATCTTTTAACATGACAAAAAAAATCAAGTCAATCATTAATAACTAATCATAATACTTCAATAATTTATATATCTTTATTAATTACATTATGTTAAGACACTATTAGTTTAATTTTATTAATTAAGCATCATATCATGATAAGGCTACTAAACATACATGAAATCAAGTGTTGTTAAGAGGGTAGGTATTACATCCTCCCCCCTTGAACTCAACTTATGCTTGGAAGTTACAAAGCATACAACATACCAAGATGAAACTATCACACAAAAGGATCAAAAGAGTAAAAAGAGGCATCATAATGAAAAAAAAGCACTAAGTACAAAAAAACCAAATAAAAACTCAAACCAACCACAAATAGGACAAAATAATTATGAGTAGTTTTCCCAACACCCTGAAAAGGTAACACAAGGCTTAATCATCCCAATGTGGAATGATGAATTTCTAAGATAGATAGATCAAGCCTTACTGCTATCTTAATAAATGATATCTTAATAAAAAACATCCATTGAGTAAAGGCATGCTCAAATATGCCAATTTAGGGGAGTCAATGCCTAGTACCTGTAAGCTTGCAACACAAAGATGAAGCATATACATATATTTATATATATCAAATAGCGACTGATAATGAAGGGTATCAAGACATTGTGTTGATGTCACAAATGAGTAACTATGACTTCATCTCTCTCTATATAGACACATCAAATATGATCCAATCATAAAGCAATAATCAAAACATCAGTAGGGTTAGTACATCCCTAAATTATAAATATATGATATGATCATCATGTAAATAGTCATCAACCATTACACATAAATGCATCATAAATGTTGATCTCATAACATAAACATTTCTATCACATCATGTAACATTAACATCATCATCCACAAAATTATTCCTTATGTCATCAAAAATTTTCCATGGGAAAAATGGCTCTGCATCAAAAAAAGTATGATAATGTGATTCTGAACAAACAATTTTTATTTTTTATGGGAAAACAAAATATGCTTCTTAGGGCTTTGCATTTGCACTTCAAGGGAACTGGGCTCCCCTTCCTCAACTAGAGAATGAAGATGGGTGGTGTTGTGTAAAGTTAAAATAGAAATAGAGAGTGGAAAAGAGTGGTGATCAAGGTTTTTGGAAAAGAAAGAGGTATTCAGGAAGGCATCCTCAGAATCCCTTCATCCCTCCACACCAAAATCAATTCCAAAGTCTGTAACTCGAGGAGGAAGGTTCTATAAAATTGGTTCCCGACCAAAGAAAGAGGTCATCTGAGAGGATCCAAGGAGAAAAGAATCATATGACTCAAGGAAGCACACATTCCCTAGTCAATATCCTCAATCTTAAAATCCTAATCGATGTGCACCTATCTAAAAGATCATGCCACATTTCACTAAACCCTAAAGATATTAAATTAGTAATATCATCGGCAACCCTTAACACTCAATAATTGAAAATTAATGAGAAGGAATGACTAAAAATTGATAGAATAGATAAACTAATAGTGGAATTTAGGGATGGAGTAGTAGAAGCATCATAGAAAATTTGTCAGAAATATGGCGTCCTTGCAAAATGGAACAGTTATAGAATCCCAATAGAACAAATAGCCCAGTGGTTCCAGAAGGCTTATAAATAGGTAAACATTATGATTTTATTAGAATATTTTTTATACATTGCTTGTCCAATAGATTTGAAGAATGCATTTTTAAAATAAGATTTGCCTAGATTTAGAGGTTTTGGTTTTAAATTTCTTAATTGGCAACCCAATTTCAACCCTAAAAATTTAGAAAATTTCAGAAAAGATAGAGAATCTTGCTCTCCCAAATGTACCAATAGAATTAGTAAATAAATAAATTATTATGAAAATAGGTAATAATATGGGATCTTTCGTTGGAATGGAGAAAGAAAAATTTGCAAAAATGAATGTAATTATGGTTGTTAAAATGGATATAAACATTGGAGAATTAAAACTAGTGGAGGTTAGGATTAAGGAGTCTTCCTTCCTAATTCAACCAATATTCTTTAAAGGCTCTCTTTGGGAGGAGGAAAACCTAGATGTGGAAGGAAACCATAGGTCTTCATATTTCAAACCACAAGTGGAAGTAAAATTCTTAGAAAATTAGGGAGGATTTGTGATTGAAAAGAAAAACAAGGAGGGAGAAGTAGAAGTGGAAGTAGGGGAGATTGTGGACACACAATTTATTGAAACATATATAAAGTATGAATAGTATTATGGAATGAAGGGGAAACAAATGGTAGATGCAGGAAGAAAAATGGTAAGGAATAGGAAGGATAATCTCGAAGCAAATAAAGAGGATAATAGAAAAGGCACGAATGAGGAAGGAAAAGATAGGGAGGCAAAAGAGGAAAAGGATATTAGTATTGACCAATACAAGGAATCCTTAAAAGACATTTTTGATAAAACTGAAAGGATGAGGGAGGAGGTTAATAAAGAGCTTAGTATTATAGAGAAGAGTGTTTTTTAGGGAGTATGGAATGAAGAGGAAAGATGTTTTGAATTCAATGAGGAAATAGACAGGGAGTTTATTGACAAAGAGAAGGTAGAGCTAGAGGAATTGACCGTGTTCTTAGGCTTAGACATTATCAAAGAGGATAAAGGATTAATCAATAGTAATCAAGATATGTTAAGAATAATGGTTGATGCTTTAAATATGTAATTGATAAAGGAAATCACGCGGGGAGGGGGAGGAGTAGTAGAAGGCTAGAATGTAGTTATATATCGAGCAAGGGACTTGGAAGAAAATACATAATTGAAAAGTTTGGAAGATGGGGCTTTTAACTTAGGTATTTCTATCAAAGGAAAAAGAAAGGAGAAGGTTGATTGCACTGAGGAATCCAAAAAGAGGGGAATGAAGTATCTGAATGAGCTAAGAACAAAAGATGCATTGGTGATAGGACAAGCGAAGATCACTACAATGTATGTAGGAAATGGGAAGGACCTTCCCATAGGGAAATGTAGGTGATCACATGGAATGTTAGGGGAATAAATGCCCCTAACAAATAGTGCATTCTAAAGTGCTTTATAAGGAAGTTAGAAATAGATATATTGTTGTTACAAAAAACTAAGCTAGGAGAAGAAGACCTAGTAGGATTAAAAAGGAAATTAGGAGGTTGGGAAGTTGAGGGCGAGCCAATTGTCGAAGCCTTGACTGGTTTAGGCATTTTATGGAACCCATGAAAGGTTTTCTTTGTAAAGATGGGAGGTGGTAGGTTTTGGATTGGGGGAAAGGTGAAAAGTACAAGTGAGGATTTGGAATTTATAATAATCAATGTGTATGGACCATCAACCCTTCAAGAGAAATTAAGAGTATGGAGAGAAATAGAAACTCTTTTTGATTCCTTTTTGAGACATACTTTTATCTTAGGGGGAGATTTTAATGCTATTTTGAATAGGGATGAGAAAGTTGGGGGTCTCGAAAGGACAACACAAACAATGATAGATTTTAAGGATTGGGTTAATAGGAATGAATTGATGGATATCAATACAAGTAATGAGACATTCACCTAGACTAATTGCAGATTAGGATTCAGTAAGATCACCGAAAAATTACATAGGTTCTTTTTTAGAGGATGTCTGATTGACTTTAAATTTGAGCTGGAATCCTCTATACTACCTATCTCAGGGTTAGACCATTTCCCAATATCTCTCTAGATAAATAAACCAACAAACCTCCTAGATGTCTATTTAAATTTGAGAAAATGTGGTTTACAAAAAATGAGTTGATGATCCTATTAGAACAATGGTGGGAAGTGGAAGTTTTTGAAGGATCCAAAGCATTTATATTTTTGAAAAAACTAAAATCCATTAAGAGGTGGTTAAAATAGTGGAATAAGGATAGCTTTGGGGATATCTTTGATAACAAGGAATAAATTGAAAAGGAAATGGGAGAACTGAATGAAAAGGTTTTGAAGGATGGTATGAATATGGGGAGATTTTTGAGAGAAAATAATTTATTAAGCAGATATGAAGATATTATGGCCAAAGAGGAAATATTTTGGAGATAGAAGTCTAGAGAGATTTGGCTTGAAGAAGGAGATAAGAATACTAAATTCTTTCATAATAGTACAAATATAAGAAGCAAGACCAATAGAATAGGGGAACTAAGGAATTAAAGTGGTGAAATGGTGGAGAAAAAAGATAAAGTTTCTAAGGAAGTGATTACCTTCTTTAGAAATCTACTAAATAGTGATACCTCTACATTAAGAGCCCAGAAGAATATTCTACGCAACATTCTGAGCCTTATTAGTAGAGAACAAAAGAAAAGTTTGAATGCAAAAATTTCAAAAGGTGAAGTGGAGGAAGTCCTTAAACAACTTTACCTAGATAAAGCCCCAAGGCCAGATAGATTCATAGCCTTTTTTTAAATCAAAATTATTGGTCCTTTTTGGGGGATGAAGTGATAGATTTTTGGAGAGTATTAGAAACTCAAGAAGAATTCAATGGGAGATGAATAACACTTTTATAGCACTAATCCCAAAGAAATAGAATGCATGTATAGATTGATCTCATTATGCAACACTATCTATAAGCTCTTAACAAAAATGCTAGCTAATAGATTGAAGATCTTACTCCCAGAAATAATATCTGATGAACAAATGAGCTTTATGCTAGGGAGATCTATTTTGGATGGAGTTATTATTGCCTACGAGGCAATCCATATGATCCAATGTAATAAGGCCCCTAGTATGTTTATTAAGCCTACGATATCATGGATTGGAGATTCCTTTGTAAATGCTTGGAGGCCTTTGGATTTTTGAAACAATGGATTAATCTAGTTTTTTAATGCATCTCTACGCCTAGAATTTATGTTTTAGTGAATGGAATCCCAGAGGGTTTCTTTGAATTGTCTAGGGGATTACGTCAGGGGGACCCTCTATCACCTTTTCTATTTATTATTATGGAAAAAGCCCTAGGTAGATCACTGAATAGGGTGAGAGAGGAGGAAATAATTAAAGGGATTAAAATTACTAGTGAATTAGAACCAACCACTCACTAGCAATTTGTGGACAATACAATGCTATATGGGAAGGAGGAAATAGAAGAGGCTAGGAATATTAATAATTTGTTAATAGAATATTCAGAGGCATCATGTCAACTTATTAATAGAGACAATTTAGAATTTTTTTCTTTAATACAAAAGCTAACCTAGAAATAATAATTTTGAATATCTTGGGTTTTAAGAAAGGAGAACTCCCTAGTAAATACTTAGGTCTACCATTAGATAAGGGGAGGAAACCATCAAATTTATGGAAAGATGTCTTGACTAAGGTGGAGAATCGAGTGGCATATTGGAAAGGGAAATGGCTCTCAACAACTTTGAGAGTAATAATGTTGAGGCATATCCTTTCTGTTATCCCTATTTATCAAATGTCATGCTATAATATGCCGATAGAAATAAGGAAGAAATTAAATTAGAAATTGATAAAAAAAATTTTTGGCAAGGCTCAGCTGAAAAAAATAGGCTGGCTTTAGTTTCTTGGAACAAGATTTGTAGATCCAAAGAGGAATGGGTGGTTAATCTCAAAATTCTAGGAGATCAAAATGTAGCTTTAGGAGCAAAGTTGGTGTGGAAAATGATCAAGGAACAAGAATCAAAATGGGTCAAAATAGTTAGGTACAAATTTCTGGATGGTAATGACCCACTCAACATCCTTCTCCACGAGTCCCCTCCTGGCGGATCAATATTATGGAATTTTATTAAGGAATGCAAAAAAGTAATTAGTAACAAGGTTTCATGGAATATTGGGGATGATGGACAGGCTCTTTTCTGGGAGGACTCATGGGGAAGATACCTAATTCTTCAAAATATTGTAGAAGATCAAGAATCTATAGACTTTCTTAAGGAGAGGTTGGGTATTTATGTTAGAGACTATATGGTCATCTTGAGTGGAAAATTGACTTTCATATGGAAATGGGAGATAGAGAGGAACTCTAATTTACCATCAAATTTCATAGATAGGTTTGCAAAAATCTTAGAATATAGGCAAATCTCCCTAATCTCTAAGGAAAATAGGATTGTGTGGATAGGATCCAAAACATGGGATTATAACACTAGAGATAGCTATGAATCCCTGTATAAGACACATAATTTCTCTAGAACAGAGTTACCAATTTACCTTTGTTGGAATAAGGATTGTTTATCGAAGGTAGGTATGTTTGCATGGGTGGCCTTACAAGATAGGATATTATCAATGAAATGGTTCTTGAAAATGAGATTTCAAGGACCTTCTATATGTGCTTTATGTAGAAAAGATGTAGAAATAGTGGATCATATTTTCCTTAACTGTGAGTACTCTAATAGATGTTGGGTTTCGCTAATGAATAAACTCAATTGCAAGTCATCCCTACCTAATAATATTAGGGAATTATTCTAGTATTGCCCTACAAACCATGGGAAGGATTTGTATGGAAACATATGGATGATAGCTCCCTCCCTTCTTATTTGGGAAATATGGAAAGAGAGAAAGAGGAGAATTTTTAAGGAAGCAAAAATGAAGTTTGACCAGATTACCAATAAATTGGAGGCATGTATTGTTGAAATTATAAATAGAAGAAATAGTCTAAAAAATAAGGGTATGAAATTCATTGAGTGAGATGATAAGATCATAAATAGATGGTCAAGCCTTAAAATCCCTCCCCTTGGTGAATTTTCAAAAAAGGAGTCTGGTCAGGTGAGGAAAGACTGTGTGTGGAGGGCCCTAGCTGAGGGATGGCATAAATTGAATTTTGATGGGGCATCCAAGGATAATCCTGGAATAGTGGGAATTGGATGTTGTATCCATAACTAGGAGGGGAAGTTAATAACCGATATAGCATTCCCTATAGAGATCATGGCCAACAATGTAGCTGAATTCACTACCCTTTTAGAAGGACTGAAATCATGTAGGAAATTAGGTATTGATAGGATGAAGATAGAAGGAGACTCCTCCCTAGTAGTTAATGCGATTAGAAAAGGAGCAGCTCTGAATTGGCAATTAGATGGACTTGTCAATCATATTATGGAACTTTTACATCTCTTTAAACACTATACAATTAAACACATATGTAGAGAAGGGAATGGGTTGCTGACAATTTAGCTAGTTTAGGGGTAGATGGGAATAAACTTGGAATTGAATAACTCTATAACATACAAAAGATTGTATGGGAGGAAATGATAGAGAAGAGAAATAAGGGGCAAAGGAGATATACTCAAATGATCAGATTCAAAGTTGAGTAGATCCTTATTCCCTCCTTGGGAGAGAAACAAATTTATGTTAGGAAGAATCTTGATCAATTGGTAAAAGAAGGTGGTAGAGTTTAGGGTAGTAATAGAATTTAGGGCTCAACAAAATAGGCAAAGGAAAACAAATAGTGAATGTAGGAGATAAGGAGCTTATATTTGTTATCTTCTTGTTGTTGAAATTCTTAATGTAGAATTAAAAGAGTATTTAATTAATATATCCAAAAGCTATTTTATAAATTTATAAAGCTTAATAGACTCATTAGTTTTAGCTTTTGTAAAATTTCATAGTAATTCATGACATTAGAGTATTCAGTTCCTATGATGTTGAGTCAAAGATTAAAGTATTTTTATTCTTTGACTCATAAAAGGCTTGAGTTTAGTTTAAAGGATGATAATAAAATATATTAATATATATTTATTTACTTTTTATGTAATAGTACTAAAACATCAAGGAACTAGAAGTATCTTTTCACATTTAATAAAACATTAATATAAAACATTTTTTGATCTGGGGGGCTCAAGTTAAAAAAATATTATAGAAATGTTGTCCGGATCATCTAGAGCCATGTGAGGATTAACCATCGAGCAAGATAAATGGCCTTGTGGAGGTCATCATGATTAGACTATCCTCAAAATCAATGAGGATACATTACTTCCTAGAGAACCATAATTACGAGGAGGTTAGTTAGCAATGTCAATGATTTAGAAAAGATGTCTTGCATGCAAGAAACAACTAAAATTTGATCAAATCCTCTAAATTTTTTTTGAGATGTCAAGGCATAGGGAGGATAGCCTCTAGAGAAGTAATTTGTGTGATCATTTAATGATCTCAACTCTTTGGATTTTAAAATTTAGAGAAAGATTTTGAAGATCACAATTTTAAGATATTAAACAGTTGTTAGGCTTGGCAATAAATAAGGAGGTCAGTGGCATAATATGCTCGAAAAAGGAATGTCTTTGAAAGCATCCATACAAGGACTTTCTAAATCCTAGTTCCTCTACTAGTCGGCGTAGAATTAGCCTTATCTACCTAAAAATAATGGAAACCCCTATTAAGCTAGGTAGCTCTAACACATAAATGGCCTTTGATTGTGAGGTTACTATGGATATGATTCGTAAATTAGCTGATGTCAAGAATAGAGTTATTTGGAGGTTAGTCTTGAAGAGCCTAGGGGAATAATTTGTAGGTTACAGAGATAGGTTTTGAGAAAAATTAGTGATGAAGGGTGCTCCCCTTAATACCAAAAACACATAACAGAAATATAGAAACAACAACAATATGGAAGAACAAAAAATTGGCTTCTTATTATCTCCACAAATGTGGAATTACAAACTTTCAGAATTACAATATGCACAGCCACATGGGCATTCCCTTACAATATTCTGTAGGACAAAGCCTCGAATCAATACCTAGATCTACTACCTAGAACTGTCCCGAATTGCCTAAGACAACACTACAGCCTTCCTTATATAGGCAATTTCCACCACCCGAGAAGGTTCCAGAAATTTAGCCCTAAGGGCCGACCAAACTTAGAATTATTTTATTTTTCAATTTATTACGTCAGAGTCGACTCAAAATAACTTTTGAAACCTGAACATAAATTTTGAAGGAAAATTATTTTCTGCCATTTTAGGTGACCCGACTTCCAGAGACCATAAGTCATCACCAGTTGACCCGATTGACTATTATAACTCCATTTCGAAAAGGCCACAAAGTGCTCTACATGCTTGCCTAGTCCAAGTGCCTATCACCCAAGTTTTCAACCTCATCTGGAGCCTCTAAAGCCTTCAAAATTGAGTTCAAAGTTTTTGTACCCTGCTGCTAATACCGAAAATCTTCAATATCTTCAAAACTAGACTTGATCTAACCATGAAACTTTACTGGCAGGCTGATATGACTGAGATGAACCTCCACATGTAAAATCAAAACATTCTAAGATTTATGACCAACTTACTAAAAATAGAAAGTTTCCATAAATAGCAGCTCTGCACAAGATAGCCCTTATTGAAAAAGAAACTAGAAATATTTTTGGGTGATGCAAGATTGCTCTTACACCTAGGATGCTCCTGCATCACCTAGATATACCAGAAATGATCATTTCTATTGTTGTGCTTATTTATAATGATCACTCTCAGGTTGCTAGGTTGCGTAGAGAGGTGTTTATCAAAGACATACTGATATACCTAGACAGGGTCATGGTTAATATTAGGAATGGCCTTACCATTCCTCATCCGTGGAACTACAACATTCCAATCATTAAAAATAGGCCAGTAATTACATACTTGATTCTCTACTTAGAGGACCTTGTAGATTGTTTGGGCCCAAAGACTAGTTATCAAAAGGAATTTGGATTTTCTGATGAACTTATTTGAGATCAAGAACCCAATTCAAGAAAGATGGCTTGAAGATTATATTAAAGTGAAAGGACTAGACGAGGTCATTATGTTGGCTGAGGACATACATGATCTTTAGGAATGCATTTGGGAAAATAATTAAAATAGTGCCAAGATAGACAAGTGAGGCTTAGTATATTTTATCTTATTAAGAACACCCGATATGGACTACTACTGTACTTTTGTGATA